>VDFB02058242.1:353569866-353632067 GCA_007258455.2 Sequoia sempervirens
CTAAATTATCATTGTCGTTGATGTCCAGATATGTCAAGCTAGACATGTTACCAATCTCACTTGGAATTTTACTGGTAAATCCACATCCTTCCAAGCTCAAATGCATCAATTTTTTGAGACTCGAAAGATTTGAAGGGATGGGAAGAGGAGAGAAGTCAACATAATTGAGGTCGAGGTACTCTAAATGCTACAGATGGAATAAAGTAAGGAATATTTGGTTGCTTGA
The DNA here is from genome assembly GCA_007258455.2 of Sequoia sempervirens. Taxonomy (NCBI): domain Eukaryota; kingdom Viridiplantae; phylum Streptophyta; class Pinopsida; order Cupressales; family Cupressaceae; genus Sequoia; species Sequoia sempervirens. Next base: position 353,570,093 of record VDFB02058242.1, read on the forward strand.
ATTCCTAATCACTAGCGAGTAGCCATTAAGGTCCACACAAACCACGTGGCTAATGAGCCTATGGCAGGTGATTCTCCTCCAAGAGAAGTAGTATAAACCCCCCACGATGCTAAGTAGTTGTGTGGATCAAGCAACTCTGGTTTGAAGTGGTTGAGGGTAGTTAATTCGTGAGGAGGGAATCCTCAAGAGGAGGAGGCAAGCATGAGAAGTAGGAAGAGGAGCACCCAAAACATTGGTTTGGCCATGTTAAGAGAGGGGGTGTGAATAGGGATAGTTGGTACACTACATTGCATGGAAATGGGTGAGAAAAAGGAGTATTTATCAGAGCTTGTAAGTTTCCTTCATACAATTTTCAAAGTCTTGAGCATATGGGGATGTGGAGTTAGAATTTTTAGTATTGAGCATGTAGAGGCGATTATATATATATATATATATATATATATATATATATATATATATATATATATATATATATATATATATATATATATATATATATATATATATATATATATATATATATATATATAACAGTGGTCTACTCTCAACACTAGAACAGAAACAACAATAAATGACTAAAAAATCTACTAAAAATTGCATATACATGACTAAGATTGGTCACGTGACCATTAGTAGTTTATTTCCAGTCATTTAAAACATGACCAAATTCATGACTAAACCATTTTGTCATTTATTGGTTATTTTGATTGATCAATTTGGTAGTATATTTAGTCATTGATTGTTGTTAACTGGTTATTTATTTAGTCATGGTAGTCATTTATTTAGTCATGGTTTAGTCATTTATTTAGTCATAGTTTAGTCATTTATTTAGTCATGGTAGTCATTTATTTAGTCATTTATGAACTAATACTTTCAGATGTGTATGTAAACTCCTATGTTTGGAGAATGTTGTTACAATACCTAGTCTATGAAATTGTAAACCAAGAGAAGTTGTCATTGAAATTTTGTTGTGATTGAAAGATATAATTTACTTTAAAGCTCTTTATGTTAAACTAGAAAAATTAAACTAAAACAATCATAAAAATTCAACAAATCTTCTCAAAGGATTGAAACAATAGTGTTGGAAAATAATTCACTTTATATAAGATATGTTACAAAGAATTCTATATATAGAGTTTTGAAGATAATGAATAGGCTATATGAAGAAAGAAAAAAGATTAGATGAAGGAAAAAAAACAAAGCTAATAAAGTTAATAAAACAAAACTTAAAACACAAAATATTTCACAATATGCAAACTATTGATTTATTATGTTTTTAAAATTGAAAAAAACTAAAACTAAAGCTAAAAAGCCATCGGTGTGAATGCATGTCTTCAGTGGTGCCACTATTGCACATGGGGTGGGCTGCAAATGCATCAGATTAATGGAAAAGTATGTGAAACAATATCTTGTGCTGGATATTTTGCTGTAAGAGAAAATGGGGTATATTAGTATGCAAGAAAATAATAAAAAGGGTTGCTATATATAAAATGTGTAAACAAAGCTTGGAAGTTTCTTTCTACTTTTTCTATACCATCTTAAAATTTTATGTAATGGAATACACTATTGATCAAGGCTCTTGATTTTGTGTAGAATAAGGTCTATGTTCCTGCATTTAAATTCTGCTTGTTGTATGGTAGAGTAAGGCATTGGTTTTGTATTTTCTCCTTGCTCTGTACTTGTCCACAATCAAAAATTAAATTTTTCAATCCATCCAAAGGAGGTTATTAGTATAAATAGATTGGATATTGAACTCTTATGTATTTATGAATAAAGAATCTGAGAACTCAAAATTTGTTAATATTTTTAAAAGATTTATGAAACTTTGAAATATGAAAAAGAAAGTAAAAGTATGAAAAATAAATAGAGCATATCAGATAATAACATGAAAAAAAATAGAGTGACTACTAGTGCCGACCCATTTCTTGTGATGCGTCCAATGCTGAGACTGTTCGAAGACTGCAAAAGAGCCCCTGCATAGCAATTGGGTGTCCTTGAGATAGCGAGGGAGGATTTTGAAGTGAGGCTAATTTGGATGAATTTGGATTGACTACCAATGCCGCCAAGAAAAAATGGACATAAATAATATTTTTTAAGCACCTATTGCCAAGAAAACTAGGTGCCCATTTTGAAATGGATGTGATTTATTTCAATGTCTAGTTAAATGAATCTTAGTTGTTCATCATTTTCTACCATTTTTTGATTGTTTGAATCTCAATTGTTCATCATTTTCTACCATTTGTTTGGTTGTTCAAATCTCAATTGTTCATCATTTTCTCCCATTTTTTCAACTATTTTTCTCGCTTTTTACTACTTTCCTACCGCTTCTTCCCTGCTGCTATTGGTTTTTGATCCTCCAAACTTGTCTCATTGGTATTGATCATTCATTCCTCTAATTTGGCAAGTTGTACCTAAAAATACAATTTTGACGAGGGTTTAAGAGTATGTTTATTAAAATGAAAATTACACTAAAGATCCTAATAATGAGCACATTTAGGTTTTAAATGTATGTTTAATTTATTAGTATTCAAGTTAAAAAATGTCTAGGCCGGAGTCAAGGCTAGACCAGGCATATGGGCCTCCCAAATGAGCTAGAGGAGATATAGATGTTAGCCTCTGTCGCCAACGAGCTCATGATCAAAGCAATTAATATGAAATGATGGAGATGTCAGTAGGAAGAGATAGGCCAAATTGGCACAGAAGAAAACCAAGGAAGTGGTACAAGACTTTTTGTAGTACACTCAAACAGACAAAATGACAATAGGAAGAGTACTCGACGTTAAGGATTTCAAGAATATTAGTAGGTGTTGGTACTGTAATTCATGTGAGGATCAAGAGCCAATCAAAAGGAATAAACTCAGACTAGTTGAAAGGACAAAGATGTTAAATGCAGTTGGCCAAAGCTTGAATGAATATCAAAAGGCTGGCTCTCTATTTATTCAAGGTTGAGGAAATGGAATGATGTCAAAACTTGGATACGCTAGTCAAGCTAAAGAGCTCTAAGAAGGAAGTGACCTTCCTAGGCTACATTTCAAACCAGAGACTGAAGAAAATATGCCTTAGCAAGGACATCCTCTGCTTGGAGGCAGTAAGGATGGTGCTAGGCAGGAGCTACTGCTTCTTGCACAATAGAACCTGAGCGAATTCAAACATCTCATCTCATTTTCTTGCCTCTCTCCTAGATTTAAATTTTCCAAAGGAAAGGTGCTTGGTTCTATTGTGGGCAATATTCAAGGCTTCAATTTTGGTTGATGACATTGACACAATGGCCATAGCTCTTCTTGGAGTGGGAATTCCCTAGCCAGATGACACTGTTTGAATGTTTCAATAGGGAGTGGAGGTCGAATGACACCCACTCATTCTTGATTTAAGCGTTGAAGGGTTGCAATGAAATAGGCACTGGGCTACACTGGATTCCACATTCCTCAATCACAGGCTGGGTTTGGATAAGGTGACTGGGCTCCAATGGTGTCATGAGTTTGTAGAGCTCATTGGAAGGGACCATTTCTATGAAGAAAATGACTAAGGTGTGGTTGCGTGCTGTGATTTTTGCTATCTATTTTGGTGATGCAATGTAAGGATTTGTAATGATTCTCCTAGATGGGGATGTGACTTTTTTGCTTGTTTTGTCAATGTATGGTTTAAAAATGCCTCAGGCATTTGCTCTGCCACTAAGGGGAGTTGAAACGATGCCATTTTTTGATAGTATTAATATAATGCATGTAGCTTCAACTACATATTATGTATCAAAAAAAATATTCAACTTAAAAAATTATAATTCCAACCAATTTATATTAAAGATTTTAATATTTTTATACTAAATATTTAAATAATTTTTTTAATTTTTATTATATTTTTAAAATTCAAATGTGTATATAAATAAAGCATCATTTATCCTAATATATTAAATTTTATATAATAAAAAAATAATTATAAATATATAATTATTTTATTAATTATTATTATATATTATAATCTCTTATATAACATTTTTATAATTATTAATTAATAACTATTATAGTCTTATTTAATACAAAATATAATTAATATATTATATAATTTATATAATACAAAGAAAATTATATAATTATATACAATTTAATTATATTTATAAATATATAATAGTATATATATGTTGTATTATTATTATTTAAATATAAAAATATATATAGGTTATTGTTTATTTATATTTAAATAAAAAATATATATAATAGTATATATAGGTTAGAATACAAAATATTAAATATAAGTATGATTATATTTATTATTATATTTATTATTATTATTATTATTATTATTATTTATTACTATTATTTACTATTATTATTATTTTGATTCTAGTATTATATATTTTTTTGTATATATATTATATAAATAATTATAATCTATATATTTTTATATTTAAATATAATAGTAAATAATAGTAGTAAATAATAGTAATAATAATAGTTACAAATATAATAGTAAATAATAATAATAATAAATATAATCATACTTATATTTAATATAATAATAAAAAATTAATTTTGCAATATAAATTATTATTTTTAATTTTCCCCCACTATACTGTGGGCTAGGCTAAAGCCATGATCCATTATTATTATTATATTTACTGTTATTATTACTATTATATTTACTATTATTATTACTATTATTTACTATTATATTTACTACTATTATTACTATTATTTACTATATTATTACTATTATTTACTACTATTATTACTGTTATTTACTATTATATTAAATATAAGTATGATTATATTTACTATTATTATTACTATTATTCACTATTATATTTAAATATAAAAATATATAGGTTATTTTTTTTTGATAAGTAAAACACAAATGAGCTGCATATATTGATTTCAAGCAAAATTACAACTAGTTTTCATGTTTTTGAGTCGAGCCAACCAATAGATTTTCAAAGAGGCAATCACACAAAGCACAATTAGTCATTTTCATCATAGAAATTCATGGTTTCTACCAGATCTGCGAAATCCCTTAGCCATTGCAGACCCTCCACCTCCACCACTCCTACACGCTTGCATAGGAAGTCCGCTCAAATCCCAACCCAGTGTCAATGGTGAACCAATTATTCTCCCTCCACGTCCATGATAAACAACTGGCAATCCACCTGGACACCCTATTGGAACATTTTAATCATGTCATCTGGGAATGGAATCCCAACACCATGCCTCATTACTGCCACCATGTCCAGATCCTCCTCCACCACTATAGCCACAAACACCATCCTTAGTAGAACTAGACACCTCACTTTTGGTGTGTTCAAACTGTCCAACAACGATGCCGAAAAATGTGATGAGATGTCAGAATTCACCTTTGTTTTGTTACTTGAGAAGCAAAATTTCCACCCGAGCACCATTCAGACCGCTTCAAGGCACAACATATCCTTGTTCTGGCAAATGTTTTTCAACCTCTGGTCCGTGATGAATCCAGTGAATGTTGCTTTCGAATTCACACATTTTAGTTTTAGAGAGGTCTCCATCTTGTGTGCGAAAGAGGCTTGAGATTTCTCCTTAAATAACCAAACTTCATCCACACCAAATCTGAGGGCCAACTTATGCTTTTAATGTCTTATGTACCTATCTCCATTCTTGGCTCCTCCAATCGACGAAGGGATGTACTGTGTGCTCCAGGCGTGATTTTACTGTATTTCGTTCGTTCTGTATCACTTGAGCATATCATTTCTGCATTTTCCAATGCAACCACTCAATGTTTTGTGAGCTTTGCCAACTCACATTAAATTAACTTCCGTGTGTGGTATTGATTGCCATTTCAATACCTTGGCAGAGATATCAACTTTGTTTGGTGGCAAATTCCCCAATAAGGTTGGTTGACGTGATACTTTTGTCTCGACCCTTGTCCTCTTTTGACGCCTAATTTGCCCATGTGTCGAACTGGCCAACCTGGCACAACGACCCCCACACTTGACACATGGGCAAAAATATATAGGTTGTTATTTATTTATTACTATAGACATATTTAAATACAAAAATATATATAATAGTATATATAGGTTATATTACTACTATTATAATATATAAAATGTTTTACATGGTATTACTTTTAATTTTAATGACATTTTTAAATGGTGTGGGGAAGAGGGAAATTACCAATTTGTGTGACTAATTATTTAGTCATTTTTATCTGTGTGACTAATTATTTAATTGTTTTTTTTACTGACAATCAAATTAGTTATTTATTTAGTCATTTATAGTTGTGTTGCAAAAAAATAGTAAAATTTAGTCATTTTTAGTTGTTGATTTATGCCAAATTCTACTAATGCAAACTTACAAGCAATAGTGTAAAAGTTCCAAAATTATCTCTCTAGATACATATAGAAACAAACACAGACATCCATTTTTCCATAAATACAGAAGAACAATTTCTTATTTCTTGTAATGAAGTTGCTCACTCACTCTCTCTCTCGTTCTCGTGCACAAACCCATGAGAAAATTCCATTAGGGAGGTCATCTTAGGCCTGGTGTACGTATACAGGGACTAATTTTTACTTATATAAATTATAGTACTCTCTCTCTAGAAACAAGCACATACAATCATTTTTCCATAAAAACACAAGAACAATTAGTTGTAAAGAAGTTGGTCCTTCTATGCCCAAGAAAAATTTACGTGTGTGGTATGCCTACGATGCCCAAATGCTTATCCAAGCTCTCCTCCATCCGCTTACATATTTGAGAAAGCAATTGAAGGCAATGTGTGGGTGTTTCTGAATTGATAAGGATATTCTGAAATAAAATGAAAGAAATAAGTTGGTAAGAGATAGCCTACTTTTTATTTGACAAGAGTCGCATCCCTCGTCACAAGGCCTCAAAAGCAGCCTCTTCACTTGATCTTCATCTTCTTCACCAATATCATTAAATCTAAATATAATGCAACCTTCCAGTGAACCTTCTGCTTCTTGCCAACTGCTTTCAAAGCTCAAACCAACAATAGCCTTTGTATTTGATGCTACACCCCAATCCATTAGATGGGAGAATTATTTTTGAAAAAGACATTAAGCGCACTGAAATATCAATGGTTTTTTCCAAATACTGACAACTTACTTTCCTGTTTTGTGAAAAAATGCCTGGATAGAGGACAAGGGGGTATTGGGGAGTTTTGTATGAATCATATCATCCATGTTTTTCTTGACTTGACTTGTAGAAACATGAAAAAGAAATGGGATACTCTCATTGCTCCACGTGCACTATGGACAAGTAAGAGTCTCTTTAATAAAGTCCACCATATTTGTCTTCTTTCACTGCCCAAATACGTCTTTATGGATTTAACTGTAATGCAAGCAAGATGGCTTTCAATTTCAGTTTTTTATTATGCTATGTGTCTTAAACTTCCCTCACTGACTATGTCTTGAAGGCATATATCCATGTCTTACCAAATAAGAACTTGAATTTTTATTCCAAACTTAGCTTGCATGACATATACAACTAGATTAACTTGAATTTTTATTCCAAAGTTAGCTTGCATGACATACACAACTAGATTAGCCAATAGTGTTTGTATATGAATGGACCAAAAAATCATAAATTATTAAAAATGTATACATCATACAAATATTATTGTACACAATTATTAGTCAATAGAATTGAAACAAAATAGTTTTATAATATTAAAAAAATATGAAGCAAATATAAACATTAGAAAATATAGCCAACATATTTTAATTCTTGAATTCAATTGATTCATTCTTGCCAACATAATAAAAGTTGATGAATGAAGGTACATACCTGTCTTTGCTAGGAACTAACAATATTGTTGAAATTTGTGTACAATTATTACTTTGCCAATTAAAAGCTAGTATAGTTATATATCATTTGCTAGTTTTGAATATTTAATGAATTTGAACAAATATGTTATAAACCTAAGAAACTCATGTGTCAACATCAGATTAAAATATAATTATCAAGATGGGTGTAATATATTTGGAGGGTAAAAGAATAATTCATTTGATTTTGGTAAAGTTTAATTGAGCTATACATTATACTATTAAATTACATGTGAAAAACCCTCTTGAGAAGGATGGGGAGGAATTGAACTTGATATTTGAGTTGGAGGAGGTTGTACCGAGGTTGGAGAGCAAGGACAAGGATGTGTTGTTGGATGTGGGGAGGTTGAGGGGCTCGCTCTTCAAACTCAATTTTGACAATCTCTAAATGCAAAATCAAGATCAAGAAACTATAGAATTAAATTGCACTATGAACCAACACTAATGCCATTGCTTATGTTACACATTAAGAAGCTTGAAATAAAATGCATTAATTATGTGTACTACCACAAGATACAAATCTATCTTTAAATTATTTATCAATGCCATTTCAACCAAATATGGATAATTAATAAAGTTGAAATTTTAGTTTTGAACTAATATTTGAATAAGATGTGTGTATATGATAATATAAAATCAATATTTGCAATATACTAGAGATATAATAGAAAATCATAACAACTGTAAGTAAAATTTCACACAAGATAACTCCTTTGAGGGGAGAGGTATTTTTCATATTAATTTATCCTAGACAACCTCACAAAACAAAAAAATAATGATGATAATAACAATTTTTAATTTCATTTTTAGATATAATTGGGTAGCCCCCTAAAAATTGTAGTGTACTTGGTAAACTTTTTTCACATGACGCTGACATGACACGCCCTCTGGTACTATGGGACAGGGGGAGACTAGACCTCGTGACCTCTTGCCTACAACAGGATGCTTTAGCTAATCAACAAGACTCCACCCTTCTCAATATCATTTTGAATATACATGTAAAAATCATAATTATATAATTTTGTAGAGAAAAAATAAAATCATATGACTGATTTTTAAAAATAATATACTAAAATTAAATGAAAAATAAATTGAAGACGTAACATTTCTTTTCATAGATAAAAAATAAAGACAAATAATTCATATTACTAATTTAAAAAATATTAATATTAAAAGATACTAATAAGACTTAATTTTTTTTTATACAATTAGTTAGTTGACTTTAGATCCGCACTATAAAATCCCTGTTAGGAACTATAATTATATTGATTTAAATAGTAAAAATACAGGCAGCACTAAGAAACAATGGCGTGTTTGTACCAACCAAAATTAAACAACCCAGTCTCTCCCCCAATAGAAATCAACCACATTGCCGACTAGACAAAATCTGTCAATTTTTAATTTAAAATCGTGCACACCTGCATGACATAACGCGCGATCCTGTGCGCCCATATTACTAAATTGCCCTTGACGTGCCTAAATATTTTTTTTGACTTGTTTGGCAATAGAGCCACGAAAGATTTGTGCTAGCAAATCTTCATATGCGTTGCTCGTTGGACTATTGAATGGCATTGGTTTGAGCGGATCTGTACCTGTTCAGAGGCATCATTTGGCTTACTAAATAGTTTTTATAGAATGGGGCGATTTGGGCTATTTGTTTCGGTTTTGTTATGTTTGAGTGTTGGGGGTGTGCAGTGCATTCGTTTTGATCTGCCATCAGGACAGACCAAATGCATAGCAGAGGAGATTCAGAACAATGTCATGGTGCTGGGGAATTATCATGTTGTAGCGCCTGGTTCAGACGAACATCGTTTTGGGACTATCACTGCACAACCTGTGCCAGATGATCACAAACTCACTGTCAGGGTAAGTTAGTCAAACTCTTTTTTTTTTTGAAAATTATTTCTGTTTTGAGATTTAGATGTGACATAAGGGCTAATTGTGGGCAGTAGATTACTTATAAATTTTGGGTTAGGTTCATGTCAGGGTAAGTTAAACCAAACTTTTTCCTTTTTTGATGAGAGGTTTACGTGTGACAGAAGGCCTAATTGTTGCCAGTAGATTAGATTAAACTTGGGTAAGGGCTAATCGTTGCAGTAGATTACATAAATCTTTGGTAAGGGCTAATTGGTGCCTTAAATATGGAGATGGTTAGGGTGTGCCTAGGTTAGACTCTTAAGACTTATGACATTTAATCATTGATCACAACCGCGCCACGTGTTCACTGTAGTAGGGACAGTGGGATTTGAATCCTGCTAGGGTAAATAATATTTCATTCTTCATATTTTTTGAGTGGGGCTATTAGGTTTCAAATCCATAACTTTGGTTGGTTTACTTCATAACCTTTGGGTGAGGGAAATTGCTTGCTTTTTCAGTTTGATGTGGGATAAGCTTGGACTGCATATTTAATATTTATAAATACGGGTCATACTTATATAGACCCTATGATTGTTACTCTATAGCTTCACCACATGTTCACTGAAGTTATGGGCTCTGTAATTATGGTGGGCAGATGTGAACCTGGGTTTTATTCTTAGTTGTGTCCGCCATTACAATTACATCACAATCTTTTCAGCCAATTCAAGCTTTATTTATTTTGTCTAGGGAACTTGATTAGATTTATATGTTTGCCATATGTTTCCAGAAGTTATGTACCATTTTATTATGAAAAGGAATTTTAAGCATTGACATTGCGCCCTTGACCATTACAAATTTACAAAACAAGCCCTATGTCCAATTTTATAATTTTGGGAATTTTTACTAGTAGTTTCCCTTTTAATTTTTTAGGGTTGGATTCACTTTTCTGGGATTTGGATCGGCAGAAAAATGATGTGGCTACTGCCAGTGTCGTAATATTTTTCATGGGTTTTTGTGTTATCGGCAGGGTCTAATTTGATTTTTCGGCTTACCACATGTGTGCTGGACTTATGGGCTGAGTTATTAAGCCGTGGAATTTAAATCTAGGCTACACTCTTATGAGTGTCTCTGGTTACTGTTAAAACTTAAAAAACAATCACTTGGATTCATTTCTCTTTTTCAGGTTGTTATTGCCCAATTAGATGTTTTACCTCAAAGAATTTTGCCCATAAATTTTAGGGTGGGGTTATCTTTTTGGGGATTTGGGATTGTCAAAAGGGAGACGGGGTCATTGTTTAAGGGTTCATATTTTCATTGATTTGTTGTGTTTTTTGGTATAGGTGACTTCTCCTTATGGAAATAGCGTGCATTTTGCTGAAAATGTGGAATCAGGACAATTTTCCTTCACCACCACTGAAGCAGGGGATTACCTGGCTTGTTTCTGGATACCTCCCGTCCAACCAGTCATTAAGGCAACTGTTGAGATTGAATGGAAGACTGGTGTTTTTGCAAAGGACTGGACAAAGATTGCCAAGAGAGATAAAATTGATGTATGAACTCTGAAGCATATACCCTTTTTTTCAAGTTTAATTTCCAATTTGTTTATCAAATTTACTCTGATATTTTTTGTTTTAGTGTTTCACCAAAATACTAATTTCATCATATGTGCACATTGATATGAATTCTTTCTTTCTTTTCTGAGCTCCAATGGTTGTGGAGGTTTCATTAAGTGTTAAAGTTTTCTTCTAGAGCAGAGCAGATTAGAAGCATTATGATTAAACATTTCTTCCTAATATGTTTGGTGGTATATGAGATTTTTAATTAGGTTTAATATGCTAATACAAAGTAAATAATTTCAATGAATTTTTGTGGATTCTGGTAACAGTTGGGCAAAATTCAAATGAGTCAAATATCTGCTTGATGGATTGCTTTTGAAACCCTCAGTTATTATAATTTTGGCAGTTTATTTTTCAAACTTGATCTCTTGGTGAGAAATGGGTTTTAGGATACATTGAAGTTTTGCAAGAAGGAAATTAAACTTAAACCCACATTATCGGATCCTTTCTTGACCATTTGGATGATTGATTACTATGAGAGATGATGCTTGCTTGCTAATCTGGGTTACTTATAACTTGGGTATTGAATGGGCATTTTCTAATGGTACATGTCCCTGCACCAGCGAATCAAACTGTTACCTTCTAGGATGCTTGATGTCAGGAATGTCTGCTGGCATCTCCTGTGGTTACTTTCACTACTGAAGGAAAATAAAAGAAAGGCCTCTGACAAAGTATTTGTCACAAGTTTCTTAAACAAAATCACTGGAGTTGCATATTTTGAAAGTTGAAAAGTGACCATCACCCAATCTCACTTGAATGGAAATTGGAAAAAAAGAAGAAGTAAAAAACATTAATATCACATCAAAGTTGGAGGATATTTTTCCCTTTTGTTACCAGATATGTGTATCTGCATATCAGACATGATATGAATATGATACTCTTGAATATGGTGTGGATACCATATCTGTATCCGGATGCATTAATATACAAGTCCATATTTGAGCTGTTTTTAATAATTCTGGCTAAGGTACCTGACTAACTAGTGCTATATCCAGTTTAGGATTATGAAAGTAAAAAAAATTTAAAAATTGCAAAAAAAGAAAAGAAAAGAAGTAAACATTTAAAATAAAGTGTTCACATATTTATAATTATTATTAAATTTAAATTACGAAGACACAAGTATAAACAAAACAACATATCCAAACATTATAATAAACTAAAAATATAATAAAGTGAAAACCAAAACATATATGAAATATTCTTGTATTCCAAATGTTTGCTGATCAACTCTAGAAAGGATGATTGATTTTGATACACACAATCTGGGGATGTCCTCAGCAGGCCTCTCTACAATCACAACAAAGGACTTCCACGTTTTCACATAGCAAGAGGGCATTGTGGTGTCCTGAACATGGGTCACGCTGTTTCTAACAGATTCTCTTACTAATCACCCTACATCCAATTTTCAACTCCAGCCACGATGCATATTCTGTATATCTATTGAAAATTTAATCCCAGTTTGCATTACAGATAAGGAATATTAAAGTTCTATGCATCCTTTTCTCCCCTAGCTTGAACTATTATAGTGTGAAAAGCATGTTCTACAAACAGAAAAAGGATATAAGTAGGGTTACACAGGGACGCGTCCCCTGCCCCAAAACCCCCTATCCCTTTTCCCTGCTGTCCCTGGGACGGGCGGACGCAAAGGGGACATCCCCCTGCCATCCCCGAAACAGCAAAATTCATAGGAATCGCCAAGAAACGTTTCCAGCAGTTTGGGGATGGTTCCCTGTCCCCGGTACGGATTGGGGACGTTGGAAATGTCCCCAATCGTACCGGGGATGGCTAGCTGTCCCCTGCACGCTGAGAGCTTCAAACATTAAAAAACAATAAAAAATTCGATTTTTTTAAAGTTTATTTCTCCTTCCCAAGGTCACGCGGGGCCCACCATCTCTCATAGGATCAATTTAATTTTTTTTTTGGCTAAAGTTTGATGGAGACAAAATATTAACATTTTGTCATTAGTATTACTAAGTCTCATTTTATTTTTTAATAGTTCTTTAAAATGCAATAGAGGAGAACTTCTAACATGCCTCATAGAAACCTTCTGCAATCACTTGATTGTTCAGTAAATATTATGGTTTTAGAAGAATAAAGATGAATCAGATATAGTATATCAAAAGTTGAGGTAAATACTTCAAAAAGAAAGATACCTATTGCCTCTATGACTAGACTGTGACAAAAAGACACTACATAAATTTAACACTAATTATTTATGATCCAAACCTTGTTGTCCCAAGTTACCAGTCTTGGTATTGGTTCGTGTTTGGTCAAATTTATTTTTGGGTTTGGGTTCATGCATACCAAAACATATAAAAATCAGAAATATATACATATTTGCATCAGTAGTTAAGTTCAAAATACCACACATAGCATCATATATTGTATAGTAAACAACACCACCATAAAAATAAAAATATTAAAAGTATCAATTAGTCAAACTCGAATGTCATGATATATATTGTAAATTAAAATTAAAAAATAATAATGTCAAGTGTCAACAATCAGTCATCACCGATCAAGCATTATCATATGGGTTCAAAAATATCGTCACCATCCATATTAGATGATCTAAATACAAGTAAATTAGAAGAACCACAAATAGTTTTAGACATTTGGATATTGATAGACTATGGTTCTATTGATGTTTGATACTGCTATGATAAATTTTATAATGCTTTAATGACATTTCTTATGCTGTTATAGTACTATTCGCGATTTATTTACATATTGATATTGTTGTTATCAATTATTAATTTGTTGCCATATCTATCTCTCTTTCCCTCTCTCTCTCTCTCTAATATATTAATAAATTTTGAAAAAATATATATATTTTGTATGTTGCTGTCCCCTGCCGTCCCCTAAAAATTGCCCCTTAGGAAACATCCTGGAAACACGTCCCCTACCTTCCCCCTGTCCCCGTCCCCGTCCCCGTCCCCGTCCCCCAAATGCCGTGGAACATAGGATATAAGCTTCTTGATTCAGATACAAGTTTTTCCTTGCACAATTGAATAGGGCAAAAAAATAATAAGAAGAAGATAAATGGTTTATATTCTTCTTGAGCAAAAGCTAGACAATACATATTTATTATTCACTGAAATGAGACATCTTGTTGTGGATATATGAATGCCAAATATTACTCCAAATGGGTGAATGAGAAATGATTGGGCTCTTTCAAAGAACAATATCTTCTCTTTTATATGTGCACATGTGCACATTCATACACATTCTTATTTTGAAAATGGCATTACTTATAACTATAATCACACCTGTAAACTATGAATCTTGCTAATTCATGAGTTTTAGTGTAAACTGACAACAAATCATTCAGATACCATTCACAGTGATTTGAATATGCCAGAGGTTTATATACTTCTTTAGATGGATCACAAAATTGACTGATCAGGATACATTTTTTCTAATATTTTAAACTCTTTATGTTTACAGTTATGAAAAAAGATGTCCTGACAGTTGGTTCTCATAATTATTTGAATGAGTTCTAGTTTCCATTTCTGTATTTAGTCTTGATTGAATGTTTTTTGTGAAATTCACTATACTTTCAAATTGTATTACTATTTTATTTGTCAATTGAATCACACTTTCCTTTTCTACGAACATTGAGTACTGATAAATTATAATACCTGATGCTTTTGAAACTGCATTGTTGTGCTCTATCTATTAGCTTCTGGTAAAGCATGTGGATGGTATTCTACTCTTAGCTAAGAAGAAATGGCGGCAATAAATGAAGTGCCATGGAAAAGCCCAGTTTTATGTTTGAATGGCTAGGATAGTAGTATGTGACATTAATAATTCTGTGGTAATCTTAGAATAGAAAACTTAGGGGAAGACGTTATTATTACATATCAAGCATTGTTTCATGGGATGTTGCAGATGGATTATGAGGGCAGGGGGACCATGGACCCAAGTTTGGGGATGGCAGGGGTATGGCAGCTGGTGGGGCTCCCAATGGGGTTGAGGGGCAGTATGCCTCGCAGGGTCCGGGGGCAGTGCCCCTGGTGTGTTCCCTATTGTAATACAGGGTGGGTTTGAGGTCCAGAGCCCCTGCCATCAAGACCAAACTAAGGCCTTCAAGACTGAATGGACCTTCATGGCACATTCCTTTTTTCAATATTTTAACACTATGTTTTATCAACATCAAATCCTCATTATTTCTGACCAAATTTTTGTTCTTCAGACAACTAATGGTGAAGCTGGGGATTCTGACTATTCTAAATGACGAGGGCTGTGCAGTTGAAGACTCATATATTGTTGTTTTTGAATCTTTTTATTTATTTCTTTTCTGTTCTTAGGAGCTTCTTACTGCGCTCAGTGGAAACAAAAATTAGGAACTTCTTACAGCACTCATGGAAACAAAAATGGTAACAGCTAAGAGAGTGTCTATCCAAGTATCTGTAACAGTAACAGTTATTTGTTTATTTTGCCTCCAATACTGTGTAAATATTCCAATAATTCCTTTGTTCTTCCAAGGTCAATCATTTGTACATGCCATCATACTGTCTGTCTATTCAGAGCTTTGATACAATCAAAATCGTTATCATGAATAGAGAAACTTGATCATTTTTAACTGCTTTTTAAAAAAAATGTGACTTTTATGCTGTCCAGGATGTGGAGCACTCTTTAAGATGGTCAAGGGATTTCTTGAAGTTCCCTAATTGTCCTGGGGATGCTGGAGTGTTCATTCAACATCCCCAATAGGAGGGGGATTTGTATATGCCAATTGCCATCATACTTTCTGTCTATTAAAAGGTTTGATACAAATTAAAATCATTATCATGAATAGAGAAACGTTGATTATTTTTAAATGCTTTTGTTTTTTTTTTTGACTTTTATGCTGCTCAGGATGTGGGAGCATCCCAGAGTCGTCAAGATGGTCAAGGGATTTCTTGAAGTTCCCTGATGGTCATGGGGTTGCTGGAGCGTCCCTTCAACGTCCCCAACAGGGGGGGGTGTGGGGGTGCATCCCGGAGATGCCCCCTCCTTCTGCAGGGTATCCTGGAAACATCCGCACCTAGGTGGTGGCAGTGGGGGGATGGCAGGGGGATGTTTTGTCCCCATTCTCGTGTGGCAGGGACGTTCTGGTTTCAGAAACATGGCTTTTTGAGGAGGGATGCAATTCAGTGAAATTATGGTATTAACTATTATATTTAATATAATAAAGTTACCATGTTGAGTAAATAACAAAAAAAAAGGAAGTACCATAATGTTACTATCTGTAAAAGGGAAAAGAGGGAAAGAGAAGTGACTTTAAATAGTCTCTTAACCTCCAGGATAGAGGACGTTTTTCTAGTGTTGTGCACACAATCCACAAAAAACTTTTCCTTGGATAAGTGCAGTGTCCGTGCTGTCTTTCAAAATTTAGCCAAGTGCAGTGTCCATGCTGACCTTGGTGTGTTTCAAGCTTGAATTGATATCGGCTTCTTCTCAAGAACAGCTTTGTGTTATTTTTAAACTCATGTGACAATCTGAAACTCAGAATATTTTCAGTTTTGCAACTAGTTGTTTTTAGCTACAATACATATTATGGATGATTATTACAACAGCATCATGAGGGCTACCTATTTGGCCACATGGGCAAATCTAGTGTTATGGCTAAGAAGGCATACTAAAAGAAATTTCATATTTGATAGATTCAAGCAGAGTTTCTTTCATGGAAAGCTCAAATCAAACTTACGCATTGCTTCACAGTAAATGAGAAGAATATACGTTTTGAAGGTCAATATACTTAAACTAGAAGATGAATACTATAAGTGGTATGGGTAAAATCAAAGAATGTTCATGCTCCATGGCAGCTCCATGCTAGTTGAACTGGCTGAATACAGTTCACAAGAGGGTCCTAGTAGGGTTATTGAAGCAGATGATTTATATTTGTGATATGCCTACCTCAGTTGTAAGGATATTACTAACAATGATTATCAGAAGATATTTTAGCCAAATTTAGAAATGTGGGAGATTTTTGTGCTTTGTTTAAGGAACACAAGTTGGAGGGAATCAGAAAACATCTATAAGCAGGTGAAGCTGCAATATATGTTTCAAGGAAAGTTGATGATGTTGTCAAAGGCTTGGTAGTAAGGGCGAAATATCTGTAGGCATTAACTGCACTCTTGCAGCTGTGAAATAAAGGACGGTTCAAATGATAAAGAAATCAAAGTATTAAAATCATGAAGTTTCCACAGTCCATGACAATGTTGTAATTTTTACATCAACATTTTGGATCATTTGTGATCCGAAATGTTGATGTAAAAATTACAACACAGTTTTAATCCAGAAATCTTATTACAACAAATCAAAGTATTGTTTCTAGAGGCTTGGAATGCATTGGTACTCTTCAATATAAATTGCAATGATCCTGAACTGCATGATGATGCCTAGAATGTTGAAGAATGTATCTTAAGTTTCAATGCACAGCCAACTTTGGGAAGAAAGTGTAATATCCCCTTTTTCAAAATGGAGTTGCCAATGATAAGAGATAATTTGACCTGATGATTATGTAGCCTACAGACATGAAAATCTTTTCACTCCATTAAATTGTTGCACATATTTGGAAGAAAACAGTGAACTAAAGCAACGCTTCTGTAGGAGGACAAGCAGATGGTTTTGAGGAGAATGAGAAGAGAGTGGCTAGCAGACTGGTGCAAAAAGCGTCAATTGCCAATTGGGGGATTTATGGAACAAAGCCAAAAGGGTATTTATGCAGCCAAATAGTTATATGAACTGTGAAGCTCTGCCTTGCCCTCTGCAACAGCTTAACATCTGTCATGATTCTTTACTTCTTGGGTTTCGTTGTTTTGAACTTCATGAGGATGAATTCCCTGACGATTTTGGTGTATATGTGAGACCTTTCATACTTACTATTCTATTCTTAAAAAGATTAGGCAGACAATAGAGAATGAAAGAAAGTTGAAAGAAATGGTAGAAACACTGCCCATTACAATATCCCTGACGATTTTGGTGTTACGCGAGGCCTTTCGTACTTACTATTCTATTCTAAAAAAGATTGGGCAGATAATAGAGAATGAAAGAAAGTTGAAAAAAGTGGTAGAAACACTGCCCATTATGATAAATCCCTAGATTGTTGACAAAGTGAACCATTCAATACAGAGAGTGGTTGCAATCTGAGTTGGGCCTATTGCATCATTCCTAGGAGCAATTCTAAGATATATCATTGCCAATGACACAGAGTAACAGAGGCAACTTGGCCCAAGATATGGATGGATATCAATCATTATAGCATCTGTGAATAAAATTAATATCGTATGAATAACAATCAGGACCATCACCCAATCTAGATCATCCGCAATCACAGAAGAAGAAATGCGCAACTAGCCACATTGTCTCACTTCAAAGGGTGAAAGTAATTGCAGAAATTGAAGGAATTAAAGCTGCCTCCAAAAAGAATTAAGTAATATAATAAAAAGAAATTATAATTAATGGTTATCAATGGGCGTCTCTATAGTTGTGACTCTTGGAGTTAAAAATTATTTAAAGAAAACCAAGCAAAGGAGGAGGATATCATTTAGAAATCATTTTATATTTGATTACTACTCCTTGTGGAGCAAGAACTACTGTTCAACCAACCTGTGGAGGAAACCTCTCCAGTTTAGAAAATAAACGATGAAAACCCTTTTCTATCCCTTGCTGAGTTTGTGGACGAAAACCTTTGACTCAAGCAGATTAGAAGTTATTTACCAAAGGCACCCATTACAATGAACTGCTGCAGACCTAAAAGAAATCGACAGTACTACAGAAAATAATACTTGATATAAATCTGAGCGGATTTCTGAGTATCCAAAGCAATTTAATAAATTTAATATTAATAGTAATTATTAGATCAGCAAGTTAAATATCAAGAATTCTTATTAATAATCTATAGTGCAAGTTTTATATTCTGTGTGCTACAGTTTGAAACTAAAGAAATAAAAAAGGGAGCATTACAGAGAGATCGCTTGAAGGTTCAGCTGTTTTTATAGTGAAGAAATTTGTCATCCAAGAAATCTGGTTGGATTTGTTTCAAATCCAGTTTTGTCTGGATTTGTCTGTTTTGGTCCAGCTTTTTCAATTGCTCTAGAAATTTACCGGTTAAGAAAAAAATAAATCTGGAATTCTGATTTGTTTTGAACTCCCAAACAAATCATATATTTCAATTTTCAAACCTGGTAACAATGCTGCTTGGTTTTGTTGTACAGGCATGTGGCAGTCATCTTAATACCATTACTCATACTTTACCATGAGTTACAAGACATATTTTTGGCTAAACATCTGTAGTAAGGGAATGTTCTATGGCTACCCTTTGTCATGGAAATTGTAATATACAATAAAAGAATTGTAGATTTTGATAACAGTAGAAGTTACAAGAATCGTGAAATGCACAGACTGGAAGCTCTAATGAAAAGAGTAGGTTTAGCATTTTTATTGCTAGGCAATTATTCAACCCTAGAGGAAATAAATGGAGCCCGAAAGAGGCTAAAGAAGCATCCATTGATGGATTTGAAAACTTGTATTGTCATTGTGAAGTTCACAAGATCTGATGGTGAACACTTGGCAACTGTACTGATTGAGATTGTATGTGTTGTTAAGACAACAGAAGTTGTAGATGAGTGTTTTCTTGCTCTGTAACTTGTTTTGATTAAGATAAGTTGTTTTTTTAAGGGACCATAAACTCTGTACATCAGACATTATAGTAACATTACAGCAACCTGTCAGCTAAAAGCAACCAAACTACAGGTACACTTTAGCAAGATTAAACATGATCCAGCACCAAAAGAACAAAAAACAAGAACCCCAAGATTGTCAAAAAGAGACACAAAACCACCACTAACAATAGAACGATACAAAACAAAAAATACCAAAGGCATCAACAGACCAAAAAGAATAAGAAATTTCAGGCCCATTACAGTTTGTTCAGGGCCTCAGCTGCCTCGAACTCTTCACACATATATTGGACTTCCCTGGCACTTATCTCAGCTTTCCCTTTTTTTGCTTTAGTTATGTTACCCCTTGTTGGATACCTGGAAACTTTTTGCTGCTCAAAGCCTCCCCCTGTGCTTTCCCTTTAGCCCTCTGAAGCTAATCTTTCAGAAATTTCAAGCTGTCAATTCTGGAATTAATGGTAGCTTTACTTGTGTCAACCTTGATGTCCTATATTTCCTCCTCGAACTTCTGGATTTTAATATTTTGTTGTTCTCTTTCTACTTTAAGTACATAATATTTTGGAATTTGTTATCCAGTTCATTGGCACTCTTTATTTCTTGGTCTGCTTGCTTTTGATACAACATTGAACATACAGTCAGGGTCTGTGAGATGCACAGAAGCTTGAAGTTCATTGTTGTCTGTAGTAATGTGATGGCCACATTAAATACTAAATAGTGATTTTATTTCTTATTTTTGTTTATATGGTTTCCAACTAAGACCTAGAATTTATGATTCCATAGTTTTATTTTTTGATCATGTCACTCGCACATTGCTTCAAATCTCTATTGTCATTTCAGTGTAATGAAGTTGCTCTGTGTTTAGGTGAAGATGAAGAAAAATATGAGCTTGCAGTAGTTTTAAACTTTTAAGAGAAACATACATAAAGGCTTTGATGGCCAGCATGACACATGCAGATGAAAAGAGAGGGTTTTGTCTCTAGATGTACCATGTAGTTGTCCATATGAGTTAATCTTACTTAGCTCCCAAGCTTTCTCTATGCCTTAAAAGATATTGCTCTCTTGGAGTTTTTGCTCCTCTGTCTTGGTCCAAGCATAACAACTGATTTTCTGAAGTCAATGTCGATCTATTTTCTACTAGTCAAGGTCATCAAGCATTGCAAATGCGTTGCTTGAGTTTGACCACAGGTGATCAAATGCATTCTTTTTCTAAACACAGCACCTGTAAGTTACTGAAGTGCTTCTGCAGAAGTATCTAGATCTTAATGCTAGAAAAGATGATAAGAGGGTACCTTACATAACCACCAAGAAAAGGTGTTGATTTGTTTTGAAGAATTAGAGACAACCAATCTACCAGTTATAATTGGCAGGGCAAGGGCAATCTGACTTTGCACGTAGGTACTAAAAAGTGGTGAGAATGGCTACTAAAATGGTTACACTCTGACCTTGGCATTGATGCTATATTTTTGAACAAAGTTCAAACAAACAGCCCTTGATATTGAAAAAATAATCTCTATAGTGAATATAAAACAGAATCTAAGGGTGTGTTGAAAGAGGCTGAAGCTGATCTATGGCTCATTGGCATTGTTCTAATATTTTTTGTTATGGTAGTTCAAATATTGTGATGCATATATCAGCTCTTATCTGCAGTGTTTCTGTAATGTCCCCTTTTGGGAAATTCCTAATTTTAGGCCTGGAAAACAATAATAATCACTAAAAACTGATATAACAAGTATCAACTTTATGGTAATATTCAAATTAATACATAAAATATTATAATATTGAGAGCAATACATCATAGCTAGAACATCATAATATTTAGATCTATAGTTCATAGTATGATTAATATTTGAATTCAAAATACCCTGACATCATTAATGATTATTCCAAGCATATTCCTATAGGCAACCATATTAGGAATTCACTAAAAATGCTTGCAAATCACAATCTCAAGGATGGTGGCCCTTGTATTGCGAGAGCATGGAATGATTCTAGATTGGTTCCATCCCTCAGTCTGCCTTGGAGGCTGGCTGTCCTCCTTGATCAAGCCCAAGAGCACCATTTGGCCTCCCGGCCTATGAGTATGGAAGAACCTCCAATTCTTTCATCTTGGGGTGGCGTGCTTGATAAGATGCATGAAGGATGTCGTCTTCAAACAAGCCCAAGAATACGGAATGGATTTTGGGTCCATTCGGCTTCCCGGCCCACAAACATGGTAGAACCTCCAATTCATCCATTTCGGAATGGCATGTTTGATATTAAGAATTTCTAGTCCTCCAACAGCTTGTGACTTGGAAGGTCAAGACACTTCTACAAATTCAAAATAGACTTCTAAAGTAATTTGCTATATTAATTGTTAATAAAATGTCATTATGCAATTATAATAGATTTACTTACAAGTGGCTGTAAAAACTTGATATCTCCAATTAATATATATATATATATATATATATATATATATATATATATATATATATATCTTTTAAACTTACTTCCCAATAACATTCATGCTGAAAACAATATTTATTTCCAATAGATATCTTATTTTTCAATTCCTTATTTTCCTTTTTCCAATTTCCTCCAGTTGATCCCTTTCCAAATAAAGTTCTCGGTTTTATATCTTCCACTTGAGGGGGAAAGTAACACCTTTTCACTAATCATAACCTTTCCAAGAGTTATGTCCTTTCCAAGTTAGTTTGCTGCCTTTCTTGATTATTTATTATGCCTTTTGTTATTTATTTATTTGTGTTTTTTCCCAAGATGGAGTGTTGCCTTTAGAATCCTAAATTAATCTTTATTTTATACCTTTTGATGCTGATTGCTTCCATTCCTTGATCCACCATTAAAAAGGGGCTGCAATTAACATTAGGTTGTTATCATTACTTTTTCCTAGGGCTGCGATTTATGGTTGGGGGCATGACAGTTTCAGCAATAGACTGCCTCTTCTATGAGAGTTTTGTTTTTCAAATTTTTAGCTGTTTAACAGATATGGCATCGTGCAAGTCAAAAGATGGATGGCAGTCAGTGTGATAACAAACATGGAAGATAGTGTAGTTAACCTTGTGGATAGCCAAAGGTTTTGTCTCCAAAACTATTTTTTTTTCTGGAGCTGATCTGATCTCGAAAGAGGGAATGTAGGTGCATCAGGTTAGATTTTTGTAGTTTCACATTGGATGAATTTACTTGTTTGTACCAGTATATTTGTGACATCTCAATGTCCAACATTCCAATTGCTGTTGAACAAAGTGAATCAAGGGGTTGAAAAGCTTATGATATATATTACTATTTTAGAAGAAATATGCTCAATGAAGTGGCATGGGTATTTCTGTGGTGGTTTGGGAATAGAACACTAAGGGAAACAGTTATTAATGTAAACTTATTTTAATAGTATAGACTGTAGAGTTACTAGTTTAAGTTATAAGCAAGGTGGGAATAATTGCTCTGGGAATTATCTTACTGGAAACGCCAAGGGAGAACATATTTAACCATTTGGAAACACTTAAGATTAAAAAATCTTTAAAAGCACCTGAAGAAATTAAAAAAATCAAAATGTTTCTAGGTCATTTCCTAAATTGAAAGTTAACAAGAAAAGTTACCAGGCCATTTTTGACATGAAAGCAGTCATTTTCAACTAGTTTGAGACTCATTTGAAAATCATAGAAAAAATATTGCAGCTCTTTTCAAAGTACTTGCAGTCTAAGTCACAAGATTCGAATTCGAATTCAAATTCGGCAACAATGAAATTCGGATGAAATTCGGCAAGGAAAAAATTTGAAAAGTATAAAATTTGGATCAAGTTCGCCTTATATAAATATGTTAAATTTAAAATAAAATAATATTATATTAAATATAGTATATTTGTTAAATTTAATTTAAATATGTTAAATTTTAATATATTTGTTAAACTTAATTTAAATATGATAAACTTAATTTAAATATGTTAAATTTAATTTAAATACTTTACATATATTAAATTTTAATATATTTGTTAAATTTAATTTAAAAATGTTAAAATTTTAATATATTTATTAAATTTAATTTAAATACTTTAAATTTGCTAAATTTAATCTAAATATGTTTTTTTTAAGTTTTTCATGACGAGAAACTTAAGTACTCCAAAGGTTCGAGAAATAAATAGTTCGAGCTCCGTCATTATAGTTAAATCCATAGGGACGGGCCAGAATAAGAGGAGTGACCCAAAAATACATATACAAAACAATAGATGTAAGCTCCCGCCGTTGGCTCAGCCGTTGTGCATCCTGTTGGCTGAGAGCCGCGTAGCAGTGGGCGCTTCCCTTCCTGGCATGTTTCCATCAAGAACAAAAGATAGTGAGACACCATGGGTGTAGCCACACACAGGCTCCATATTCGTTCCTTCATCATGGAGATAATGGCGATGATATAAATAAATACCTCACGAGTCATGACAATGGTGGTGAGCTTTGAAGGCGCTACAGAGCATGCTGTCAATGCAACGGACCTGAATCTTACCTTATCGTGATGATCAAGCGGGCTTGATTGATTGAATTTTCCGGAACTACGGGGGTTAGCTATTATTTGGATTTAAACTCAGGCCATATTTTTCCGTACGAATCAAGACAAATTTTAACGAATTTAATAGAAATGTTTGAAATTCGCCAAAAATCGAACTTCATGCTTGATATTCAGCGAATCCTGTGACTTAGCTTGCAGTTCTTATCTTCAAAAGGCAATAAAATTTGCATTATAGAATCAATAACTGACCATATGAAGCAACCAAATAAAATTTCAAAAGGATGAGATTTGAGATTATTGGCAAGGCCATGTGTCCTCTTTAGCACAGCATGGGGGTAAGCTTTTTACCCTAGATTTTGATGGTATTGTAGGTCAGCTATTGAAAGTGGTGTTCCACAGGGACATGGCCCCTCCCCCCCCAAAAAAACCCCGCGTTTCCTAGACGGGGACGTCTTGGAGACTTGGGGTCTTGGGGGGGACGTCCCCCCACCAGCCCACCACTAGCGCCACCATCCCACCACCAGTGTCACTGTCTCCAAGACGCCGCTAGGACTTCGAGGATGCTGGGGTGTCCTCAAGACATCTAGGGGACTCCTAGTTGTCTCTAAGATGTATAATTCTTATACTTATAACTATTTTCTCAAGTACAATATGTATTTCAGCACCCTGCTGAACCCCCGTCCCCCGCTGCCCCCAAACTTAAACCCCCCGTCCCCAAAACACATCCCCTGTCCTCCCCCCATCCCCGTCCCTGAAACCCCGTGGAACACTGATAATAATTGAAATTGAACTTCAAAATTGAAATCAAAACAAATCAAAATAAGCTGAAATTTTATATCTTAATTGAAAGAAATAACGTGATCCATAATCTATCATCTATGATCCAACATTGAATGAGAATTTAACATTAATTGCTAATGTCAATGATTAGCATTTGTTACAGAAGCCTGGAGCTAGACTGACAAGTCAATGACCCATTTGACATCATCAACTACAAGTATGAAGTTAGAAGTGGAATTTAAATAATAAAAATAAAAACCCCTGACACCATTGAGTAATAAGTTCAATAATTAGATTTATCGTTAGAAGGAAATCTCATGGATTGCTCCTTGTTCTTGGAATTGCAAGACTCGTTTGGGTCTTGTGACAGGATTCTGACCAAGCCTGGTTGCACATCTTTGCCCTCATCAATCTGCCTCAGCTATCAGGCTCTATGTCTCAACAAGCTGCTGGTTCCTCCTTGCTATGTTGATAGGTGTAATTACAATGGCAACAAAGGTGTTTTCGCAGAAACCCCTTCGATTCCAACATTGAAAAAAGCTGACTGAAATATTTGAATTTTTTTGTATATATGAAAAAGGAATTACATAATATGATGTGTGTATTATGGATAATAGGGGTCAGAACACATCTTTTGTAGGCTAAGTAACAGTTACATGCAATGGTTCACAGCCATTGTGCTAGGTTATGTAGCAAATGGCAATGATTGGGTCCGTGCTCAGTTCATTGCCTGTCCATGGGAATAATCTATAAACAGCAAACAAATGATATATTTATTAAAAGGTCTCAACAAGCTAGAGGTAATAATCCATACTTACTGTCTCAGGTGGTACGAACAATTTCTACCTCATTGTTCATTAGATGATTAATTTAAAGTAAGGACCAATTATAAGAGAATATTATCTTGAAAATTGAATATAAACTTCAAACCATTATTAAACTGATGGCATCATTTAGAATATGCATTTCTCTCCATACTTTTCTCTACCAAAGCCATTACAAGAGATGAAGGCAGGACTATCTTTTATTGGACTTTGCTCCTTATTGGCTGTAAAACATGAGAGGTATCAATAAGAGAATTGTGATTGGATTGAGGTTGTAGGATAATTTGAGTAAGGGAAAGGTGAAATGTGTGAACAATATAGGGATTTACATCCAAGGGAAGATTGCTAGGGCGATGACAATAAGAACAAGAAGTTTTCTTGAAATGGTGATTGCAAGGGTGGTCACAAGAGTGAGAAGAAGAGGCTTGGAATGCTGAGGATGCCTATGGCTAGAAGTTGAAAGTATCATATGCAGGAGGTCAAAGAGCTCAAGGTGTGCTAGGGAAAGGACAATGAAAAGGGTAAGAATAATGATGCTCTTTTATCTCACACTTATAATGCTTTTCTCACATAGACATCCAATCATTAGTCAATTATGGATTTTGGATGTGCTCATCACATGACCAAGGGTGGAGTTTTGTTCCAAAAACTTTGTAAAATTGATGATGAGAGTTTTTATAATAGATCATTCATTTTTTAAATTATTGGTAGTGGTGATATTGTGTTAGAGGTTGGTACAATTAAGGATGTTTACCACATTCCTAATTTTAGCATGAATTTGCTAGTTGTTTATCAAATAACTTAACAAGAAAACTTGGTTGAATTTTGTCCAAACACATTTATTGCAAAAAGTATTAACAAGGTGATTAAACTGAGTTTTGAATTCCAAAAACTTTGTAAAATATAAGATGATGAGAGTTTTTATAATAGATCATTCATTTATATTATATATCTTTGAACATAAAAACTAACAATGATTTAAAATCATTTAATAATTTTGATCTTTTTTTCTTTTAAGTACATTGATTCTTTAACCTCCTCATCTAAACTCATAAAATTCCCATACTAATCAATAATATTCCTTAAATCCCTTCTCTTTCCACTTCCTATTTTCTCCTAATTAATCAATAATATTTCTTGAATATCTTCTCTTTCCACTTTCTACTTTTCTTCTCATTTCTCTTATTTCCAAAAGTAAATTTTGCTGCATAATAACCAAGAATGGAAATAATAAAGTTTAAAATATCAAATTTGAAAAGCTTTCAGAATAAGTAATATATATTTTAAATATTTTTTTATATTTCAAACTCTTTAAAATAGACATATATAAATTCGAAATAAAGTAGCCGCCCAGAGAGTCGGTCAATATTAGCATATTCTCTCCCGCGCAACCCAAAACAGAACCAGAATTGATGGCGGCCTCGACGAACAGCAACGAAGAACTCGCCATCCCGTTCGAATGGGTAGATGAAGAGGAATTTCAAGCCATAGAAATTGCACTCGCAGAGGCCACCTCTTTTTCCACTTTCGAATGGGTAGATTAGTTGTCATATGGCCACTTCTTTTTCCAGATTTACAGATTTAAAAGAGGTGGACTAATCTACCGTCAGTGTTACAGATTTAAACGTTGAACCAAAAGCTCTTTTCAGTTTCTCACGATTTTTTGAGGAATCGGTCAGAATTTGGAATGTTCTTCTCTAAAGATCGAAACAAAAACCCTAAAAACGTATTAAAAATATATATTTTTGAAAAAAAAACAGTGTCTCTGTTCCGTACGAATTTATTGGCGAATTTTTACGAATTTGATAAGTTTTTTATAGATTCGCCGAATTTCGAATCTGATGCCAAAAATTCGGCGAATCCTGTGACTTAGGTTATAAGCTGCCAAAAGTTTGCAAGTTTACAAATTTCAATGATGTTCCAAAGATTAAGTTTTAAATGCATTGGTGGCGAAGGTTGATGATGCAAGTAGATTGTAGCATGAGAATTTGAGAACCTAAGTTTCAGAAGCATGTAGTAGATAGGCAGACTGGAAATGTTTTGTGAGCTATCTCCTATTTCTCTATGTAGAGGCACTGTTCAAAGGATTTTTTATTGATAGTGCTCAAGATTTCTGGATAAACTGTGTGCCAATTTTTACATCAATGTTTTGGATCATACTCCATGATCTGTCATCAGGATGATAAGCAGATAGAGTGAATGCTATCTATTATGGACTGTCGAAACAGAATGCTATGGATTTTTTATTGTTAAACATCACTAGGAATATTTTAATGAAGGGGAAGGCATGGTGTGCTAAGGAGCATTATAAAATTGTTCGTTTTGATTTGTGCATTATGAATCATCTTCCTCTTCTAGGATTGATGTATATTGATCTTTATTGATGATTTTTCTAGGCATGCTTGCTACTTTTTATTATGCTTCTCTCGCACTTCACTCTCCTTCTAAGGATGCATGCCATGTAGGCCCTCGATTTGTGCTGTATTTATATGGTGGAATCCAAGTCTTGAACTTTGGCAAAATTCATTGAGTGGAGAGCCATGGTTGAGAAACAATTTAGGCATGTGGTCAAATGCTTGATACCAAATAGTGGAGGGAAGTATGTTAATCAGTATTGTTGCAAACATGGTATCACATGGTAGTGCATAGTTGTCTATACTCCTCCGTAGAATGGTGTTGTAGAAAGGAAGATTGATGGCTCTTTAGTGGTGGGTTTGAGGATCTTTCAAGAGGTGATGAGGATCTTTAAGACGATGTTGCATCATTGTAGGCTTCAGAGGGGAGTTATTTGGGTGTTGACCCCATCATGGATGGGAATAGCCCCACATAGGAAATAAATCTAATGCTTGAGGTTCCTGCTTCTAGGTGTGGTATTAGGCATCTTGGGTAAGCTACTATTACCCTTGAAGAAGCTAAGGAAAATGGGGGGACATGCATACAGCATCATAGACCTGGAGTGGAAAACAACAAGCTACCTATGCTCTCTTGACTAGGACAAGTGGGAGATGACCTAGAAGATCCCAACTTAGATTTGAGGAAAGATGACCTGTTAATTAGATTGTGGGTGTTGCTTGTTTCGTTAGAAACTGTCATTAGGGTCAGTGTTAAGGTATTTTTTCTCTTAGGAGGTTTGGTGTGTTAATGCCACCTTTTATCCATCCAAGTTGTGTTTTAAGCGGGGGTGTCAGTGAGTGGAAAATTTATCCTGTTGGGTTCCTTTGAATTACGAATGGTGGTATACCATTGATTATGTGTAACTTGGTGTATTCTGCATATGTAAATATGCCTTGTATGTGTAATTACACTTATAGTTGTATTGGGGTTCATAGCTCAATGAGTCAGTCTACCCCTATTCAAACATTTTGAGAGGAGTAATAGAGGCAATGCTTCCCACCCTTTAAATTACCTTACATTAATAGTATTTTGGTTTCATTTTATTATTTATATGGTGAGATTCTTCTTTTTGCTGTCTCTTGTACCACCACTTATTGTTGTTCATTCTTACACTGGTTGAATATATTATAAATTTATATGTTAAAGCTCATATAGGTCAGTCACTATTTAAAATATTCAATCTAGCTTTGATGACTTTCTTAGGTTCTCAATTGGGATTGGCCCAGAGATCATTCAAGATTTGATTCTCCATTGTTACGACTCTTAGAGGTCTAATTGATATTCCTTTTCTTAAATCTTGTAAAGGAGGTCCTCTACTTGTCAGTTTTACTGACAGACAAGTCATGGATAATTTTATAGGTTTGCTATCTTAATTTCTTAAATGATGCCTGGCTTCTTCTCAAACTTTTTCAAAGCTCTTTTGTTGCTGTGAAGCCTTTAGTTTTGATGAGAATTATAATTGTAATGGCTCTTCCGAAAGGAAGCTTACCCCATTTCCAGAATAGATTTTTGCTTTGGGAGACTTAAAATCGTAGTAGGATCTTTCATATTCTTCTTCTTGAACTGCTTGAGCTGTCTATTTGACAAGTGGGGCTATGCTGCAGTTACTGATATCTGACATACCTGGTAACTGAACCAAATCATTTGGATTAATCGGTTGATGATGTTGAGATTGGAATCACATTTATTAAGCTGAAAAAGTAAATGTGGATTGGCATCATCACTCTTGCACAAATTGGAAGCTCAGTGACATTACACCGTTGGAGCTTGGTTGAGACCTTGTTCATTTCACTCTTCTACATCTGGAGCCGAGCCTGGATGTCTTTAAGTTGAAGAGGAATCCAAATTTGTGTATCATCTTATTTATTTTGTGTTTATGATTGATCTTAAACTTTTTAAGCCTGTCCTGCATGCCTTGAAAATCCTTGTTTGCTTGTCATATGGATATTGTTTTTAGACCTAGACTATGTACTGTTATATTTATGCTCTAAATTTAGAATGTGGCCACAAAAAAATAAAAATCAAGGACCTTTATAAGTGCAACAACTTTTATCTTTAACTGATTTGACTACTAGTTTCTTGCAAGATTAGTTTATTAGCTCAAGTCAAATGCCAAAATTAGGAAAATAAACAGGCTGTCTGGCAAGTTTCGTAAGTTTTGTTGGACTTTCTTTGTAACTGATGGGTGGATAATTTGCTTGAGTTTAACCCATCGAACCACTGAATTTTTGGTGACTCCTAATATTGCAGGGTATGGAGCTAGAGTTGAAAAAGCTTGAAGAACATGTTAGTTCGATACATGATGAAATGTTGTATTTGCGGGAAAGGTACGTGCATCTGAAAAAATGCTAATCTTCTTTTGACAATTTCATTGGATTGACTATTTAACTTCTTGTCTGTGTCTCAACAGAGAAGAAGAAATGCGGAACCTAAATATATCAACAAATTCAAGAATGGCTTGGTTCAGTATTATGTCTTTTTTTGTGTGCTTATCAGTAGCGGCTTGGCAGCTATGGCATTTGAAGAGCTTTTTTGAGAGGAAGAAATTGCTCTAAACCTCTAGGCAGTTTTGAGGGCGACCTGGACCATTCTCTCTTCATATCTATGTTTTTTGAAATGGAAGCTAATTATTGTACATCTTTTGTTCCAGCCAATTTTCTACATCAGAAAATATCAATGATGACATAATTGGGATTCTTTTTCAATTCTATTCATAGATTCAGAAATAGGAGTCATACGGGGACTTTGTTCAACATTGGACCCTTATTTCTGTAAGTACAAAAAATAATTTTGCGATTTATGCAAATATGATAACTTGCATATTTATGATTTGTGTGTGCCATTTTCCCATATCAATCCTGGGAGCATCCCAGCCTTCTTGATTCATTTGTTAGCCTTTGTTTTCTGTGGGTATTGGTCACATTTGTTTCTAGTGTCTTTATAATGTTAACTTGTTACTGTTCATGCCATTTACATGTATTTAATTACTGAAAAGTGGTAATATCTGAACTACAGGAGATGATTTATTGTTAGGCAGAATGACGATTTCAAATAATAGAGAATCCATTTACTTCCTGGTTTCAAGACAAAATTAAGTGCATTCTGATGTTTATTTTTTCTTACCATGGGATTGCACACTGTACAGTTGACTTCAAATTGGAATTTTGATTAGTAAGTTTTATCTTTCAGGCTTTCCAAGCTAATGAGTTTGATATCCCTGGAAATTATACATTTGATTGCAAACAAGGATGGAGGAATACTTTGGTTTGTGAACTTCTTTCCACTTTGGCAAAGCTTCTGGAGCATGTAATGCTGCCATTGTTCCTCTCTCCTGCTCCTCTTGCTCCTACTGACAGATGCTTAAAGGTGCTCAAGTCCTAAGTGGGTCTCCTAATGTAGCGGTTATTACTAACATAGATAAGGAAAAACTGCCATTAGTCCAATGACTGCTCAATGAGGTCATCTTGAAATGATGAAAGACTACAGGATAAATTCCTTCCCCCAATGGCCCCAACCCACCCTGCCCTGTCCTCAAAAAACAAAAAAACTCTAATATCATTAAACTAGAAATTGCACCGAATGTGCAATGGGCACACTGATAGGGGTTGTCTTACAGTGTTTACTGTGTACAGAGGTGTGTGCACCATTAGTTGTCAATGACTGACAGCGATTATACAAGACACTTCTTTTAAATCTGACCGCTGAATGTCAAACTTCTCTGCGATAAGTTCTTTTGTTAAATCTTATCTGTAGGCGAACTTAAAGAAATCCCCCAAAAAATGTTTCAGTTTGCCCTGAAATCCATAAAGAAAAGGGCTTAAGAATTTTTGTAGTTAAAATATATTTTTAAAACATGTTTTCGACTAGAGTTTTTTGACATCACTGGCTTCATCTTTTTGCAAGAACTGACAGTCCACGTGTGTTTATGGTTTGTGCTTGTGGGCGACTATGCCTGCGAGTGATATTCTCAGATGAAGTGCTGGTGGCTGCTTGCAGTGGCAAATGCGGTGACATTGTGGCCACTTTTGTTGCAGACTATCATGTTGTGTCATTGTCTGTATGTAGTGAGTTCGGTGCTGGTGTGGGTGAGGTGAAGTGTTTATTTTATTAGTATATTAAACTTAAATATTTAAAAATATTTAATTTAGATTTTCATTATAAATATAATTCAATATATAAAATTTAACGTGTTTATAATATTTAAATGAAGTTTTTTGAATTTATTTATATTTTAATAATTTTAAATTTAATTTATTATTGTTTCATTTTTAATAGTTATAAGTCTTAATAATTTTAAAATAATTTTAAATTAATATTAGTCCAATTTACTCATGATCTTTTCTGAAATATATATATTTTTTATCGAATAAAGCTGAAAAAAATATACAAATAGAAATAATATCAGTCCAACAAAGGGACTGAGAAGGAAAGAACTATAAACAACAACTCATATAGCAACAAACAAACCAGCTAAGCAATTACAAACACAGTAACCGAGTTGAGAGTTTGCAGCCAGCAACATCGAATAGAACTCAAGTAACAAAAGCAGTAGTTCAAAATGAAACATATAAACCAGCTGTGAATTTACAATAACATTAACCGAGCCGAGAATCAGCAGCTAATAGTACAGTATTGAGCTCAAGAAACAAAGTCAATTACACTTTAAATTTAAAAAAGTTTTGTAACTATTTGGCACCATGGAATTCCCCTTCGTGTAGTTATAAAAATTGATGTTTAATCTATCCAATGTTTAATCTCATCCAATCTCATCCAATGTTCTTTTGATATCAACAAGAGTTTTTTTTCACCGTGAACGTAAAATGATGAATTGGAACATGATGTTAGAGTAAAATTTTAGAATGTTTGTTTCTTGATGCAAAATATGATTAGAAAACAATGCTGAACATATGCTTTTTCATAAATGCAACAAAATACATTGCCTCATAGTATTGTCTCATAAATGCAACAAAATACATTGTCTCATAGTATTATTTCACCTCATGGTGGGTTCTCCTCCTTTAGTTTCTTCTGAGGACAACCCTGTTGTGTCTCCTTAAGAGTTTGTCTTGCCTGGATCCTTTTATGGCTATCCCTTCCATGGAACCACTGTTGCTTCGAACTGCTAACTCTGTGTAGACTGAGCCTGCTTGACCCTCACTTAGTGCCTTTGCTGGTCCTTCGTTTGCTCCTGTCTCCTCTTCTGTGTTGTCGACTCCTTTGTTGTGCGAGGGCTCTTTGCCTTTGGTGGCCATTGTGGATCCGCTTCTCGAGCCTCGATCGATGGATTTTGATTCCGAGTCTTCCTGGTTTGTTGTGCTAAGAAAGAAGTAGGGACTCCCAAAATCTGTTGCATTTTTGAAGCCTAGGGTTAAAGGAGTCAGATTAGTCCCCTCAAATTCTGGGGTTTAGTCCTCGTTTGTGGATCGACAACTGTCCGTCAACTGTTTTTGTGTGTGTCCTGTTCTCTTTTCCTAGTTCATTATGGTTTGAACTAGTTTCTTTTGGCCCCAAGGGCTTATTGTGTATAGGGTACAACACCTTGTAAATGCTACTTATCTTATCAAAAACTAAATTATTATGAAGATTGATATCAAATAATGTTTTTTCCATCATAAGGAAGGTATAATTAAAAAAATAGTAGGGACTTGTCCAAGTATTATGTTCCATTTTTTTTCTCTAAAGGTCTCAAAAAATATGTTTTATGTTTTCACTCCATTGATAGAATGGGCATTTGGCTATTTGTGACTTCAAATGCTTTAATCTATCCCCTAAAGACAACTTATGATGTAAGACTTTCCACACCAAATTTTGTGCGTTAGCCTTAACTTTGGACTTCCAAATTTGAGCACTTAAGACTTCTCCATTTTTTTTTCTTGAAAACTACAACTCCATTTTTTTTGGTTAAGTCTCAGATTCAATTTTATAGTTGGAAGAAGCTTAAAGTAAATCTTCTTCAGGGGGAACCAACCATCCCACATTTTGTGACTTGTTATTCATTAATAGTCAATGAAATACGATGTCAAACCAAAATTTTCCATTGTTCTTCCCTTGACATAATTCTTATTATCCACTTAGCAGATAAGCAAATTCCTTGAGCCCAACTCCCCTTTGCTCTTAGGTTGTATACAATGCAACCAAGATGAGGCCCTGAAACCCATATTTCCTTCCTAGGTTGATCTCAAGCACTGACAAATGTGTTTATTTAAGTCTTCATAATCTTTTTTGGAGGGAATCCAACATGACAAATAATAAACATGGAAGGCCATAAGCATCCAATTTATCACTTGTATTTTGCCAGCCAAAGAAAGGAATTTGTTTCCCCAATTATAGGTTTTTTTTTTTCTTTTCAATTTATTGATAAACCAATTCCACATATCATGAAGCATGACCCCTAATCCAAAGGTATACCAAGATACCTTGTAATCTGCCTATGTTTTATTTGTTTCTATTCTTTAGGAATCTAGTTTGGAACTAGATTAGATTGGATCATTATGAATTCAGTTTTATGATGAGCCAATTTTGAGCTTGAAACCTCACAATAGACATTTAAAACCTATTGAACATTCTTGATTTCTGATTTAGAATTTTGAATAAAGAGCAAATTGTCATCAACAAAGCGAGTTTAACACAACCGC
Organism: Sequoia sempervirens; assembly: GCA_007258455.2. Lineage (NCBI taxonomy): Eukaryota > Viridiplantae > Streptophyta > Pinopsida > Cupressales > Cupressaceae > Sequoia > Sequoia sempervirens. The sequence continues at coordinate 353,605,166 of VDFB02058242.1, forward strand.
ATTGTTGGGAATAGAAATGTCCTTAATCAAATTCATTTGATTGTATTTTTCCAATAGATAATCAAGAGCATTAACAACTAGAAAAAAAATTAAATGGTGATAAAAGACAAACCTGTCTAATTGACCATTGTAAAGGGAATGCATCCAACATATAATTATTGATCACCAATTGAAAATTCGCCTTATTAAATAACATTTGAACATGCTTACATATTTTGTGACCAAATCCCAACCATTGTATCATCTTGATACTAAAGTTCCACCACATCCTATTATAGGCTTTATCGAAATCAAGTTTTACCAACAATGCATTTTTGCCTTGTTGGGTCCACTCACTTGTTTCCCAAGCCAAAATTAAATTATCAAGTATAAATCCGCCACCAAGGAACCTTGTTTGCTCCATTCTAACAATCCTTTTAGCCATTGGTTTAATCCTAGTGGCTAAGGCTTTAACAATAATTTTGTAAGAGGTATTGAGCAATGCAATGGGCCTCCATGTAGAGATAAGGTCTGCATTTTTCCCTTTCGAAAGAAAATTGATTAGACCTTTGTTAATATCTGGCCCCAACGATGCTTGATTCACAACTTCCAAATATACTAGGTAAGAAATCTTCCTTAATATGCTACAACAAGGTTTGGTAAAATTCAATCCATAACTCATCAATCCCTGGCCTTTTGTTAGGAACCATAGAAAAACATGTTCCAAATCTTCGATAGAGAGGTCATGATCAAAAAAATGACTATACTCTTGGTCCACCTTTTTAGGAATGATTCCTTTCATGATATCTTCTAATATCAGTTGGACATCTTTCCAATGAGATTCCTCTCTAAAAAGTGTCATAAAAATATTGGAAAATGTTTTTGATCTCATTTGAGTTCATATAGTTTTTTTCATTCTCATCTTGTATTGTTCCAGTAGACTCCTTATGCTTATAGTTTAAGTAAATAAGAAAAAAACTTAGATCCTTTGTTACCCTATTTAAACCAATGTATTCCGGCCTTGATTTTAGCTCCATATTCCCTATATATCAAGTTTACAAAGCTGAGTTTCAATAGTGGCCATGGAAGTTTGGATATTAATGTTATCTGGATTTAGGTTAAGTAACTTCCTATTCAGCTCTAGCTTTCCTTGTAAAGATTTTTCTTTGTCTTCATTGCCATGCCACTCTCTTACCAAAAACACGTAAGAAAAATAATAGCCTACCACCATTTCGTTAAGATTCGCCTTCTTATGGCTTAGGGTTGGAATTCCAAATGCCGACCAAAGTATCAACACAAGAAGGTATTTTAAGATGAGAAGTATTAAGTTTAAAGGGCAGCTATGAATCCACATTAATACAACTTTCTATATTTAAATTGATCTAAGATCTCGTGGGGAATCTTGTGAAAGTTGACTATTCTACTACTCTCTTGGACCATTTCCCAAATGTTATCTTTGTCGAATTTGAACATGAAAACAAACCTTGTCACATAGACCTACACTTACCTACAAAACAAAATACTAAATGACACATTCAAAGAGTTGTCATTTTGTCCAATAGGCCAAATACCAAAGAATGACTTAACTCCCTCCTTACATGTCATTTCTCATGCAAATAAGTTAGAATTAATATTCCCTCTATTTTAGAGTCATAGTTATTAAATCCTAGAGCCATAAGTTCCATTTATTTATTATTACTCAACCTTCATACCCCTTCTATGAATGGATTCATCCTTCATTTAAGTAGGTTTTATCTTTAGTGAGGTGGCTAGGATTTTTATTATTTTGTATTATCCTACAACTCATTTGTCTTTTTAGCTAAATGTTCGTTGGACTGTAATTCTTTTCTTAGGTATCATTATTTTTCTTTCAAGGAATATTAGAATGTAATTCCTTTTATTTGCACGTGTTCATCTCTTGTTATAAAGAATAAGACACATAGGAACACACTAATGCAAAGTGAAAAATATTAAGGTTTTGAGTTACATGTGTAACTTCTCATTTCATCTTTTACAATAGAGGATTTCCTTCTCCTTTAAGTGTGGTACTTAGTTATCTTGTTATTTAGATATTTTTTTTCGTGGTAGAGATATTGTAAGCATTGCAAGATTTCAAGGTGCCATCTTCATTAATATACATGGGGTTTTCTTTCATCAAACAATTTCCACACCTTACAAAATTTGTCTCAATTTTTTTGTTGTATAATCTTCTTTCATTTCATTAATTTATTTTGTATTGCTTATTTTCTATGTTATTGGGTATGCCCCCTTGGGGTGTTGGTCCCAAATTGAACTGGTTTAGGTATCAATCTTGTAATGACAAAAAACTTGGAGTGCTTAGGTGGGACCCTAGAGGTACATCTGTCATTTTCATTCCTGGAGATTCCAAAGGGCAATCAATATTTGAGGGGGGGATTATATCTCCATTTTTAGAGATCTTCAGTTGAGTTTCTTGTGTTAGCAGATTAGGTTTCTCCACTATATTTTTTTCTCCTTGGTATAAGCTGAATCCTATTGCAAAGGATCCCAATGCAACATTTTCATTTTCTTTAATAACATTGTTCTTATTAATGTTAGGGTTATTAGCCCCTTAAGGATCTTTCAATTTCACGACTCTCCCTCGAGTTAGGGTATGAGGGTTTAGGGTTACTTTTTTGGATAACTGCTTTTCCTTTTAGGATTGGGTAGCTCCTAACATGTCCCTCTTTTTACAAAGGAAACAAGCATTTAATCCACCCAAAATATCAATCTTGCAACTTAATATCTTTTGTGTGGAATCAATTACAATCTCATTAGGAATGTCCACTCTTGGAGATGATGCTACCAACAATCTAGCATCCATGTTCAACAAAGTCGACTTAGTTTTGTAATGTTGTAAAATTGCACCCTTATGCAATTTCACATTACATCAACTTCCACTTTAGCCTAATAAGACAATAATATGAATTCCCATCCCTCTAGCCTTCATGTTCATCCTTGACCTTGTTGTTTTATGTCGATGGGGAATTTTTGTTGGGAAGCTTTCACTTCGTGTAGATGTTTGCATTCCATGTGAACATCCTAACAAGGTTCTTGGTCATGTGGTTGTTGGGATATTACACTTTCACCTGTCTGCAAAGTGTAATGCCTCTATAGTCATAGGCATGCCCAAAAATGGGCCTCTTGCATGCAATTCTCCATTTTTGAACTCATATTCTTCCCTCTCATTCAGTAAACCGATCTATCACTTCTAACAATTCATTCTCTCACTCCATTCAATTTAGCTTCTTTCTTTCAACCTTCATTCTCTCCTTGCTCTCTTGCTTGTTCAATCTCTTCTAAATCAAGGTTCTTGCATGTTCGTTTCAAGCTCTCTCAAGGCATTGCATTTCCTCAGCTTCACAAGCTTGTTGGAGGGAGGGTGACATTTACTTGTGTTGTATTATTGTCCTTATTGAATAGCATATTGCTATCTTTTATGTTCTTTATCTTTTCATTTCATATCGCCTATTGGCTATCTTTCTATCTTGGTGTCTCTTTGGCTATCCATGGATGTGGAAACACCAAACAGGAGTTTGACCAAGGCAAACCCTGAAACAACCCCAACACTTTTACTATAATTTTTGTGTGTATAGGTTGTCTGTGTAGAGCTTTGCAGAAGGCTTCATAGTTTGTCCACTCGTGAGTTAATCCCTTTTCTTCCACTCCTCATTTCATTTAATAGATTATTTACTTGTTCATTTAGTATTCTCCTTGTACTTTTCTTGCATTTTTCATATTCTGTTAAATTAGTCAAAATTGTTAGACTTCATTTTACAAGTAGTTAGTAAGCCCTAAGTGTTTCTGGTGACTGACTCTGTCTTTGGTTCGTACGAGATGCTAATGTGACACACTGAGATGCCAACATGCCTTGCTATTGTCCTTGGCCTGTGCTTACGTCCTTCGGCAAAGAGCTAGTCTGTCTATCTCCCGAAACCTCTGAGGTCTTCTCACTTGATTTATGAAGTTATTTTCCATAAACAATCATAAAGCATATCGAAAAAACTCTCTTAACTATATTTTGTCACTTGAGATGATTTCCTTGAGGTAATCAAGGGCCATTCGCTCCTAGTAGACTTTTCCCTATCCTAGAGACTTGGTAGTAGCGAATCCTCTCCATTATAAGTTTCTTCTATTCTCATTACATTCCCTAATGGGGCTACTATCTGGGGTAGAAACACTCAATATTGGGGTCGAAAATATTTAATCATAACCCATCTTGAGTACGTAAGTGCTAGAATTTCATCATTTAGGCGGGGACTAGGGTGCTGCTCTAAAAATAGAGTTCCCAATATTCCAAAATTCTTTCCCTACTACTCTCTCTTGCATTGTATGATATCTAAAGAAAACCACAAACATACCTCTTTGCAACATTCTATAGAATGCTAAATAAATACCAAATTTCTTAACCCATACATTATTAAACCACTCATTGAAGAATTTCCTTATAGGAATTCTATTGTAGTCTAGGGCTGCAAGAAATATTGCAACATTGCTTAATATAATTTCTTCTTTTCCAATTGCATCTAACATGTCAGGGTTTAGGGTGAGAAATAACTTCTTAGGGAAAGATGGAGAGTACTTACTAGTTTCTCCATTGGCTTCTTGGCATTCAATTTCCTTGCCATCTCTAGACCTTACAAACTTAGCCAAATCTGGGGGTTCATAACATTCTACGCCAACAACTATATCTCTAAAGGAATGCTTAACCTTTTTAGATCTTGATTGAATGAAGTTAATTAAACCTAAAGCTAGATCAAAACTACTGGGTGGATTGCCACCAACTACAACATCACATTCCATTTATTGCTTGGTACCTTTACCCCTTTTGAGACATCACATTTAAGGTTTTAGGGAAAAATAATAACAAAAATATAGAGCTTGGACAATAAGTGATAGCCTTAAACATGTGAGAAATGAATGCAAATGTAAGGAGTAAAGAGGAAAATCACAAAGCAAATGGAGAGCACATGGGGTTAGGAAATCAAACCCCTAATGGCCTATGACTGTTGATCCCACCACTTGTTTTCACCTTCGAACACTACGTTCCCTTGCCCTTGGCCACTTGTAGAGAGCTCCTCAAAAAATCCAACTCTTGTACATTCCTTCTATATGTTTTCATTTTAATGAACTATTTTAAATAATATGGACTTATAACTAGTTCATAATTTAAAAGGACATTTGAAATAAACCCAACTTATTCAAAATATCTAATTGTTAATTCAAATTATTTTACATGCATGAGTACTATTCCTAGTCTATATTGCGATCAAGTTCAAATTATTTTAAATATATGTATTTTTAGTCTAAATTTATTTAGGAAAAAATCTCTTCAATCTAGTTTGTAGCCATAAATCCATAAGAGCTATTTTAAAAATCACCAAAAACTGTACAATAGTTTTAATAAGAGAACAAGGTTTTGATTAAGTTTAGTTGGTTTTGAAGGGATCATAAACCCTTTAAATAATAAAGAACATAATGCCAACACAAATTTCAAAATAGACAAACCCAAAACAATTATGGCCAAGCTCCAAAGAAAAATAAACACAATTGTAAGAAAGTCGTCAAGCACAAACTAGTAATCCAAGGATCCAACATAAGCAATATCAAACCCTTACTTATTTGACCTCACACCCTTAACTCTTATGTGTGATTAAGAGAGTTTTGGAAAGACCTTTCTTCCTCCTTAGAAAAATGATTTGGGAAATGTTATCTTTAAAGTCCTTAAACCTAGGAGAGGGAGGTGGGAGATGCCCCTCAAAGGGCCCATCATGGACACAATGCAAAGGAATTTATATTAGAATCCAATCAATAAATAATTGAATCAAGAGCTCTGTGGGATTTACCAAGAGAAGCTAAAGGATTTGTAGGAGCATGACTCTCTAGAGTTGTGCAAGCTACTTGAGAAACCCCCTTGGGAATATGACATGTTGCATAGGGAATAGGAAGAGATGATCCAACATCTCGAGAAAACACAAATTATCCTTAGAGGACCCATCACTTAGAGAGTTGGAGGTGTCAATAGTCAAGTGATTGTTGTGATCATTATTCCATTATGTACCCACACCCTTATGGTGAGAGAGTGGATAGTTAGAAGCCAAGCAATTGATGGAAAAACATCATTTACATCTAATGGGTAGACCCTCATAGTCAAGTGATTAAGTCCAAGGCCTATCCCTACCATCAAAATAATATCTCTATCAAGAGCCTTGGAGATAGTAATGTCTACTAGAATATAGGCATACATAGAGTGATCCATGAAGGAAGTAATAGAGTCAACATTCAAGAATTGAATAATTACATTGCCAATGGCTTCATGATAGAATTCCTAGAATTAAAGAGGAAGATTTGGTAGCCTAAGCCAAACTGGTATTTTATTATGAGGTTTTGAGAGGGGTTGCAAGGAGAAAGACCAAGGATTGAATGAGAGAGAGTGCTCTCCCCATATCCATATCCTATTGTCAAGTACCAAATACTTGTCCTCTAAAGAGTCAAAAGTCACTATAAAGAAGCCTCTATCACAAGGATATAGCTCAATATTACTTGCAATGAAAAGCTTTCAAAATTTTTGAACCTACTTATGTAAATTGGGAAGAGAAAGCCTTGAATTGTTGAATTTGTAGAACAAATCCTGACAAAGACAAAAGTATTCATTTTTTTTATCACATCCTATTTGCAAACTATGACAGGGGAGGTTTGTGAATAAGGGGGAGGGATAGCTTTTTTTCATGCTAAAAAGGGTAGGTAGGAGCCCTTAAACTAGCTATGGCTGCATAGGTCCATTTAGAGCCATCACAATCCCAATATGTCCAAGAAATACCCCAACCACAATTTTATCACCATTACCATTGCTAATGTTAGTAAAAAGCCACCATATCATCACTTCCAACATAACCCTCTTTGGGAGAAACTTTGATTAGAAGAGGAGACAAAAACATCCAATAAATTGAGCCTCCCAAATGCACTTGCAAACAACTCTTCAACACGAGCATGCTAGTTGTTGTCAGAGTAATTTAGTACTATATGAATTAAGATTACTTAGGTCATGCTCTTTTTTTGGTGTTTTGAGTCATATGATGAGGATACATGGCATGAACTAGTTCTATCCTCACCTAGGGTTTCCTTAGGGTTGACTTTTTTACATTTTCTTTTTGTTTTCCTTAGTTAGGATTCATTGCATCATTATTAAATATTCATTGAGCTTCTCATAATCAATATGATTCATTTATTTGGATCAATTTTTCTTTGGCCTCCACAACCTTGCTATCTCTCTTTGTGTAACAGGTGTTTGATTGTAGATGATCCTCAAGAGCCATGGGGTCGAGGGATCAACTCCAACATGGTATCAAAGCTTCAAATTTGTAATTCCTTGTCCATTTTTTGAGAGGTCTAGTCTTGGATAATTTTTTGGTGCATTGTAGATCTAAACAACCTCACCTTTTCATTTGGAATGTCAAAAACCCTAGGGATTAACATTGTTTCATTAAAATTGGAGATAAATTTTTTTGACACAATTTTTTGCTAAGACATATTTCAAGGCATTGATTTTCATATAATCATATGTATTTGTACACTGTATGAGATTAAACAATTTTTTGCTGAAAAAATTGCTCTTCTATGTCTACAATTTTTTACACGATTTATGTAGTTTTCATTTCATTTTTTGGTTTTTTAGACAATTTTTCATTTCTCGGTGGCCTTTAATCACTACTAGCAAGGGTTTCTTGGAATTATAGCAACATTTTATTAACATGTGATTTAACTATTGCAACAATCACTTTCTTTGTAATTTGGCATCCCCCTTTTTTGCAGAGTTTTATTTAGATTGGCACTACCCATTTTTGACAACCTAAGCTTCCAACTAATGCTCGATGATGTCTACATGCATGGGTGCCTTTTCTCACATGCAATGTAACATTTCTTTTTAGATTGAGAAACATTATTTTTCTCCAAAAGATCTTGTTTCCACCATGGTAGCCTTGTTTTACTTGCATGCTAGCATTTTTTATTAGGTGTTGCTCAGATGTTTGAATTTGGAGGCATTATTTTGGAAAACTATTGGAAATTTTATATGCCTCAATGGAATTTCTTTCCCATCTCTCCTCAACTGATTGTCATTTATTCCAACGACCTTGTTTCGTTCGTCATCAAACTTTTATCATTTTTTTGACATTTTTTCTTTATTTTTGATGAATAGGCAGCTATCTAAATTAAATTCAGATAAAGATACATATTCACAAAAAAAGATGGGTGGTAAGAAGGCACACCTCGAGAGTCATATGTGTAGCGCCTAGAAAAACCAAAAGATCACATGGGCCGAGACCGAAAGTCAAAGATTACAAAACATATAAAAAGAGGGCCATTAAGTTGCCAAAGTAATGCCGACAAAGCTAGGAGGGTCTCTTTCATCCATGTTCTTCCACCATACATCAGTGGGGTTTGGAGTGACGTTAGGAGGAGGATCCTAACCATCATCAACATCTTTTTCCTTCTCTTTATCTTTATCCTCGCGTTGAGGCAAGATTGCAAGTGCCAGACACAATTTTTTTAACCAGTATCTGGCCAACCAGAGCCGAAAGTAGGAGGGTCATCAGAGGGCCACTTGGAACCACCATTGCTGCTCCTCAAAGCACCACCAGAAGGCCACCCCTGGGTAGCCCACGATGGAGGAGAGTGGATTCACTGAGGAGTGCGAGAATCCCATCGAAGCGAAGGATGAGAGTGGGGACACACAAAACCACTCCACACCGTCCCCAAGAGGGTGACCAACTGTAGAAGAGGTGGGAAAAGTAGGCACCCAACCAATAGTACACGGGGCATTGCCCTAATGATCCAGCAACACTTGCAGGTGAGCAACTTCAAGTGCAACTTTGTTAGCTTGCACCTGAATCTGTAAAAGCATGTTAGGACAAATAATAGCTTTAGCATATAAAGATACATTAATATCCATTTGAGAATGAGAAAATATTCAAACATTTCTATCTTTCTAGATATTGAAAATAATTTCCACCCTAAAAGTGTGCCAAAGCTGGGTGAATTTAGCAGGAATTCTAGGATAATCTCCCAGAAAAACCATATGCCAGGAGAAAGGCTCTGGCCTAAAGGGCCGAAAGAAGTCATGAATCCAAGTCCAAAGCTGCTAAACTTTGGGACAAAACTAGAAAATATGCTTAAAAGTCTCAACTTGCCCACAAAAGGGCAACGAGGGTCGTAGACCCCTAGGTGAGCAAGCCGAGAACCCACAAGCAAGCCTTGGAAAAAAATACGCCAAGCAAAGTGGGAAAGTTTCAGCTCAACACTTGCAGACCAAGTGGCAAAAAATATTTTATGCTAGACATGAGTGGGAGATTGAAGAAGCCACCTCTAGTTCAAACTCTGAACCATAGAAAAGTATGGTGAAAGCCACCTATAACCAAGCCGAGGCTTGTAATTCCTGAAAGGGGTGTCTGGATACCACTTCTAGTCTTTCCACCAGGGTTTGGTCCCATGAATTCCAACCTTATGAAGCATTTTTGTAGGAATAACATTCACTAGACTATCATAAGTAGCACGGTCCTGGTTATGAAGCCTGTACAGGGCATGAAAATATTCCCACAACATGATACACATTGTGGGTCTATGAAATAGCTGTTGTAGGGTTTGGATACCCTTCTTGTGGAATCTAAGCACCTTAAGCCAAGGAGACTTAGCCAACAAATGACCATTGCTGTTAGAGTAAATGTTTTCACTTAATTATATTAATTAAGTCACCTTTATTCTACTCTTAAGATTTCACTTTAGTGGCATATTGTGACATTTAATAATTATATCAATTATTAAATGTCTACCTATTAGGGTTTCTTTTTAGGTTTTTCTTGATCTCCTTTTAAGGATTGATCTTTGTAAATAATCAGTAGATTGTTCTGATAATAGATCTCTGATATTACAGAGCTTAAAACCCTCGCTTGCTTTTTTCTCTATACTCTTCCCTGTGACAGGTATCCCTTTGCATGTAGGTGTTCTTGGACTCCAAAGTTGGATCTGACAACTTCTACATGGTATCAGAGCAGACCTGTTGCAACCTGTTCTTGTTTTGAAGATTTTGGAGTTACGAGGGTTTGATCAGGCTTTCACAGGTTTTTCAGGTTGATTTTTTATGGATATGGCCTACTCCGTTCTTTGGGTTCATTTTGGGCCCAAATGAACCTCGCCGTTGGATTCACAGCGCCTGAAAACCTATATTTTCATATAAAACTTGTCTGATTTGGCCATAGTTGATTGGGGAAGCAAAAAATTTTTTGGCCCCAAGGCCATACGACCCCAGGGCACAATTACCGAGGTGAAAAATTCATAAAAAAAAAAAATTAAAAAAATTAAGTTTTTTGGTTTATTTTTTGCACTCCTTGTTTAAAACGGGGGTGCCACCCAACTGCCACTCGGCAGCCACCCTAGTGCCACCTAGCGTCCACCGAAGGGTTGCTCAGCCAGTGGCGTAGCTAGCCAGTGGCCGGTCACCGACCCGCCATTGACAGGCCACCGGCCCGCCTCCAAATCTACCAATCCACCAAAAGCTGCCACTCCACCAACACCTGTCAGCTGCCCAACCCAAGCCACCAGTCATATAGAAGACCAAGAGCTGTGCCAAAGAACCTTGACGCCTAGCCCCCTAGTCACTGAGCGGACCAGGGGCTTATTTTTTTGGCCCTTGAGGGCTCCTTGAGGCTGATTGTGCATTTTAACCTACTTTCACTCAATCGGGTATAAAATGCTTAATTTTTCTCTGTTTTTCAAACGAAAATAGGCATTGGAAAGATGGCTCCGAGCCCGATCTGATGGTGGAGGTTTGATCTCTTGATTTTTCTATTTTGATGTTGTTTTCTTTTGTCAAATCCAGAACTTGTTTTTTCACTCCCGGGGGCGTATCTTTTGCATCTAAACTCTGTTTTACGCAAACGAATAGGCGTTGGAAAGGTGTTGTAGTGATATTTCCAGATCTATAGTATATTTTATTAGAAAATTTCTAGGTAAATTTTATTCATCTTTTTGTGTTTTTACACTTTGCTCAATTACTTAGACATTCTGGCACCTACATGGGTTCTGTTTGCGTGGGATGGGTCATATTAATTTGATCTAAATGTAGTAATGTCATATTTCTCATTTTTTTTCATTTGAAGAGTTATCATGGGTTTTTCTACTCACCCTTCTGTTGTTATTCTAGAATGGGGTAATTATGAGTCATGGGAAAAATACACTTACACATTGTAGGTGGCTTAATCTTTTTCCTTATTTGTATGATCTCATACCTGAACCAATGAATTCAGAGGGAAAATTAGCATGGAATATCATTAGAGACCACATAGTAGGACTTATATTGTCTAGTGTTGATCATGACACTATGTTGGCTATATCGAACATTGATTGTCCTCACCCACTTTGGACATGTCTTTGGGAGATCTATGGAGACCCCAATCTCTCTCCATTCCCAGAGGATCCTGCTTTAGATTGTCTCTTACCCCTTTCTTGGAGAGATAATACACCCTTTGATCATGATACTTTAGAGAAACTTGAGTATTTAGACACCCTCACATATTTTGATGGATCAGAGGCTTGTCTCCCAGTTCCTACTCTTCAGACTGAGACTTCATCAACATCTCCTATTGTTCTTGATTCAGTGTAGCAGGGCATCATTCACCTTCCAGACATAGCTACTTTGGACTCTTATCTTGCAGACATATCTTTCTTGTTTGTTGAGTCCTATATTGCAGATTTGGAGGATTATTTTGCAGACATTCATCTCCTCTACCTTGACAGTCAGGTTATCATTGTACGCCCACCATTATCAGTGCATTCAGAGGTTGCATTTCAGGATTCTCCACATCCGTTTGGATTTGACATCATTTTTTTTAGTTCAGACAGCGAGATTCTTCAGCATTCTATCATGGCACACATCTTGAGATAGATTGGTTCATCACTCTTCACAAGGTTTCTTCAACATCGTCCTTTGGATCCATTTCTTCCCAAGGGGAGGAATATCATTTTCTGCTTCAGGATCTCCTTTTGGATTCTACATCAGGCATCGACCATTGTGACAGGAGTCTCTTCAGTGTGGGGGGGCCTTCTTCTCTCTTTCTATCTCTCCTATGGAGACCATTGTATATGTACTTATATGATAGAAGCTGTCTATGGAGGGTATCATGTAATCCACCTCCTATCCTTCTTTCATTAGTGCATTTCATTCCTTTCTTTTCTCTCTTTTGGAGTAGAGTTTTTCCCATGAGGTATGGGGGGTATCATGTAATCCACCTCCTATCCTTCTTTCATTAGTGCATTTCATTCCTTTCTTTTCTCTCTTTTGGAGTAGAGTTTTTCCCATGAGGTTTTCTCTATTTCTCCACTTTATAGAGATTTGGTTGTATTCGAGTACCTGATCAGGCCTAGTTGCCAGGACCCAATTTTTCTTTCATGCATTGTAGTTACATTTGATTTTTTGCACATGTTTGTAGCTGCACTCTTGCTCACTTAATGGGGGTGTTAGAGTAAAGGTTTTCAATTAATTATATTAATTAAGTCACCTTTATTCTACTCTTAAGATTTCACTTTAGTGGCATATTGTGACATTTAATAATTATATTAATTATTAAATGTCTACCTATTAGGGTTTCTTTTTAGGTTTTTCTTGATCTCCTTTTAAGGATTTATCTTTGTAAATAATCATTAGATTGTTTTGGTAATAGATCTCTGATATTAAAAAGCTTAAAACCCTCGCTTGCTTTTTTTTCTCTATACTCTTCCCTATGACAGGTATCCCTTTGCATGCAGGTGTTCTTGGACTCTAAAGTTGGATCTGACAACTTCTACAATTGCAAACAAAAAGAGGCAACCACCAAATATTCTACTAGTTGAGTGAAAGCCCATCACAAAATCTAGAGCCAACCCAACAGAGGGTGGCTTCAAAATAGTGGTTTACAAATTATATGATGAAGGAAATTTTATTTTTTTCCTTTTCCCCAAACTCAATGGGTTCGATCGAACTCAATGGTTCGACTGAACCTCATCATAGGTTCGACTGAACCCAAAAACCCTAAATAAAAATAATCTTATTTAAAGGGGTTTGGTCGAACATGGGTTCGACCGAACCCCCTTAAATAAGAAAAATAAAAATAAAAATTGTCATTTTCACTTTCTTTTTACCAATTGCTTTCCCTGGTGCGTGCGGTGAACCGAGACCGTGATTTGCAAATGGTGAGCAAACTGACTTCATCTCTCTGGTGAATGAAAAATCAACTTCGTCTCTCCAAACTTCATCAACCCGACTTGCATATCGAGCACCAGGTATATGAAATTCAAATTTTGTAGAGTTCAAAATGCATATGTTTGTTAAATTTTGAAACCCTAAATGCGAAAATTTTCAAATATGTTGAATTCAAACTGCATTTGTTTGAAAATTTTTAAAGCGTTTTCAACATACACTATTTTGCTTCCACATTTTGCATACATTTTTACTAGGGCACCTCCAATTTATTTGAGGCATTATATCAAATAGTTCATTAACAAATTTATTTGAGAAATTATATCAAACAGTTCATGATATAAAGTTTCTAGGGTGCATACAATGGAAACTTGGATAAAATTCTTCATATTTTTCCTTTGAGTCTTATGACATTACTCAAAAAATGGTTGGTGAACTAAATGTATGAATCGAAGAATAAATTTAGAGGAAAGAAACTAGATTGTTTGAAGGAAATGTATAATAAATTATCCCTTAACTTAAAATTTAAATTCAAATTAGCAAGTTGACTTTACCTCTCTTTATGATCATTTATTCTAATTCAAATTTTGAAATAATTTCTTTTTACTCCTATATATATATATTAGATGCTTAAATTTTTATGTCTTATGTGTAAATGAAATATGCCTTCCCATTTCAACAATCAAAGCTATGGATAGCCTATAAAATAAAAAGCTACCTTGCTTCTAAATGGAAAGACCAAGTGAAACATATATAACAACTTAATAGCATATGGAAACAAACAATATAAAGTTATGAAGTTCAAATAGAACCACAAGTTGTATCATTTGAATGTGGGTAGATTTGTTGGTACCATTAGATGCAACATGCATATAGTTCCCTTAACAATATGGACAAGTAGATTTGACAAATCAAATCATACATATTTTCCAATATACTCTATCTCACTAGGAAGATATCATTTGTAACATTAAAAATGTCCATCTCTACACATTTTTGGTGGTAGGTAGGTATTGCACAATAAGATAGAGGATGTAAACTGATTAAGACTTGGATTGTATTTTAAAAGGAATTTGAGGTGCACGGAAACACTTCCCATATTAACCTATCAAGAGATAAATATGCAAAATAGATTTAATTTTAGTTACAAGAAAAATGTATAAATTATAAATTTATAACACAATTATGTACATGGTAAAATCCTCTTGGAAGAAAAATCCCACAACCAAAAACATGAACCAATTACATTATATGATAATAATATCATTTACAATAAAATATTCATGTGCATACCCTTATAGTAGTATCATCAACATGTGAATATGGAGTAATTTCTAGTAGCATGATGATACCTACAAAATCATTATGCTTTCTCCATCTCAAGCACCCATAAATAAGAAAAATTTAAACCATAAACCAAGTGTGGTTTACCAAAACCATGAGCCAAAATAATGACCTAAAAATGGCACCAAATTTGGCACAAATTCCAACACCATATTCCTTGACTTGGTTTATAGGATGTATTTAGAAAATGCTTTACATCTTGTCATAAAAATTCAAATCCTCCTCCTCATAACCGACACTCCATTTTTGACATATTCAAACCCATTATTTAAGATGATCTTGATGATTTTCATAATTCTAATCAATATTCTAGTGTAACCCACCTTTTTTATTCTCTTATGTGTCATATAAAATTTCATAAATAATTCCCATCTTATAATTTCATACAATGCTCTTACAACTTCTTAAATATATAAAAGGGACAACCCTAGTTCAATTAGGATTATTTAATTATTATCACCTACATCCATTCATTACATGTTATTAGTTTTTAGTTGCACACATTATTAAGAAATATGCATTGTCTAAGCAATTGGGGTATATTGCATGTTTGAGAGTGTTTTCCTTGATCTTTTATCTAGTTAAATTAATATCCTTTAAAATCTTGTTTTATGGAGTTTTCATCTTAACTCTAATATGGCTAGCAAATAAAATGACGATTGAATCATTTTTTGATATAATAGCTAATGACAACCATATAAAGAGCCACATTAAAGAAGATGAAAAATAATGATCAAGACTATGATTTAGATACATATGTTGCTAAACAAGATATTTTCCTAAATTGATAATTACATATTGATGCACCTCTCCACCCTAAATATCCTCACTCATTGGCTAGTAATTTATATAATGTATTAGGTGGCTATCCTTAGGGAATTAATACTATTCATAATATTACCACTCTAATGGATTTTAATAATGTCGTACCCTCTATGCATCCATCTACCCTTCATCCTCTTATAATGATTCCTCCTATCATACTATAGTTACCACTTCCATGGGATCCACCACCCATGTCCTACCTTCTTTCTCTCCACTAGTATTTTTCTTATCTCCCATCCTTTTATATATGTTCACACCATTGTTACTACTAGCACTATCCTATATAGATATGTTCTTCATACCATTCCTCCTTATCCTATGAAAATCTAACCTTATAGTGTAACTTCTCCTTCCATTACCATGTCATTACCTTTCTAGACCTTCCCCTCTTTATACATTCTCCTTTTTATCCTACACTACTACCACTAATATATCCCTATACCTTGGATATACTATTGAAGAAATTTAACTAACTTTCAATATCGCAAAAAATAGACCCATATTTTTAAATGTAAAATGTGTACAATAATTTAGCACAATCCATTCTTCCTAATTCAACTTCACTAATATCTATCGAATTAACTTAGGTTCATTACAATAAGATAATCATATAGCCATAATTAGTTGTCAAGGTAATGGTAAAGTTTTCAATAGCCATATTTATCCTTCCACATGCCACCATTAGACATACACATAAGATTCATGAACATCCATACCTATGAGCATCCAACTACAAGAAATATAACTATATATCATGCACATCATCAACACACACATAAAATATCACACCCATCATCAACACAACTAATAGTTCCCATATCATATTATCTATGTTCTCATATAAATGTGTCTTCAAATACATCAAAGAACTCATGAGTAAATCCACTCTGCAGAGCATACACACAACTAAAAAGGTGCCCCTAAGGTATTTGTCTCCTATATCTATCCTCTTAGCCTATCCTTCTCTATGGATATGTTCCACTCATATCTACCACCTTGAGGTGATCCATGTCTCAATCCTTGTCAAGGTCACTCCTCCTCTCTACCTATATCCTTTCTCAATGAGCTATATCTATCACTGCTACTCCCCAAAACACCTACATTTAAATATTAAAAAAATGTTTAATAAATCATACAACATTGATTAAAACTAATTAAACAATGAAAGCATTTAATATTATAACACCTTATGAATTATATTGAATGTCCCCACCTTGAAATTTATAGCCATCAATGTCAATCACTTATTCATACTATAGCTTTATTCTCCAAAATATCTACATTTATATAAAAGTGAATTTTTAAGAAAAATAATATTTAACCTACTTTTAACTCAACAATAATCGATGTATTTCTATAATAAACTCTTCGTACTCATAACATAATCATGGCCTAGGTAGAGTATAAAAAATGTTGTTTCCAACCTCATATGTAAATCTAGAGTTAGAGTGCCAAAATTGTTGAATTTCATCCTTTGTGCTATTAATTAGCTTCTTATCGACTCATGGAAGCCTACTGCTAAAAGCCCAAGTATGATTTTCAATAGGAATTTCTAATCATGATCTTATTGATAGTACTTTTGATAATGTTTTACGATTTAGGCTTAATTCAAGACAAGTTTACCTTAATAATTGAGCCTTTTTAATTTTTTAATTTCTTACTAATGATGTTATTACTCTATGAGCAACTCTTTTATCTTTTTCCTTACTATTATTTACAATAGAATTGAATGCATTAAAAAAACTTTAACAACAATATTATTTCGATCAAACTTTTTGTTTACATGAATCTTTGAAATTTATTTAGTAAAGGTCTCATTTTGTACATCTTTAGTAATTGTATAAAAATTGGAATTTTTTGGTTAATGTCTTATTGGAAAACCATTCATTGAAATTTTTTGAAGCCCACAACCAAATGGTTTGTGATGACCTCTTGCCTTCAAGAATTTCTATTATGCTCATCAATTTCAAACCATTTTGGGGTTCTTGAATGTTTTTAAATTTTAACAAACTCATTACAAAAAGATGGATTTTGAATTTCTTTTTCTTCTTCACAAAGGTTCTCTCTTCTTATGTAATTTGGAGACACATTTAGTTTCATTGGTTCATGTGACCTATCAATTTAATCATTGTTATCAACAAGTCAATTATTGAGTGCAATTTCCATGCCATAGGGTTCATATCCACATTAGTCAAGAAATTGTTGATGTATTTCTTCTTCTTCTTCTTCTTCTTCTTCTATGATGCTACTCTTATCAATATGTGTTCCATCAAATTTTAAAATATTTTCACATTCATGTTCAACATTTTTATTTTCAATATTATTGTCACTTTCATTTTTTAAACATTTCATTATATTGAACATTAAAATATCCAATTTAAATGTCATTTAAGGGTAAATAAGGACCTTCATCTTCTTTAAATAATTAACATTAGAAATTAATACTTGGTTCATATTCTATACCCACTTCCCAATGGTCTTGGAATGGATGTATACCCACATCTAGTATGAATGTTATCTATACTTGGTGGAATTCTTAGTTGAGACTCTCAATCTTCCACTGTTGGTTTCTAGTGTGATTATACAATATGCTCGCCAAACTGTATTAATTTCTAATGTTAATTATTCAAAGAAGGTTTTGTTTCATAAGAAGAGACCTATGTTCACATATTCCAGGGCATGTTATTATCCATAATGCATGACACTTCTTCATGCATCTCTACCAAGTTCTAAACAGATACAGATCTGCCATTTCCATGGAGGAGATTGATGATTTTGTACTGATGTATTCAAACAATGTGATTTTGTAACATGTTGTAATTAGACAATTGGTCATTTGTACTAGGACCTCACTGGTCTTTTTGATATTTTGTAAAATTTGTTACTCGGACTGCAACTGGGGTTTTTCTTGCTAGTTCTTTCCTGCCAGTATGTCCGCTTGAACCAGCTATATGTAAAATATTATATATAAATAAAATTATAAGTGGTCTCCCACTTTTGCTTAAAAAAAAAGTTCTTGTAAATGTCTACATATTTTTCCTTGACACAGTTGCTATTTCTTAAAATATTTCTTATGATTTTTCATAATGTTGACTAGTCAATACTTTATTGTAAATATTCTATAGTCATGCTCTTAAATGTCATAAGAATACATGATAATTGTAAGTTTTAAACAAAAAATATGATATGATATGGTGGAAAAAACCAAGATGCAAGTTGGTTTAGTTCTCATAAACTCTCTACAATATAATTGAATTCCTACATCCTAACTAAAAATACCATGAGGGGTTTAGATCCCATTTTAGACAAAAAATATTCTTATACTCATCACTAGTTCACTTGGACCAACTAAAGAGATGGTGAACTAAGGGAAACTTAGTTGTATTGATAGATTAAAACTTAGTTATTTCTCTTTCCATTGTCCCCTCTCCACAAAACACCCTTATTTAAGTAGATTCTATTAAACCTATCTCACATATCACCTCCCAATTATTTAAACTTTTCAAACTTCTTATTCCTCATACCTAATAATCTATCCTTCAAGCTCAACAATTCCCACCTCAATCAAATTGATCAACTTGCTTCTTAATATCCCTTTGGTTGATGTTCCTAGACCTCATCAAAATGGTAAGTGGATACAATTGTGGAATGATGCGATTAAATCTATTGCACTACCTTACTATGATCTTACAATAAGAATATGGCTAGAAAGAGATCTAGAATGGAAAAAAAAATGGATCCAAATAGGAAAAAACCTTGTTTTGGTTTTAGCACTTACTAATAACTTTTCTACAATGAGTGGTTGCTTTCATTGAAATAAAACTTAGAAGATTTGAACTTACTTGTGGTAGAGGATCTCAATTAAGAGATAGGCTACATTGGATGAAGGATATAAGGGATAAAAATTATTTTTTAGTTATCTCGAACATATTTACATTCTCGAGAGTGGATAATATCTATCATTGATCAAGAGAGGTAGTTCCATGACAACTCTAATGATATTAAATCCATTTTCCTCCAACATTACAAATAATTTTTAATTGATCTAGTTGAAGGAGATCCATGTCAAGATATAGTGAAAAATTATGGGCATAACAATTATATATTTTTTAACATATATAATATGTATGGTTGGATTAGTGAGATATTTATAACAAGTATGCAATGAAGTCAAACTTTATTAGATTTGATTCTTAATAAATTAGTTTTAATGATTCAATTTATAGCTTTATGCAATCTATAAGTTTAAATAGTTTGATGGTATCTAAACTTATACATATAAAAATATGATAAATGTCTAATTATTTTGCTTTCCAATCTATAATTTTTTGATGTTCTTGGCTATATAATTGAAGGTCGCTTATGTTAACAACTATTAGATTAAATATTTTTATCCCCAATTATTTTCAAATAATTTTACACTAATCTTTGTATTCTTATTCTTTCTTTCATCGCTTTTATTTAAAATTTGAACCATTTAAGGATGCTATGTTATAGATTATAGTTGTCTTCCAATTATTTTTAAATTGTTAATGGTATGAAAATATTATTGATGAGTAGATGAATTATTACAAGTTCTATTTTAGATTTATATTCCCTTTATCTAGATATATTATTTACCAAAGTCTCATTGCTCTTTTAGGTGTACTGTATATATATATATATAAAACATGGAAAATGCAGATCATGTTCCACCTATGCCAAATTCTTTGTTTGCAAATACTAGTAATGAGATTAAAAAATTGAGAGATTCATTAGCACAGGGTGCAAACCCAGGAATATATAGTGAAACATGCATGTTAATATTGCATAGTCTAGAAAAACTAAAAGATGAACTTGAGAGGACTAATGCATATTTCCTAGATAGAGTGACTACTATTCTTTCCCACACGCGGGAAGAAGTACATGGTGACGTTCCCCTTAAATAAATACAAGATAGTGTCACCAAAGAAATGATAAAATCCACTTGTTTTCCATTTTATCAAAATGTGCGTAAGGTTAGGGGATACCAGGTCACTAGATGTGTTGATCATGATATGGCCTCATTGATCTACCCACTATTTCTCATAGCACATGGTCTACACCCAAACAATGACCAGATTCCATTGTATTTTGTTCAGCAGTTGTATGCTGAGGTCCATTTGGGCCTCAAAGTTAACTACCTAGACATTCCACCATATGCTGGTCAGGGGTGTGGTAGGATTGCTGATAGGCCCACCTATCGTTGAGAAAATAGACCACCCCCAGTGTTTAGGGTATTGGTTGGTGACAGGTCTCCTGCTCTCACCCTAGCTCTATCCCCCATAGCAGATGAGGTTGTTGTTGCTTCCCAAAAGGAAGCAATTGACACTGTAGGTGACATTGCAGCTGCCACCACTAGGATATCTAATGATCATGTAGGTCAGTATTTGATGTCCATAAATTCTTGATCCACACTATTTTCAGCACAGTGGACCACCATGGATCCTTTTACAATGGTTGACATCCCTACTCCTACACAACTTGATGCACTTACAAGAGATATGCCACACATGACTCTGCATTGTTTGGCTGAGGACTTGTTGGAGTCATATGCCCACATTGCATCAGACAATGGGATTGATAGAGAGCATGTTAGAGAGAATTTGAGATGTAGAGGTCATTCACTTCTAGGATCCCATCACTCTCAACCGAGCACTAGTGCACATCATGATCCACCTATAGTTCATACAACAACTACATAGACTATGGGTTTTACTGATATGTTGATTGGTTCTGGTTCATCATCACCGATGCCATCTCACCTTCATAGTACTCTACATTCATCATTTATGGCACATGGGATAGATCAAATGGATGTAGATGTTGATTCGTCACTTGATTGTTTGGTGGATATGGTGGAGGCAACTGTTTCAGAGGACTTAGGTCATCCGATATCAGATGATGTGCATGTATGTCTGCATGTGCATGTTTCAATTCTTTTTTCATTCTTTTTTATTTTTATTTTTTAACTAGATATTCATGTAAGTTGATATATATGTGTATATATATTGTTACAGGTGGACATACCTCATATCACTCCTAGCCTTGGTCTAGATCATGTGCATGATCAATGTGACTCTGTGGATGAATCTGCTGTCAGTGGACATGTGAGTTTTACATTTTTTATATAATCACATGTGTATATGTACATGCAATATGTTTATGTATGCATAGATCTAGATTGATATTTAAAAATAAAAGTTCATTTAAAAATAACTTTCATAAAATTTATTTAATATAAATTATATGTATTTAACACATCTTGTACACAATTTTATTTGCAGGGCCCAACACATCCATCAGAGCAGGACTGTTCTCATTTAGATGGCCATTCGTCTAGGAGTAGACATTCATATTAGGCCATGCACTCTAGATTTATGATCTTTACCACATGTATTTGATTATATGATGATCTTTAATAGTATTTGATATTTGATGATCTCTAACTTACATTTGCTTATATGATATACATACATTTGCTTATTTTTTGATCTTTAGTATTCGACATTTGATGATCTTTAATTTACATTTTGCTTATATGATATGTTCATATATTTTCTTATATGATATATACATACATTTGCCTCTTTGCTTATAATATGTGCTATGTTTATATGTATTGAATCCCTTTACATATATGTACATGTGTTTGCTTATGGTTTAAACATGTTTACACATAATATATGTATGCATTTGCTTTAAATATTCAATATACATACATGTTTTCTTATTTTATGATCTCTTACAACTTACATTTCCTATATTCAATATACATTTGATCTCTAGTAGAATTTTTAGGAAATCAATGCCACTTTTATAATTAAGTTCATTCATGTTGATCACAATAAATATTTTTAAAAAATGACTTGGCTAAACATGAACCATTGAGTTGAGAACAAGATATAATCTTTTTGACAAGTAACTTGAAATTCAATTCAAATATAATTCTTCTAAGAAAATTAAATTCAAATTATATCGAGCTATTGTACATTTTTGACAAGTAACTTGAAATTCAATTCAAATATAATTAAGAAAATTTAATTCAAATTATACCTCTATTATACATTTTCAACAACTAACTTGAAATTAAATTCAAATATAATTAAGAAAATTCAATTCAAATTATACCTCTAATATACATTTTTGACACTTTAACAAAATTCTAAAATTACTAGATATGTTGTGCATACCTATGAATTAAATAACAAAAAACTCCACAATGAAATAACTTGTTTGTTTACTACTTGATTCATTTAAACTAGGACCTAGTTATTCCATGTACAATTGAATAATTTTGATTCACTTGGAGCATAGATTTTGGAGAAGTTTTTGCACATTTATCAAGGAGGCAAATATTGGAGCTCGAAAAATTTTCATTTTTATTAATCAAGGAAAAATTTGGAGGATAATTTAATTAAGTTGGTAGAGGACTTGTTTAGAGTCATCTTTAAGTTGAAGAAGAAAATGGGACAACAAAGAAAAAGAAAAAATGCGTCTCAACGAAAATTGTCAAAAGAAGAAGAACAAAAGAGGTGTGAACAAAACTTGGAAAATTATCATAGAAAGAAAGAAGGTACATTCTTGTTGCTTCTCTCCCTCACTCTCAAGTGTGTGTTTAGGACTTTTACTTTAAAGGTTTCTAACCATCATTGCACTTGAATGACTATAAATACTTTTAAATGTCCTCAAGTCATCTTGGTCATGCAAGTTACAATGTTTATATGATCCTTGACTCCAATTGCTTAAACCAATTATTTTTGTTTCAATATTTGTGTTTTGTGTCTTTGGTCTTTTATTTTCATCACTACCTTCTACTGGTATGGATAAGCATATAAAACTAGCACAAACTTCTCTCACTTATAGCTCATCATGTTTTATCAGTTTGTTTGCTTGCATACATAAACTTCACTTATATTTAACATCATCTCTCACTTTTGTTTGCAAAATATTTTGTGACACATGTAGGAAGGGCTCAACAAGTAGGAAGTTTTCATGCCTGTTGAGCCAAATCTAGACATTGATCAAATGAATCCGCCAAGAATGCATGGTCCTTTAAGATAGGGAGGAGGAACAAGTTGAAACAATGCATGTTGGAGAGGGGTCGAGATCACTTCCTCCTACTCCAGGTATGGATGAGCATATAAAACTAGTTGAGAAGGTGGGTAAACAAATTTCTCATAGAAATTTAGATCATTTACTTGAAATGGATATGGAGAAACTCAAATATTATGCCAAACAGCCTTATAATAAGAGAAAGAGGTCAATGACTAAATTTGTAAATGGAATGATCAATCATCATTTCAATCATCTTGATACACTTGAAAAAACCCAATTGTTATCACGTTTACTTCTTCGTGATGAGCTCAAAGAGTCATTACAATTGTTGGGTGTCCATTCATCATCAAATAAGAAGAAACACATGGGATTACAAAAGGATATTGTTCAAAATGTTAAAAAGGGCTTAGATTCCATTGGGAAAGGATCTCAAACTATGGATAAGGCCAATACAAGAAGGGTGATGTTGACATCTATTGTACATCAAGATATAGCAAGAAAAAGAAAAATGTTAGCACTTTCAACTGAAATTGGTTATATAAGAGGAACCACATTGATAAAATATGAGAAAAAGAGAAAGTTTTTGGGTGAGAGTTTAGAAGTCAATTGGGCAATTATGTGTAGAGCTCCCCATTCTGACAGGATTGAAGATGTTGTTAGGAACTTGGTCTCAGGTTTTTGGCATGATCAGACTCGTCCATCATCAAATACTAGAGATGTTATGAGATATAGGATTGGACCTAGTATTTATGAAAATCATATCAAACATTGGCTAGACATAACACAATTTGAGATGTATATGAACTTTTGTAATGCATATCCTCATATAAAGATTGGGCAAACAATGTTTCAAAGGTTAAAGCCATATTATGTGAAGATAAACAAGTTTTTTCAAACTTGTTGTTGTCGTTATCATATTGAATTTGATCTCTACTATAAGGTGATTCGGAAGATGAGAGAAGAAAGATGTGGGTTTCAAAATGCACCTCCTAAACAGGAAAGTTTGTTCATAAATTCTATATTATGTGATCATGAAATGGACCTCAAATAAACTGCATAAAAGGAATTTGTGAGACATGTGGAAATTTGGCTAAATTTCCTTCAAGAATTGAGGATATTGACCTAACAAAGACAGTAAATTGCAAGAGGTAAGTATTATTTTTAGAGAGTTTATTTGTTTCAATTTCTCATAGATTGTTATTTGGATTCTCTTTGATGTAATGTTTCATTAATCAAGTGTGGTTTATTAGTTATTCACATATTTTACTGACATAGGTACAAGTATGTAAAGTTGCAAACAAATTTTGGGAAAGAATCCACAAGGTTGAACTATGTAGAAGAGGAGATTCCCATTGGAAAATTTATGGAAGATTTTCAAAAATTGATACGACCATACATACATCATTCATTTTTTGCTAAGTGTCAAGCACAACAATTCCAAACATTGAGAGATACTTTCCCACATGGAACAGTTCTATCAGTAGTTGACTTTGCAGAAAATTACTCCTTTGTACATCAAAAGGAGATTCAATCAGAGTATTACTTTTCAAAGCAGATCACTATTATGGTTCATGTGTTATCGACATGCACAATTAGAATTGGATGGTGTTGAGAGTACAAATGAAGAACGAGTCATTAAAAAAGAATATCACTTTTATATTTGAAGTGATGATAAAGAGCATGACACACTTTTTGTCCAACATTGCTTTTACACATTTTTTGAGAATTTGAGCTGTAAGTGTAAAATTTGGAGTAAAATCATTTTGTATGGTCAAATGGATGTGGCAACAATTCAAATCTTCACGACCATTCTATGCACTTTGTAGATATCATAAAATCTACAAAATACCACATGTTTGGAGTTTTTTTGAGAGTGGGCATGGAAAGGGTGAGCATGATGGAGCAGGAGCTTGCATCAAATGAGTTTTAAGAAAGCATCAAATGAGTTATCCAGAAGATCATCTAGACAATGCACATGATGTTGTTGAATGGTGCAAGAAACACTTTGCATCAAATGTGGTCGGCACATCTTCAAGAACAAACCAACACATTCCACATAGAGTGTTTTGGGAGATATCTGGTATGTATAAATTGTACATTAAATCAAAAATTTGAATTTATTTAAATTTAGAATATATATACATATTTGTTCACATAAGTTTTTGTTGTACATATGTATCTAGGCGTGGATAGAAGATCAATGCATGGATGCAAGAGGGTAGAAAAATAAGATCTTTGCATCAGGTTAGGAGTCTCGATACCACCATGGATATGACACAAAAAGGGATACTCTTGTTTTGCACTAAGTGCATTGAGGGAAACTCGACATGCATGCAACAATCAAGAACTTGATATGTTGGTAAATGGGATACAAGCTACTAGTTGTTTTCAAACATATGATGAAGATGAGGAAGAAAGATTTGAAGACATTCCTTTGATTTCAATTGATTATGACCATATTTCAGGATTGGTTAGAAAAGGTACACGTGCAAGTTTTCAATAATTTAATTATTATATATCTAGTTAATGATCTTTAGCAACATTTCTATTTTTTTTAGATTTTTTTTGTGTAAATTTGGTGTATAGGAGATGTTTTTGTAGTCATAGCAGAGCCTGAAAACATCGAAGGTGTTAGCTATTATTTATTGCGTTGCACAGAAGAGAGGAATAAGCTAACAGAACTTGAAACAAGTGATGGAATGTTATTTCCCACAGGTGAGTTTGAATTTAAAATTTTATATGCATTGTATTCACATGTGCACATGTTACATTATAAACATTAAATATATATTGTACAAACCTTCTACACGAAAATATTGCACACACATTCATATGTCTTACCTTAGGTTCATGTTTACCATGCAGGTTTTGTTGTAGTACATGGGACATATCTAAAACAAGTCAAATTTGTTTAGCATGGGATTCATTTTGTTGACTGTCAACCTGATAACAAGGTATATCAATATAGTCACTTAATAATTGTTGCCACTCTACATCTTCATGCAGTTCCACATGCACGTGGCCAAAGAAAATGGAGACTAGATAGTGATGATCATCAAAAAATTCTACATGTTATTGAAGAGCGGGCTGAACCAGAATCTTTGACTTAGATTATATCCATGGTTTTCAAGTTCACTTGTAACCCTATACATGTTCAAATGAGAACTTATAACTTAACTTGTACATAGTTGTAAATCATTTTGTGTAAATTACAATTATATGTACATATTTGTTCCATGGAAAATTCTTAAGTTCAAGAATGTTTGATAGCATCATCTCTCACTTTTTTGGGTTGCATGTAAACCCATATTATATGATTTCAATCCTTATTTGAAACGTAGTGATTTTTTAAAAAATCATTTTGCCTAAATTACAATTATATACAACTTATATTTGTTTCATGGAATTCTAAGTTCAAGAATTATATACACT
>VDFB02058242.1:353633013-353669362 GCA_007258455.2 Sequoia sempervirens
CCCTTCTCCCCTCTACCCTTAACCCTATAACCCTAAACCCTTCTAATCCCTACCCTCTATCTCTCTCCCACTCCCCCCTTCTCTCTCTTGAAAGTCTCTCCCTCCTACCCACTCTCCCTCTTGAGCTCCTCTACCATTAACCATTAAACCCTAGGACCCCCTACCCTTAACCCTTAAAACCTAGGAACCCCTACCCTTTATCTCTCTCCCACTCCCCCCCTCTCTCTCAAGTATCTCCCTCCTACCAAGGATTAAATTTGATGGTCGACTTTTCCTGTCAACAAATTATTTAATGATGGTTATCTATTCAAGGGTGCCCTTAAAACATTATGATATACCTTAGTGTATGTAAAATTATATATAAATCAAACATATATATCATTATAATTCTATATAAATTTTGACAATCTATCAAAAATATCTCCTTTTATCTGATACAATCTTAAAATTTTGATTGTATTCTATAACAAAATATCTAAATATGGTCATACGACCATCAAATTTAAGCCCTGGCTCCTACCCCCACTCTCCCTTTCTCTCCCACTCCCTCCATATCTCTCTCAAAGTCATAATTTAAAAAGAATATAATTTATATTTATATTTATATTAAAAATTAATTTTTAATAGAGGGGGTTCAACTGAACATTTTTATAATGTTCGACCGAACCCAATTTAAATCTATTTTTTTATTCTATGTTGAATGGGTTTGGTCGAACCCCTATTCGACCAAACTTTTTTTTTTGTTTGACCGAATACCTGTTCGACTGAACCCACTTATTTTCACCCTCATCCCCAGAGGCACCAAAATTGCTAAGAATTTTGCACTTCGAAGCTCGATTTGAGAATGAATATGGAGGAGATCTCAGAAACCCAACTAGTATTAGCTTCCCCTCAAAACAAGCTATCCAACGAATATAATTTTAATATGTTTTGATTATATTATCTATTTTTTTTAAGTTTATTAAATATAGGTTTTTCACCGAAAACAAAACTCTCTGTTCTGCACATGTGGAAAAATAGAAGATTATCAATTTTTTTTTTTTTAAATATGAGTGCACCAAATATTGGAGTCCTTGATCCAACACATTTTTTTTTTTGATACATATAGTAAAAGTTATGCATTATATGGTCATGTTATGTCTGAATTGTAATTCATTTGATTTTGAAACTTGATTAAAGAAAAAATATTCAATAGAAAACTATCTAACCAATTGGAAGCACTAGATATCAGAGTTACAAATCTAAATTTGAAAGAATTGGAATTTTATCTTTCAAGGAAAAAAAGTTATGCATTATACGACTCTACAGACAAAATGTGATAAGACTCTAGTTTGCATCATTTTCAAATTCCTCACGGTTTAACCGCTATAGGTGCCAGAATGTGAAGATTTAGTTAAAAAAAAAAATCAGTGTCTAGTTTGGCCAAAAATTGTAAACCACTATTGTGGGATCACCCCAGAGCTAGGGCTTGACAACCTCCCAGGCTCACTAGATACTTTTGGCCACAAAAGTCCCAACAATTTGGACTGGTTCCTCCATGACCAAAATGGTTTGAAAGGAAATCCCCTTCCAGGTGGGTCTATGGATAGAAAATCCTGATTGAATACAATGCTTGGGAAGAATTTTCCAGGCCTCGTCCCCAGTAAGAGCACAAATAATCCATTTAACACATAAATCAGTCCCTTTCCATTGAGTGGAGAGCAACACAAGTCCTCCAAAATCTCTGGGAAGGCAGCCTAATTCTCAAGGAACATAGTGAAACTCTCTGTGGGATACAAACGAGGCCCAAAGAAAATCTCAAAGTAATATTTCAAGCTTTCCGTAGGAAGCTTTGGAAGGGGCCCAATAGGAAGAATAGTAGACATGGGTAGCTGCCAGAACTATGGAGCACACCTGGAATTTCCCCACTAGAGATAGGGGGTTGGTAATCCAATAAGCAAGCTTCTACTCGACTCTATAGAGCACAACTTTCCATAGCTTAGCCAGGGACACCTAGAAAGCAAAGGGAATGCCCAAAAACTAAAAAATATCTCCTGGCCTAATCCACTTCCAACCATAATGCTGCAAACAAGGAGGAGAAGGCAAGATATATTGTCTGTAGCACAAATTTTTGTGCCACTGAATGGCAGAACCAAAATCAAGACAAAAGATGTTAAGATAATTGAGGGATGCTTTAATACTATCTTCTTCCTCTAGGAGAGTGAGGAAAGAGTCATCAGCAAAATGGCCATTAACTAGCTGAGCCTGAGAGTTGGGTAGAGAGATGCCCTTGATATGTTGTTGGGAAACCACATTGGCTAGAAGGTAGCCAAATCCCTTAGCATCAAGCACATACAAAGAGGGGGCAAGAAGAAACCCTTTCTGAATGGAACGAAAGAGTCCAAAGGTAGAGGATTGACGACCATTAATGGTGATGCAAGCAAAGGAATCCACAAAGAGCATTCAAATAGTCTAAATGAAGTTAGGCCCAAAACCCAACGCTTGCAGCATAACAAGAATAAAAGGCCATTTAATATGGTCATAGGCCTTCGTAAAGTCAATTTCGATAAACATGGATTTCTGGTTTGAACACCTGGCCCATTCCATGCCATTCCAAACAACAATAACATTGTCCAGAATAAACTTGGATTTGATAAACCCAATTTGCTTTAGGTGCACAATCTAAGGTAAAAGATGGTAGATCTTCAGATCCAAAGCCTTGGTGATGATCTTGTAGGAGACATTGAGAAGAGTGATAGGTCTCCAGTTGCAAATGTCTTTCAGGTCACCAGACTTAGGTATGAATTTAATATTGCCTTTGTTTATTAGGTTACCTAGAAAATTAGCATGAAAAGCCTCTAAGTAAACATGATGTAGATCTTTCCCAACACAATCCCATAGGGCCTTGTAGAATTCACAAGGGAATCCATCAATCCTTGGGGCTTTGTCATCAGCCATGGATCACAAAAAATACTTTGGGTTGAGGAAAGCCTATTTGGCACCATAGTAAGGAAATCCTGAAGGGCTTTCCATCGCATAGGTGTGGGTTCCTGTGTAGTGAAAACCTACTCATAATGATGCAAAAAGGCATTGAGAATGTCACGAAGATTAGAAAGCACCTAAATGAAATATTTAATTTTTTTAATGCTCGGGGATGAGTGCTTGGCACATAGAGCCAAAAAAAACTCTTTGGAGGAACGATCACCAATTTTTAACCAATGTAACTATGCTTTGATTTGTACACCTTTGGCAACATAATTGTCTGCAATTTTCTTTTTGTGCCTTAATTCCATCACCCTAAATTGTAATGATGGAGAAAAAGGGTTGGCCTCCAAGGCCTCAATAGCTGAGTGGAGGTCAGCGGTGGTAGTCTCATAAGACCACTGATAAAAGATAGCTAGTTGATGTCCATAAATGTGCAGAAATCTAGCCGTGTGAGTGATAAAATCATTCCACCAAGTAATCCAACCTGTATGATGAGCTGGCCTATACTCCAGATTCTAGACTTTGTGAAGGTGGGCCAGGGTAGGCTTGTTGTAGAGTAAAGATGTGTTTAGAAATAATTGAGTTTTACAAGTGCAAGGCTATCGAGTCTCCCATTCAATGCAAAAATAAATGGGGAAGTGGTTTGACAAAGTCACATCCAATAACGACTTAACCGGGAGAGACGAGCTATCAAAAGAGAAAAAATATTGAGCTCAAATCATGACACGATCAAAGTTCTTAAAAATTATGTTAGAACTGGCCTTGAAATTACACCAAGTGTGCTAGAGAGAATGAGAATGGTGGTGGCCAATGTTGGGATCAAAGAGCCGCAATTTATTGTGCATGTAAAACCATGCCTCCCTTTCACCAATTGCCCATCTGAATGGAAAGGTTCCATCTTTGTCATATGCCATCTCAACCATATTGAAATCCCCACACAGTAACTAGGTAACAACTAGCAATGAATCAACAATCCAATGCCACAACAAAGAACATTCCACAACATCATTAAAAACATAGACATTAATAATCCCAAAGGAATGATTATCATTGTTGAGAAGGATCCAAATGAGCCGATGAGTGGGATCGGACCCGTGGTCGACAACACAAGAGTGCCATCATGGGGAAAAAAGGGTGACAACTCCGCCACACCCAACATCATGAGCAGTACAAAACATTTTACTAGCTGGCCAAATAGAGCGACAAGCTGTAGCAAGCAAAAAACTAGAAATTTTAACTTCTTGGAGACAAAGCACTTCAATACTAGAATAGTTACACAAGCTATCTCTAACATAATACTTTCTAGAGAGGTATGTCAGACCTCAAACATTCCATGAAAGGAAATTCATGAATGAAACTCCTCCATATTATCGAAGTCCGACTCCTTTTTATTCAAAGAAGAGAAATGATTCTGCAAATTTTTTGGTGGAACTGACCCAATATGGATAGAAGGAGAGGAAAACCTTTTCTTTTCTTGAACATATTCCCCTTCTTCCCTAGGAGGAGAAGGGATGTGAGACCGCCTTTGAGCTCCCATCATGAGAGGAGAAACATTCGACTGTGCTATCATTACAACAACAGGTTGAGGTGTTACCTTTGGCCTAGTCTGCTGCAGAACATAAGAAGCCCCAACAAGAGCTTCCTTCCCCTTCACTAAAGGGTTTGAAACAACTTTTGTTGGTTTAGAGGCCTTGGGGGCCGACCCAGAACTAGTGTACTTATTCTTGCAGTTCATAACCGTAGTCCATTTCTCATCAAGTTTGGTAGTAGAAGCATCCAATAGACAAGGATTTTCAACATATCATGGTAGAGAAGGTGTACAAGGCATTGCCAAAGGGTAGTCCTTGATCTTGTGGTTTGTGGACTAACACCTATAATACGCATTGGGAAGATTAAAATAAGTAAAATTCTGGGTATGCCAGAGAGCTCCAATTTGGATATCAATAGAGTCTTTCAAATATTTGGAAAGATTCACTTCCACACAAGCCCGTTTTTGGAGTTAGGACTAAAAGAACCTATTTGACTCAATGCAGATAACCATCCCTAGTGAGGATGCAATATGATTCAAAAAAGGCACACAAGGCAAGTGTAAACTAGGAAATTCAATCCAAACCGAATCCTGCAACTTGGTGTCATTTGAGACAACAAAGTCCTGGGTCCATGTTTATAAAACTAACAAAGAAGACCAGACATACCAGGGACCATGGGCTAAAATAGCCTACACATGATTGACCTCCACAAAGCGGAACAAAAAGAAACCCTTGGTTAAATTTTGGACCATGTCAAGGCAGACCCTGTGAGGGACCCAAGCCTTGCTGACCCACTCTTTAATCACACTTTATGGGGGAGTTCTCCCAAAAAAATACCTGACAAGGGTGTGTTGCTTAAGCCATTGAAAAGCAATATCAAAATCTGGTAAAGGCAAAACCACATCAGGTGGTGAATCAGAACACTTACCTTGTGAAAGAATTTTGGAACAAATTTCTAGGGATGTTTGTTCAAAGGAGGAGCCATTTAGCAAAGCCAACAAACTACTAAAACCAACATGAACTAGACCGAGTTAGACTTAGTTGAAGGCATATTAAAACCACACTAAATGCGGTCATACACATAGGAAAAGAGGAGTTTCCAGCATTAACATCACAGTATGACACAAGAGGGGCCAAGAATGACCACAAACAACACAAAACCCTAGTAGAGCTCATACACGTTTTGTCTGGCACCGAAATTCTTTCTTTAACTTTGGTGACCTTAGAATGTTTCTCGATAATCACCCCCATTTTCTCAATATTGGTTTACATTTGTTGGTAATTTACTACACCTCGGTGCCCTTTTGCATGCTTGAGAGCTTGGATTTCTTGTACATGCATGGGCATTGTTTTGTTTACATGCATAACATTTTACTACCGTTTAACCTTTTTTTTTTTGGTACATAAGTTTTTTGGCACAAAGTTTTTTAGGAATCTTCTTTTTTCCTTTTCCAACATCACAATGACCTTCTCCAACAATTTTGAAATTTTCTTCATGATTGATGCATTTTTCCTATCCATGCAACATTTTCTTGACCACTTTTCTTTTAGGGCATTAAATTTTTTTGCTATTCAAACTATGGGATTATTCCATCACTCAACAACATATTCCATTTGTTGACGTCAACATGACTTCACACTAACATCAATAGTATGAATAGTCCTAGCTTTCCCTTTGGCATAACTTGTGCGTACAATATCAAAATTTTCCAAATGAAATATCATTGTAAAATTGGTTCTAAGCACTTTTTATTGGTGCAAGTAGTTTTCTTAGATTTTTCTATTGGTATATTTTATCACTTTTCTAAGTCAAAATATGCTTTTTTACTCAGAGCTCATATATTTTTTCCAGTTCCTCCATTTTTTTCAATTCTTGTGGCATTGGAAAGGTATTTTAGAGATCTTCCAAGATATCCATGTACCTTTTCTATATTTTTCACAACACACATTATTTTTGTGTTTTTAGAAATTGGTGAATTATTTGGTCACTTTGGCTCTTGTAAACTTTCTTTTGGGCTATTTTACATGTATTTATAGCTTGTTATTTTTGAATATTGTGGACATATTTTGAATGTACTTTCTCTTTTGTAGATGCACTGAGATAAAATGCCACTTTGGTGTAATTTTTTGAGATTTTTTATATTTTTTGTGCCATATTTTGTCCTTACATTATATTATAAAGTGTCATGGGGGGTTGTTTAGTGCCTTAGTTTTTTCATCAAACCTTTGTCAAGTGAGTGTCCTTTTCATGAAAACGTTGAATCCTACTAATTATTGCCTCATGCGTGTGTGCCTTGGTTTGTGCACCTTTTTTCATTTGTAAGTACTTTCTTCTACACTACTTGGTGATACATAGTTTTAGTGGACCTATCATGCCTTTCCCTTGTCATCATTATGTAGAGAGGTTTCTATTTTTGGCGTTAATGCTTCCTTGGTTTCTCTTGGGAGTGAGCTATATATCCATTATTTGTTCCTATCTACTAGACATATGCATCAATGGATTGTCCATGCATTTCATTGAGATGGAAAATTTACCATAAGAACACTCTTGCATTCTTATTTTGTGGAGGTGACCTTCCATCCTCAGTTGATCAACATTCTTTAGACTATTGGTAATTTTATTTTTCACTTGTAGTTTACTCTTCAATTGGTTGAGTCATGTCATTGGGGTCACTTGTGTAGACTTATGTGCCATATGTATTTTTAAATGTCATTTTTTTCCCATTATTTATCATTTGATCCTTGTTCGAGTAGTGTCATTGGGGTCACTCATACAAATTATTTTCTTCTTGATCTTGATAATTATGATTTTAGAGGAGGTTCTTCATTTCAACACTATAGAAATCATCATTTGATAGTTTTTTGCAACTTTTTCATGCTTTAGTGATGTTCTTCATGTTTCTATTATATTTGGAACATTATTTTGGAGGCTTCTTAGTCCTTCGTTCATCTTTCTCTCTTTGGAGAGGAGTTTTTCCATGATGTCTTCTCTCTCTCTCTCCCTCTCTCTCTCTTTTCCGTTTGTGAGATCTTTCATTTTTGTACATGGGTACCTCATCAGGCCTATGTTGTGGGGACCCATCCTTTGCATTTTATGTGTTCAAATTTAGAGGTTTTAAGGCTATTACTTAAGTTGCACTCATGACAGGTGTTAGAGTAATTTAGTAATCTAAGACTTAAGATTACTTAGGTCATGTTACTTTTTTGGCATCTCAAGTCATATGATGAGGACACATGTCACGATCTAGTTCTATCCTCACCTAGTGTTTCCTTAGGTTTTTTTTTGTTTTCTTTCCTTTAGTAGAATTCATTGTATCATTATTAGATATTTAGTGAGGTTTGCATAATCAATATGATTCATCTTTCTGGATCAATTTGTCTTTAGCCTCCATAGCCTTGTTATCTCTCTTTGTGTGATAAGAATTTGAGTGTAGGTAATCCTTGGGAGATGTGGGGTTGATGGTGTTAGCAAGTCAAGGGTAGAAGCAGATCTTACCAAAGGCTATCACAAAAGGGTTTGCAGAGAAAGGATAAGACATTAGATGTAATTATGAGTCATTTCATTAATGGGAAAGTACATACATAATGTAAATTATATGCAAAGAATATAGGGAGATGTATGAGAGATCTATATTATAAGAGTAGAGACTAAGACCTACCTTTTGTATGCAGTTATAATATAATATAAGGAGAGATAAGGTTTATATATGTATTTATTATGGATGAATGAATGGTTATTTTGTTGTTATCATAGTAGGTATTATCTTTTCCTGTTAGTAGTATATGAACAATTATTGTTTCTCTTATTGTGTCCTCTAGGTATAAACTAACTATATAAAAAGTCTTTGGGTACAAATCTCTGGATTGTACTTTACCATTCTTCTTGCTAACATTAGTTCCATTGTTAGGACCCTGGAGTAAACAGTAAAGAAAGTATAAAGCATAAAGAAGGGAAGAAAGTTGGAAAAATAATAATTTGCGTTAGACCCTAAGGGCCACCTCTATAAGAGGGGGTAGGCTATTATGGGATGAGAAATGGAAAGGGGGAAGGAAACTGGAATGGTCCATTAAAAGATGCCATTGTTCAAATTTTAAAATAATCCTAGGCTATATAAAATAATGAGATTTTGGAATAGAATGCTATGGGAAAAGGAGATGGAAAAAAGAGAAGAGAAACCAAGGGATTGATTAAAATAGAAATGGACAAGAATGTTAAAGAAGGGAAAGAAAAAAAAACCAGGAAAGAGAGGAAAGATACCAGAAAATGGTAAAACAAATAGAAAAGAAAGAGAGAGAAAGTTGGGAAAATGGAAAAATAAATTTTAAAGAAGGGGAGCACACCAAGAAGGGTGTTTCTGAGCACACCAATGTGTGTGCAATTTCCAATATGAAAAGGAAAAGAAAGGAGTTAGAAGCCAAGAATGCCGTAAAGGAACAAAGTGAAGGAGTGATGAAGAATAACCTTAATCCTAGAAATATGTTAGTTAAGTATGAGCTGATACCATTTGTTTCTTGAAGATTTAACCCTATAAGTGAAGTGATATGATGAAAAAACATGACCCATAGAATAGGAGTCACCCCTTAAGCCATATACAACACATACAAATACAAAAAGTAATTTAGATAATTAACAAAAAATAGACAAGGATTATGGACAATATACATGATGAATTGGGATATTCTAAAAAATGACAATCATACTATTGAGTGAAAAATTCAGGGGAACAAGGGCCACATTGTTGATTGGAGAAATTCAAGAAGTAACATTGACATTAATCCCTATATAGTAAGCAAGGAGAGGAAGACAATACATACATATTGGGTGGATATAATGTTAGTGACTCAAAAGAGGAACCACTAATGAACACCACCATGAAATTACCCATGTTTGGAAAATATACAACTAAAGCAACCAAACATGTGTTTGTTAGAGTCTCTATGGAAAAGACAACACATAACTAGAGATGACACAAATCTGTTTGACTCTGTTGGATCAATTTGTAGAGAAATATTAAGGTGGTATTAAAAAAAAACTACCTTGACCATAATAAAGATTAGGGAATAGTAAAATAGGAATTCCTAGCAAAATTTTCCACCCCAAATCTACCTAGAAAAGGGGTGAGTAAACTACAAGAACTAATGCAACATGAAGATGAAGCAATCAAAGAATTTGATAGAATATTCAAAGAAGTCACTAGACAATTAGAAGAAGCCTTAAACGACACACAAAATATTAACTAGTTCATCCCTGAAGTCCTATGAGAAATTAGAATAGTATTAGATGGAAAAAATTTCAACACATATTCATAATTAGTTACCTTTGTATGCTAGACTGAAAACCAATCTTGGTGTAAACACAATAGAGAGAGAAATCACTAAAACATAGAGAGAGAAAACAAGGAATTGGAGAAACTTAAACTAGGAGTAGAGAAATTAAGAATCCAATAAGACATCATGGAAAAAAGAGAAGTGTGTGCAATAAGACGCAATATATGGTGCACCTACTATGGAAGGGAAGGTCACATTAGAAATGAGTGCCACAAGGAAGTAGAAAAGAGAAAATGCATTATGGGTAGACCTATGAATAATTCCAAAAAAGATAAATTCAATATATTGTGGTGTTTGTAGAGAGTGGGACAACCATGAATTCGAAGAATCTCCATCACTGTAACTATTCCAGTTAAGAGAAGACTCTACCACAACAAGCAATAAAGATCAATAAACATTGACAAATATAAAAGGATTGTTTGAAAACAAACTATGAACATAAGATAGTGGGTATAGAGTACCACCATGGAAAAAAAACCCAAGGAATACAAATACTACTCCGAATTCAAAACCATGTACAATAACAATGGTCCATCTCATGGAGGAAGAAGTTGAGGTCAAGAAAGTTGAAGGATAGCAGATGCCATATGCTTCAATTATATAAAATCAGGACATGTTGCAACTGAATGTTGGGGTGAGAAAATAAAATAATATGGGTTTTGTAGCCATGAGGATCATAATGCCTTCAAGAGTGATATGACATGCCAATATTATGGAAATACAACAACACAGACTCAAAATGATGAGACACAAAGTTTAAATTCAAACAAGGGAGCAAGGCTCCTTCAGAAGGTGCCCAAGAACCTAGAAGAGGAAACAATGAGGTACCATAAGGTAGGAAAATATGAATGGTATATTATAGAAGAAAGTAGTACAAGAGAAGAGGAACATATAGAGCCTAAAACAAAGAAAAAGAGTAAAGCGGTCCATTAATAACTAAACAAGATACCAATATCAAAAAATAGGAAGCAATAACATAAGAAGAAAGCTCAGAGGGGGAAGAGGATTTCTACCCCACCAAACAACAACATGATTAAATCCTAGAATAGTCTAGGAAAAAAATTGAGCATGAACAAGGAAAGGAAAAACAATAGAATAGTTAATTTTTAGAACAAGAAGTAAGAGCACTAAATAGGGAAACATGAATTACTAACAAAATTAAAACAAATTATCAAATACTAGAATAAGAAATCCATTTTGTAGGCCAGGACAATAGGAAGCATTAGAAAAATAGACCAATCATGATTGACCTCTGAATTCATCACAAAAAGATCTCTAGGGTCATGGTGGATTTAGGAGAAGATGCAAACTTGATCCCAAAATGAATATAAGAGTATATAGGGAGAATCGTACTAGAACCCACCCCATACAACATTAGTATTGCAAATGGAACCAGGATGAAAACTTTGGGCACTTGGAAATATGTATAAGTGTCAAAGGAGTGAAAGAAATTATGTATTTTGAATTCTTTTGATGCACTCCTAGGACTAAGATGGTTTGCAAATTCATGTGGGGTGATGGATGCAAGAAAGGAAGAAATTTTATTTGTGAATGATAGGAGAATAGTACACATCCCCCTAGGAAAGAATCAAGAATAAATCTATGTAGAAGAGGTGAATGCAAAGGAATATGATGATGATGATGACAAAAATCTAAACATTATAACTAAACTATCTAAAATTCAAATTTGGGAAGAACCCAACTCAGAAGGGGAACTAGAGATAAATAAAATTGATGGGAGCACATATAGTGAGATTGTATTAGAAGCCTAGCTACAAGATGAACCAAAAGTACATTTTTGTAATATATTTGGCTCCAGAAGGGTATTCATGCCAAGGAATGCACCTAAAGAAGAATTATCTATAGAAATCATATTGCATGATATTGGTGCTAGCACAAAAAGTGATAAGAAGGAAAATACAAGAGTATCTCACCATATCCATTACATTTCATGAGGAATATCACATATCAAGTTACCTAAATATTTTAGAGTGGGGGACTTACTGTCATATCTCTCACAAATAGAATAAATCTTTCCAAATGAAGCCCATAGACTTGACACCCTCTCACATACAATCACTTGCACCATTGCATGTTGGTATAATATATTTATGCATAATATTATCAAGTGGAAAAATTTCAAGACTCTGATAAAAGAAAGATATCTGCCAAAGGAAGGAGAATATGAGGGCATATCCATATATGAGGGAGATATTATACCACAAAATCATTTAGATATGTGTATACACTACTAGGAAGAAGGATATGAGTATGATTATAGATTATACATCCAGATATTCTATTGGACATTAAACCTAGTGGCCAAAACTTGGTACATTGACTAGGAGAGATAGGGAGAAACCAAAACATGGAATGAAGCAACAAAAAATTTCATCCATACCTTTAATTTTTATAGTAAAAATCCTCTGATAAATACCACATTAATTAAAATTAAGAAGATCATATTCAAACTAGAAGAAGATCAGGAGATGTTCATACCACAACCTTCCTCTCCACCACCCAAAGAAGAAGGTATATGGGCGTACATTAAATGGTTGGATTAGGAATCAATTGGTGTAGATAAAAATTGTTGTACGAAACAAAATGATGAAGAAAGTTATGATCCAAAAATAGAAATTGACCAAGGAGAAAGAGAAATAAAATAATCTACTAAACCCAAGAAGAAATAATATAATGACCCCATCAAACAAAGAGAGGAAAATATTGTGGCAGAAGGAGACCCCAAGGTGGAAAGAATAGGGGACTACTGGGATTAAAACTTAGTAGCTCAAGTAATAGAGACCCTCTCATAATTTCAAGATTTATTCCCTAGAACTTTCACAGAGATGAAAGAGATTAAATAAGTAGGGGGGTAAACCCACAAAACTAGTTTACAATTCTAGTGAGGAAGGAAAATTTCAAAAATGCTCCTATGATTTTTTTTTTCTTTTTAGGGGTTCATAAGAATTGAGATGTTCAAATGGACCCAAAAGGGGTTCGAATAGACCTTGGTTTGAGCAAACCATATTAAATGAAGAGACTCACTTTTTTTGCATTTTTTAATTATGAAGACAATGGAAAAGAGGGGGTTCACTTGAACCTGGGTTCATTCAAACCCCCCTTTCCCCCCTTTTCCCCCGTTTCTCCCCCTCTGGCACCAAATTTCTACAAAATTTTGCAATTTGAAGCTCAATTTGAGGATGAAAATGGAGGAGACTTCACAGACCCAACTAGATGATGGTAGTCCTTGGAATGAGCTATCCATCAAATATAATTTTAATATGTTTTGGTTTTATTATGTATTTGTTTTTAGTTTGATTAAACATAGGTTTTTCACCAAAAATCAAGCTCTTTGTTCTGCACACATGGAAAAATAGTAGATTATCAAAATAAAATTTTGAAAAATATGTTTAGGCTAGGTATTGATGTCCTTGATTGAGTAATTTTTTTTTGAATTTTGATACATACAAAAAAATTTATGTTGTATACGTTTCACCTATATCTAAATTGTAATTGGTTTGACTTCAAAAATTGATTAAGGAAAAAAAATCAATAAAACACTATGAAACCAAATGAACTGGTTAGATATTGTAGTTAAAAATCTAAATTCAAAAAAAAAGAATTTTATCCTTCATAGAAAAAAAATTATGTTGTATACGGTGAGCATCACTCCTTAAAAATGGCGTTTATTGATAAAAACTAGTTTTCGAAGGAGATGGAAAAAGAAGTGCAATATGATTCCAAATTTTTTGAAAGAAATATATTTAGAATCTATAGAAAAAATTTCACAAATCACTGGTTTGCATCATCTTCAAATTCCTCACGGTTTAGCCGCTATAGGTGCCCGAAAGTGAAGATTTAGTTAGAAAAAATTAATTTAGTGTCCAATTTGGCCAAAAATTGTAAACCAGTATTGTGGGATCACCCAAGGGTGATGAAAATTCTACTGAAGGGAGGAGTTAAGCTGGTCTGAAAGAGACCCTATAGATTGAATCTCAACATGAAGAAAAATGTAAAAATAGAATTAGATAAGATGCTAACTGCCAACATCATTAAACCGGTAGAAGATACCAATTAGATAAGCCCCATGGTTGTCCAAAATAAGAAAAGTAGAGAAATAAGGATTTTTGTCAATTTTAGGGAATTGAATAAAGCTTGCCTACATGGTCCCTTTCCCACTCCATTCATCAAAGAAATATTAGATTCAGTTTCAAGGAGAGAGATATACTCATTTACTGATGGATTTTTTGGATACCATCAAGTCAAAATAAGGGAGGAAGAACAAATCAAAACCAATTTTTTCATAGAATGGGAACCATATAAGTACATTGTGATGCCTTTTGGGTTGAAAAATGGCTTTGCAATGTTCAATAGGATAATGATTAACATATTTAAAGAATTCATACATGGCTTTCTAGAAGTCTACTTGGATGATTGGACTATTTATGGGTTGGTGAAAGATCATAGACATGTACTCCACATGATGTTGAATAGATGTAGGAGTATGCAAATATCATTTAACTTGAAAAGTCTATATTTGTGGTACACTTTGGGACCCTATTATGCCATATCATATGTAAAGAGGGATTAATGGTGGATCCTATGAAATTTTTCCAAATACTAAATTTACCACTACCCAAGAATCTACTAGAAGTTAAGATATTTTTAGGATATATAGAGTACCATAATTATTTTAATAAAAGGATATGTTAATATTGTTGCACCATTAGAAGATCGATTAAAGAAGAAAACAAGCAGGAACATTGAATGGAATGAGGAGACTCAAAAACATTTTCCACTTTAAAATAGAATATTACAAAAGCACCAATCCTCATATTCCTAGATTGGAACAAACCTTTCCTTGTCCATATGGATGCTTCTGGTATCACCATAAGAGTAGTGCTTGCACAACCTAAAAGGAACAAAGACCACCCCTTTTCCTTTACCAATAGAAAACTATCTACTATAGAGAAGAACTATACTACCACCGAGAGAGAGACATTGACTATGGTCTATACACTAAAAAAATATAGACACTACCTACTATCCACCCCATTCACCTTCTTTACTAACCATGAAACCATTAAGTACTTACTCAATAAACCTATTGAACACATGGATGAATATGCAAATGGTTGCTACTGTTTAGAAATTTGATTTCAAAATTATGGTGAAACCAGGGAAAAAACAACCAAGGACCAAAATATTTATCCCAAATTGAGAGTGGAGAAGAACCAGACATCCAAGGAGAATATCTCCTTGATGAAAATCTATTTCACATTAAAGTGGTACTAGAGGAGTCAAAATATATTACCATCTTACTCTCTACAGGTGAATTTCTCAACAATATCTCATTGTAGGAAAATCAATCATTTGTGTAGAGGGTTGTACACCATACACTTTGGTTGAAAGAGAGTTACACCATCTTGGTAGGGATGATTTTCTAAGAAGTGTGTTATATAAACATGAAATAAAGTTAATCCTCAAGGAAGCACACAAAGTAATAGCAAGTGACATAATTGCAGTGAAACTACAACTAGTAGGGTGTAACTTGTAGGACTATGGTGGGAAACTCTTCATAAATATGATAAGGAGTGTACAAAAGGGTTTGATATTTGTCAAAGGGTAGGGATAGCTACCACAAGAGATGAAATGGAACTAAGACTGATACTATG
Organism: Sequoia sempervirens; assembly: GCA_007258455.2. NCBI lineage: Eukaryota > Viridiplantae > Streptophyta > Pinopsida > Cupressales > Cupressaceae > Sequoia > Sequoia sempervirens. The sequence continues at coordinate 353,648,510 of VDFB02058242.1, forward strand.
CATACTGATTTGAAAAATGGGCCATAGACTTTATTGGACCTATTGATCCACCAAAAAATATTCTAAAGAAAGGTTCATTGTAACTAGAGTAGATTATCTCACAAAATAAGTAGAGGAAGAACCCACAAATGATTGTAGCACAAAGACTATCGTAAGATTCTTTTTTGAGAACATAATTACAAGATATGGATGTTTGATTAATATAGTGAATGACCTAAGGAAACATTTTGCACAAACAAAATGATAAATAATTACTAAAAAAATTTATGATAACACACAAAAAAATCTCTCCCTATCACCCATAGGCTAATGAGGCAAGTGTATCATTGAATAAGATAATTGTAAAAGCTCTAAGCCCAAAATGTGTGATAGCAATGTGATGGATTGGGATATAAAATTTCCTGCGGTACTATGGGCATACCACAAATCATAAAAAAGGACTAATAAGTTCACTCCATTCCAATTAGTGTATGAAATTGATGCTATAGTCCCTATGAAATTTATAATCCCCAACATACATACCACACTCACCTTGCAGTTGGAAGATGACTAATGCCTAGTGCAACAGATAGGAGATTTAGATAAGATAGATGAGTATCAACAAATTGCAATGTATAATCATCAACTTGAGCGATAGAGGTAGAAGGCATGGCATGATAGGAATTTGAAGTTGAAAATATTCAAAAAAAGGGATTAGGTATTTTTTAATGGTGAATCTTTTCCAATTGGAAAATAGTACATATCGAGGACTAGTCAAAATTAGTGAATAAATCACAGCCAAGAGGGTGACCAAATCACCTGAATTTTATGAATTATTGGTCCAATACATTTCCATTCACCATTGATTTATTTTATGAGACATATGTAAGTAATATTTTTTCCATAAAAAACTATACATTTCAAATGCACCGATTAATATTTTCATGTGGAATATCAGAAGCATGTATTAAATCACTTGCATATTCACCAATACTATCAAAGCAACATTGTGTATCGAGACACACTTCACCAATATCATTAAATGTTGATTGCATGTGAGGACCCATTTCACAAATTAAAATTTATAAATAATTGCTTATGAGGACCCATTTTTCCAATAAGATTAAAAGTAATTACATTTGAGGACACATTTTAACAATTAACATGACACCTCCATGCTAATTGTAGGACCATAATCACCTTGAAAATTACAACGTATGTTTTTTGTTGAGGTTTGATTCTCCCAAAAATTAAATGTATTTTTGTATAATCACGTGAGATTCACCAAATTTTTACTATACCATTTAAGAACACCGTAAAATTTACCAAATATGGATTCATATAAATACAATCAAAACTCTAATTTATTCTTACACATTTTGTTTAGTTCTAAACTTGTGATCTCTTGATTCAGAATTTGGACTTGGAACCTTGATCATAGGAAAGTTACAAACTTACAACACATGCATTCTTGTATTAACGAATAGCAGGTTAGTGAAAACCTAAAGGTAAGTGATCATTTCTTCATAGTGTTATAAGATTTTTTATATATTTTCCATTCTTACTTCAATCTTAAAGATGATATTGATTAGGGAATGCGATCTATATTCTATATCCTTCTTAAACAAGAAGACCTTTTTTTCCAATTTTTATTCGAAGTGAGAGATCGAGATGTCAAGCAACAAGTGCAACAAGGGTGAGACTCCTCAGGGTGGTGAAGGGACTAGGAGGCCATCAAAATGCCCAAAACATAGAGTTACCATAAAGTATTTAGAAATTGCAATGTTTCTAATCCATCAGATCAAGATTGAGCTACATTATCAACTCATGCACCAAATATTAATGAAGAAGACATTCAAAACACCTCATCAAAAGGTGGGATTGAGTTAATTGAGTTAGATGAGGGTGGAAATGTCGTAAAAGATGTTCCAAGGGATACCCTGGTTAGCCAGAATGGGATAATTGACTTGGATTAAAATTATGGTGTCATAGATGATGTTGGTAGCAAGAAAAGAAAATATAAATCCAAAATGGGGTGCAAGTGGGAAATGCCAAGGAATTTTTAGATTGATTGGGTGTCAAAGTACCCATTCATTGAACTAGTGGAGAAAGCAAACAAAGATGAAAGTCCAATAGAATGCAAGAGTAATATTTGTAATTGGAAATGTAAAAGAGACAAGAAGTTGCAGCTAAAGCTTGACACTATACAAAAAGAAATCATAGATAGAAAGGAAAAATTAGTAGTAAGATTGGTAAAGTTTATGAGAAACAAATCATAGACAAAAAGGAAAAATTAGTAGTAAGGTGAACATCAAAGGAAGAATGTCTTCATGTTAAATATTCTTTGGAATATGATGAGAATATGCAAACAATGGAAAAAATTGTTGCATGTGGAGGTTCCATTGAAGCTCCATTTGGAAAGGCAATGGCGACAGCACAAATAGCAAAAATTGTTCAAACGAGTGTTATTTTTCATAATTTGTCTAGAGGGAATCCTATGATAGACTACCTACAATATAATAATTTATTATCTTTTTTAGGTGTTCCTCACTTTCCTAGCACTTATTGATCAATAAACATTGGATGAGAATGGGAAAATTGTCTTGCTGAGGTAGAAAAACAATATTTACAGGAGAAAATAAAAGAATCAAACTTCATTGCATTATCTTTAGATGAAGTTACTGTGGTAGATAATACTTCTTAGGTATGTATGCATGTGTATACTGTACAAAAACATGTCCGAAAACCTCATCTTCTCCATGTTCATAAAATGAGGACAATTCAACATTGAAAAATATATTTGAACTAGTTAAGAAACATTTGAATGAAATTGGAGGTATGGATGACTTGACAATTGCCAAAAAGTTGGTGTGTAGGTGCTGATGGAGCTATGTACAATAATACAAGGTCATAGGAGTGGTATTTGCATAAATTTATTCACCATACATGATTGGCATTCATTGCATTTCCCACATAATGAATTTATCATTTATAATTGTAAGAAAGTTTCCTACAATATCAAAAGCTGAAATCTAGTCTGTGAGCTATACACATACTTCTGCCGAAGTCCCAAACATTTTGTGGAATTTTAAAATTTTGCTGAGGGAATAATAGGAGGAAACAAGCTTCTTAAGGATGTTTATACTAGATGGATCTCCTTTCATGGACCAACACAATTATTATTTTTATAATATTGATCTTTGATAGGAGTAATGTACGAGCATTGCAACATAGTAGACAAAGTTTCTAACCTCTTACATAGGTTAAGTGATATAGAGACACTCTTGAATTTAGTTGGTCTTCTCACCATGCTAGATGAAATAAACAATCTTGTTAAGAAATACCAAGACAAAACTATGTATATCTATGAATATACCAAACTATGTAGAATGGCGTGCATGACCCTCGATAATCTATATCTAGAGCTAATAGATTTTCCATTTCAAAGTCCAAATTTTGTAAGCTAGTAGTTAATTATAGATTTTGATAATATTGAAAAATTATTTACATTTTAATGTAAGCGGGCAGTTATGTGTCTTTGTTCATGGATTTGAGATACTAATGCACTATTGTACGATCGTCAAGCGCTCTACCAGAGAAGTACCTATTACCAAGGAAGCTTTTAATGAGATTGTTAAATCTGTTAGTGTTAATTTAAAGGATAATGCAACTTTTTATCATAGATTTATGAATGATTCCCTTGAGAAGAAATACTTTAAGCCATGTCTATTGCGTATCCTCAATTTTGGACTCGAGGCAACTAACTGAGCCCAAACTTTTTTCATAAAAAAGTAATTACTTTGGCCAATTTTTTTTCAAGAAGTATATAATACAATGGATATAAAATAGGAGGAATTATAAATGAAATTAATCTTAGAGAGAAAACTAAGAATTTTGTAGTAAGTATTCAATTGACTAGTTTGAGTCCATGGAGAATCCCATGGAAGTGGGATCAACAACAAGGGTTTGGAAAACCTTAGGTTATAGTGAAATATTACGTGAATCATTATCAGAATATTTTAAACTTGCTGATTTATGTCAAAAAATGATATAGGGGTTGGTGGAGGATGAGAGAGTTTTCAGTGCATTGGGGTTTTTGAAATCAAAGATAAGAAACAAACTAGACAAGAATTTGGAAAATTGCTTGAGGGTGTTTGCAACTAGCTACAATGTCTGAAGTTTTCCTTTTGAAAGGGTACTCATAATTTGGAAGTTGATATGTGAAAGAAGAGGGTTGTGCAACACTCCAAACCTTGGTGGTAGTGACACAAATCATAGTGAGACAATGAATGTTGATCTTGAGATGTAGTTAAGCGAACGTACATAAGGCAAAGAAAATGAAGACCACACTCATAGTATAGATGACTCTCAATATCATCATCAGAGTGAGGAAGAGGACTTGATTTGGAAAATGGAAGTGAATTAGTAGTTTTTAGGTATTTATACTGCACTTCATGAACCATATTCCAAATTTCTAAAATATAGTTGATGATATTTTATAATGTATTCCATGAAATTGTGAATTAGATTGAATACATTAACATATTATTAATAATTTCATATTTTAATTTTGTCATACTAATAAGTTTAACATGTACTTAGTAATTCATCATTCAACTCAATTCTTAATGTTTCCTTGCTAATGTGAATTTGTACATTAAAACATAAATTTTTTGGCAAAGTAAAATTTGATTTTTTATTTGATATGTGATTATGCATCAATCTTCAAACTCCATGAATTATTTTTATTAGTGCCTTATCTACAACAGAGTCAAAAAATGAAATATACTCCTACAAAAAACCAACTCATGGCTTCTTATAAACTCATCACCTTACAATGAGAAACTAAGAAAAGAACAACACTTATCACACTACTTATAAATTCCTATTTCATTCACATAGTCTTTGATCAATATCTAGAAGCAATATTAATCCATTCCTTGAACAAAAGCTAACAGTTCAAAATCCATAACACATGATGTGATATGACAACTTATAAATAACCCTTGATTATTTTGAGTCAAAATATAGTAAATACAATACTGAAGGGAAAGGTATATTCAAAATTAAAGAAATACACTAAGTATTTGAGTCATCTGTTGTTATTACAAAGCAAAATTACAACATTTCCTATTTGTTCTATCAAATAGCTTAAACTATGCAAAACAAGATTACATAGATGAAAGATCAAAAAATCAAACCCATTTGAATGAGGCTTAGGATTCCCTTTTATAGCATAAGGGAATCAACAAACAAAGAACCTCATAGCAGACCTTTCTGACAACCAAAATATTAGACAAGAGGCATATGAATAAAAAAATGGATCCACTCACAGGCTGGGTAAATAATTATACTTTTCATTCCATGCCTTAAAAATATCCTCAGAAGGTGAGTCACGAGCTAAGATATTTTCCACATTCTTCAAAATTTGATAATACTTGGCATCAAATAAAGCACTGGCCTCTCTACAAAAAAATTCCATCAATTGTTTTGCATTGACCATCCTATCTAAATAGGAATTAAACTAATTTAAATCAAAATTTTCATCTGTGCAAATCAGAGGGAGGAGTGTGGGGATTATAATACTGAAACTATCCTTCCATTTCTCTAGGGTCTTCAAGTCCCCATTATCTTCTAATAGGCGAGGTACAACCCTTTTGTCAATATTTATGAAAGTGTTCATTTTTGCTCATGCAGCTTCAAATAGTAGCTTCATTAAATTTGGAAACATCTACCACTAATGGAACAACTTTAGGGGTAGAGGTTTCATACACCCTCTTTACAATCAATCTCCCTTTGATATCCTTTGATGCTTCAACAATTATAGGCTTATTTGTATTTGGGGCAAGGGCCCAAATTGCAAGGGCTTCCTAATGTGGGTTGAACCCTGATCTTGACAATGCCATAACTGCTTCCTCTTCTATGGAGAGAACTTCTCTTTCTTGTTTCCTAATAGTACCAAAGATAATTGTAGAATAAATGTCCCATTTAGGGAGCAGTAACAATCCATTATCTTGTACCATTCTTCTCCCTTCTTTAAGTGTAATGTTTTTGGTCTCAAAATTCTTTTTTTCCCTTACCTTTATAGCTACTTCATCATACTTTTCTCTAGGCACATCTACTTGTTCCAAATGAACTAGGGATAACTTTAAGAACCTCCCCCCTCAGTAAAGGTGTAAAATCTTAGAAAATCTTGTATAATTCCCAATAAAATTATTAATTTTATTGGCAATTTTTTTTGTTTTCGAGAAAAAATCTCAATTGGCGAGTCTTTTCTAATCACTTAAAGTCTATGGAAATCCTAGTGAATTGAATTTTTTTTTTAAACCAATAAAATATTTTAATTGGTGATCAAAACCTTTTTTCAAAACAATAAAATATTTCCATTAGCGAATTAAACCTTTTTTCAAAACATTTTTTTTTGTTGGCGATTAAATTTTTTTTCAAACCAAAAAAATATTATCATTGGTGAATTAAACCTATTTTCAAATGAATAAGAAAAAACATCGGCAAATTAAGCATAATCTCAAACTAATAAAAAAAATTTAGTGGTGAAATAAACATATATGCCAATAAAAAATCATAGCTCATGGTTCGAAAAAATATCAAATGCTACAATCATATATTTTTCTATTCAGGGACAAATTTTCTACACATTCAAATTCCTTCATAAAATGTTTGGAATGGGGAAAAGTGTTAACATATTTATAATGTATGAAGCTATATTTCAATGCAAATTAATATAACCCATGACCATTCAATGAATTTTTGATGGACGGCTATAGTTGTGTTCTAGAAGTAAATATCTGAAGCACTAGACTTACAAATTGAAACCTCTGAAATACCACTAGAACCGTTAGATGCATGCGGATATGTGGTGAGATCACAACCCACTATTCCTTACCTTCATATCACTCATCATAGTAATCAAAATAAACAACAAAAAATTTCTATGATGGCACTATATAAAGGAGAAACTCGTGTTCATTGTGCTGGGTTGAAGGATTTTGGTGATGAGCGATACAAGAACTTGAGTGGTAGAAATATGCACTTGCATAAAGTTTTTTTTAAAAGAGGGACTGCCTAGGAAGAACGTATTACTAGGGATTAAAAAATTAACAACGTTTTATGCAAAGGATGTAAAGGCCAAACAATACTAAATTATCAACCTTATAAAAGAATTGAATCCCCAGACCAAAGTAATGAAGGAACTATGTGCGAAGGATATTCCATATTTCTGTAGCTAGATCTCAGCGCAAATTAGTATAACCATGACCGTTCAATGAATTTTTGATGGAAGACTATAGTTGCATTGCAAAAGGAAATGTCTGAAGCTCTAGACTTGCAAATTCAAACCCTTGGAATAACACTAGAACCATTAGATTTCCAAAAATCAATGGTTGACATTTTAATATTTTTTAAATGATTTAAAGTCATGACTGTATTTTTTCAAAATAATATTGTCACATCAACTTATCAAGTGGTGAATTAAATGTTAAAGTGTTGAGTATTTGATGCCATTTTCTATGTTCTAACTTCTATATATACTTCACCAACTTTATGTTCTTCATATCATTTATAATATATTTGGGTTTGTTTTCTTTCTTCTCTATTCCCAATTTAACTGTAATATGGAGTCTTCATGGTGTGTCATGCTACCCAAATGTTTTTGGGAGAGAAGAAGTAATGATGCATACTACAGATGAAAGTTGGGTATGGTATTTAAAATTCCTTGTGTGTAGGTTGAGGATGCTATAAGAATAATTGTGGGTAGGGAATGGCTTCAAAACAACCCCCATGCTCTATATTCTAAGGTAGCTTAGGCTTTCTTGTTCAACTTCATGGACATTTTTCTCAATAAAGATTTGGTGAAAATGCTGGAAATATATTATTTTCAACCTTTCATTTACTCTATTTCTTCATTGGAGTTGGCACTAGAGCATTACAATTTTGAAAGTGGGTTAGTGCTTATTGCTGGAATCTTTCAGAAAGTGGAATTGCATGCTTCTACAACGGAGGCTCTTTCCTTGGTTAGTATGAGATGGGTCTACTATGTGATATGAAAAATGAATCATTAAAGAGTCTGGAGTTTTGGAGGAAGGTTTTAGGTGATTCACTTTTCTTCTCTACTGTTACTTTGTTAAATTCAATTCACCTTCTACTCAAACAATCGATTGATGGCCTCAGCTAATGTTTACAATTTTTTTTTTGTAATGAATTGTGTGACATGTCATGTGTCTATATTTTATTATATAGTGTAATAGTTCTTGTAATATGTTTTTTGTGACTGGTTTTTTGTCATAGCTAGTGGCTTTTTGGCTAGGCTTGTACTATGTACTTTAGTCTTTAGCTACTTAAATTAAAATACTTTTCATGGATCCATTCTTGTAAATCCTTTTTGCTTTGATCAATATAAAAATTTGGCTTTTAAAACTAATAGTAATTATCAACATAGAGTTCTGATAATAAGTGAGCAAAATTTATTGTGACTTATTAGTGGACATTGATAATGATTAAGGTGAAACAAGCCATTTAATTCTCTCTTTTCAATTCCTTGAAGTAATCTACCTTTCATTTATTCAATTCTCAATCATTTTGAAGAAAGTGTGGTTGTGGTATTGCAGGTGATGAAATAGAGTAATTCCATATGAACATCTAAAGCGATTGATTGGATAGCTTTATATTGAAAACTGCACAATGTACTATAGAATCATTGGTGATGTCATTAATTTAGTGATCTAGTGAAACAAGATTTATAATGATTTCATATTGTTTGAGTGGCACTGGCAATTTTGATAGCTTGTCAGCTTAAGGTACAATTTACATGTAGCCAACCATCAATTAAATTAAACATTTTAATTGTAAATGTAAGGCTTAATTTACACAAATTGATTAAGTTGGTTTTTTGGTTTGTGCAAATTGTGATTATCATTACAACCAACCTCACACATGACATGACTCACAAGTAAATAGGGATTAGGCTGGTAGTGGCATTGGTGGCCCATAAATAGGGATAGTGAGCAGAACTGAAATAATTTGTTGAAGGCCAAAGACTTTACTATTGAGTGCAATGTTTTGAATTGTCATAAGGGTTTTCATTTTGTAGGGTTAATAAGGGTTAAGGAATAAGATGATGTGGTATTATAGGGGAAAATATAAATTATCTTGTCTCCAGTTATGTAGTTATAGAGTAAAAAAACAATTTCCTTCAAGTTCAGAATGGGTGGAATTGGAAAGAAGTTGATCTGGTTGACTTGACTTCTCAGATAGGTTTTGAACTAGGATGAGGAGTTCTGATTGAGATAAGTGCTATCCTAGTGCATGGAGGTTGAATACAAAATATGGGAGTAGATTAACTACCCCTCATCTTCTACATGAATTTGGTTCTTAAAGGGGATAAATACATTTTGTATCTTCATAGCTCCCATTTCCCCAAAATGGTTCACTAGGAAAGCCCCATGCATTTATTTTGAGAGTGCACGGTTTCTCAAGAAAGTCTCATGCATTCATTTTTAGAGTGCATGGTTGACCAAGAAAGTTCCATGCATTTATTTTAGAGCGCATGCTTGACTGGGAAAGTCCCATCACCATGCATTTACCTTCAAAGCAACATTTGTATTACATTGTCACTAGCGGTCCAACAAAAGCTTGGCACTTAAATTTGTATTTGTATTATGTAAAGTAACATATGTTATTTATACAAAACAAGAGCTTGGCGCTTGAATGCTCTACTCATCTTTAAAAATATATGTAATAATGTGACATTGTAATTTAGTTGTAATAAAATAAATGATTGTGTTATTCTTTGTTATTCATTTACATTAAATAATTATTTTTGAGTTCAATGTCTATGAATCTATTCAAGTAAGTTTTTTTCCTTTAAGAAATTAAGTATTATCTATTTATGAAATTATAATTACATGTAGATTTAAAACATAAAGCAATAAAAATGATAAAAGAAAGTTTCCATCAAATTGACAAAAAACATTATAAACACTAAAAGTTTTCACTCTTGTTAGGGTTTATCAAAATTTTATTGATTTCTAATTTTTCGTTGACCTTCTCCCCTAGTTCCTAGTATCATTATTCATTTTATTAAGTCCTTTGAAACATTAAGTTACCGGCCCATTGACCTTGATGTCAATCCTAGCGCACTAAAGTTTAAAACAACTTTAAAAAACTTATCATAAATTACTCAACTGTTTGATGAACATTTGATGTATGGTTTTAGTTGAATTTTAGAATGAAATGCACAGAGTGCTAGGCTTGCAAACTTAAACCTCCAGAATAATCCTATAACTGTTAGATTTACAAAGATCAACGATTTAGAATTTGTTTTCAATACAGGACAATCATGTATTAATTGTGTAGTTTGGAAGAAACACATTGACATTTCAATGTTTCATTCACTTTAATGTTAAAAAAAATAAAGCAAACTATCTACTGCTAAGTGCTAAGTTATTTTATTTTTAAGTGAGAGGGTCAACAAGCAAGGAGATTTGAAATTCCTCATAACAATGCACTAGGGAGATTTTGGGTTCCACATCTAACAAAGCCATTCCATGCCTATCAGTATTAATATTTTCATTAATCAACATCCAGGTAAGTGAAAGAAAAAATTCCCACAGCTACATTTCAACTTTCATCGTTTCTTAAAATCTTATTTTTTTAAAATTTGAAGTTTAGGTTTAGGGTTGAGAGACTTAAGAATTAATAAAAATTAAAGAGGACTAAGAGGAAATTCACAATTTCACATTGTATAAGCATGTCTACCACCAGTACTACTAGAGAAAAATTGGATAAAAATATACATTATGCAAAATTACTTAAAACCCCAGGTTTCATTAATGAATACCATGATATTTATGATCTTGAAATCTATGGTAGGTGTACCTCAAAACTTAGATTTTCATTTGAGAATAAGGCTGCAAAGAAAATGCAAGTTAATAGTATCAGTGCACCATGGGTAACTGGATTAGGGTGCATGATGTTACATGAGGTTTTTCCTTGCCCAAAATTTATCATGGTCTATGCCCAAAATTATGATGATAAAAAAAGAGAAATTGTTAATAAAGATAACAAAAAAGAATTGTTATCTATTAATGTAGAAGAACTTGGAAAAGTGTTGGGGTTTACAATCGAAGAATTTGGAAATGTCCACATTGACCTAGAAAAGCTTGCTAGTGATTATGAAGCAATGGATGAAAGGGAGAAAAAATCTTTCATAAATAAATTAGTTATGGATAACATACAAGTTAGAAAAAAATTGAAAGGTAATCATAAGCCTCCTTATGATTTTGATATTTGTTGATATGTGTTTTTTCACTTTCTCAACACAAGCAACATGCAAGTGCACTACCTCTCTTCAAAGAAAAATTCCTACAGACAAGTTGCATAAAATTATACCAAGGTCTCTCAAGTGTCAAGTCATGACTTGCAAAAAAAACTCAGTTGATTCATGTGATTTGCTGGTAATCACAAAGGGCATGGACAATTTACTAAGTTGGGAGGAATTGGATCTTCAAATGGAGTTTGTGCAGAATTTAATGGTCAAGGTAGCCACTGAAAGAAGTTCTAAGGTTTCTTTAGAGATATTCAGTTAATTTAGAAAAAAATTACTCAAAAGGATGCATTTCAAGTTAGTGGTGGTAGAAATACTTGGAAGGCATGAATAAATTCAACAAAGATTACACTTTAGATCCTTCAAAAGCTCGTGTGTGTACAGGGGTCATGATCATTGTTTTCCCTCTAGAAAATTTCAAAATTGGTTGTGAAAATGATAGGTTTGGTGGCCCTATTTATAGGAAAAATTTCATTAATGACCTACATTGAATGTGCGTACAATGGTTGATGGGTTAGTTGGGCACAAAGTTCAACGAGCCAGTGGTGGGAAAGCGGTACTTGCAAGGTAGAAAGACCTCCAGGAATTGCCATTGTTGACTAGTTGAGGGATGATGATTGAGAAGGGTGCGGGACTGGCCATGCAGGAGGTCATATCGAGTTGGCCAAAGTGTGGACAATGAAGAGATGGCAGCTATAATCAAAGGGAAGCCCACAAGGGTGGACTCGTAGGAGCTGGAGGACACCAGGGCAAAACATTGAGCGAAACCTCATAAAATTCAAACACTTAGATAATTTTAGGGTGGTAAAATTTGGTCAACTAAGGATGATGACTTCAGGGCTCTTGACCACTTTAGGCTCAAAATTAGTGGCACACAAAATGAGGTGATATAAAAGTAACCCGACAAAGGGGAAAAGAGGAGGGTCCTCATTCTGAATGGGGCATATGTGCTATAGGCACAAAAAAGGGCAACTTTGCTGGGAGAATTCTCCCAAGCCTTCTAAGGGTAAAGATTCATTCATAACCTAGAATCTTTGGTTTCACAGACCAGAATTCATTTCCCATAAGTGAACTAGGAACTCGAAGGAGGATGAGATCCTTAATTAAATAAAATCACAAGGTTTCTTAGAGGTGTGTGCATAGTGGATTCATTCCTTTTCTTTAGAGACCATAACAGATAACAGTTAGTTAGTCAAGGAAAGCTACATAAGTTGTCTAACCCCAAAAGTAACTTGGGCATTGCTCCACTGCCAGTCAGGCATCCATAGTCCCGATGGAGTTGCCATTGTAACCCGATGAGCATTGTTCTATTACCATTTAGACATCCATAGCCTCAATAGAGTTTCTTGCACACCCACACAGTTGCTTGTTTTAAAACTTTATTTCTTTTATTTATTTTCTATGATATTTTATTTTTTTTGTACTCTTTTCTTTTGCTCAATTATGAAGCATTGAAGCTTATTGTGGGTTTGGAATTAGAGATGTCACTGGAGCAGACTTAAGATTTTTCACTTGCTAAAACCTCATAACAACTATTGTACAACTCCTTAGAAAATTTTAAAGTGTGTTCTTGTGTGTGGTCTGAGATAGGTGTGAAAAGATTCTGTAACGCCAAATAAAAGCTTTGCACAATAGACACACCAGAATCAAGATTAGAAGCACATACATGCATACAATACTAAATCTAACATGCAAATTCATACATTAAGCAACAAAGAACATGGGAAAGTAAAAACGTAATTAAAACTAGAACAATCTCACCAATTTTCAAACGTATTTCCATGAATTATCTCGATTGCCCTTCTCCATTTTGCTTGTATGGTATAATTGCCATCAGATTTTCAAGTAATTCGTGCAAGTATAGCCTAAGATAGTGATTAGCAAAATATCGAAGATTCAAGACAAAAGTGCTCTCAAAAGTTATCAAATTCGCGAGAGAGATTGGAATGAAGAATGACAAATCAATTTATAGAAAATTGATTATTCGAATGACAGGCCAAGATTGAAAGATTAACGGACAGTTGAGATTGAGAGATTAGACATGCATTATGTTAACTGACAGTGAGGACACGAGTGATTCGAATTAGAAATAGAATTAAAGATTAAATAAATGATTTAATCTTCAGTTCGGCATTCGAAAACATAAGAAATATCTTTGCATGACAAAGATAAAGATTGATTATAACGACTCTCTGTTCAAACGCACGCACAACATTTAATTAAATAAATAATAATATTTAATTAATCCGCATGTACACGCAATTGAGTTAGAAGTGGATGATTGAATGGTTAGACGAAGAGATTACTCGAAGACGCCACTCAGACATTAAATCAATAGTTAACTGAACGATTAAAATAGATGTCGAGTTGAGTAAAAGTGAATACTTAGATAACTCACATAATTATCTAAAATATAGAAGAATGTGTTAAAATAGACTTAATGAATTAAATAATTCATTTAATTCAAGAGACTCAATATTAGAAGGATAATTAAATAAATGAATTTATTTAATTAAAATGACAGAGTTTACATGAATAATTAAATAAATAATAGCTATTTAATTACTATAGTTGAGAATCTTAGATGAAGAATAAATTAAATAAGAATTTATTTAATTTAACCGGAAGAATAAGGTTAATTAGTAAGATAATTAAATAAGAAGCGTTTATTTAATTAATTAGATAGAATAAAGAAAAGTGTGAATTAATTAAATATTTAGGATTATTTAATTAATAGAAGAATTAATAAAAGATGAATTAATTAAATAATTGACATTATTTAATCATGACCATGAAGAATAAGAATTATGAAGAATATAGAAGTCGCAGACTAATAACCAGATTTCGGTGTCTACAGATTCAAACAAGGGTTCTATCCTAGGTCAAGTTAGAGTTCAAGTATGAAGACCTGCTTCACAAGAGTGGCCATAAATCAATAGTTATGAATGGATATTTATCCAGAGAAAAAATAGGAGCGGGGAACATAGTAGGCCATCAGATAGACCAAGCACAACCACCGCATCAAGAATTGAGGAACACCCTCAACAAAACAAGAGCTAGGAAAGTGAGTGAAAAGAAAAGTGAAGACACAACAATAAAGAAAAAGAACCTAAACTAACCTATATATAGTTATATAAAAAATATGAGCTTGAAATGCTCAAGGAAGGAAATAATGCTTGAGATGCTACTTGTTGATTGACAACAGGACATCCTCTCTAGTGAGTGTCTTGAGGTGAAAGGCATTATCTCCTAAAATTTCCAAAATCTAAAAGGGGCCAAGCTAGAGCTTGTTGAATTTGTCATGCCCCCCTTTCTTTTCATGGGCCTTATCCCAACAAAGGAATACATAGAAAATCATAAAGGCCTTTACCTTGGCTCAACAAACAAACTATCTTTTGACTATGCCTTGATGTTTGGCAAAATTTTCAATTGCTCTATCAAAAAATTCCTCTAAATGCTACAACTTAGCTAAACAAGCTTCTTGATGGTCTCCTTCCTCATAGTATGTGTTGAGAAACTAGAGGGTGGGGATCTTAAGGTGGACAGGGAAGATGGGATATAGGCCATAGATGAGATAGAATAGGGAATCACCTAGGGAAGCCTAATGGCATGTATGATCTACCCAAAGAGAAAAACACAACTAGGTGTGCTAGTCCTTGGGATTTATGTCTAGCAATTTCTTGATTACAGTTATTAGGTTTTCATTTGTTGATTCAGCTAGATCATTTCCCTAGGGGTAATAGTGAAAAGAGAACTTAAGTGAAATTTCCTAATCAAAGGCCCAACTAGAAAAATTAAGAGACAAAAAGGTGGGGCCATTGTCACACAAGGGAAAATGGGAAACCAAAGCGATTCAAGATAAAAATTTCTAAGAAATTAGTAACAAATTTAGTAGTGCATTGCTTGCATGCTATTGCTTTTGTCCATCGAGTACAGTAATCAAAAGCAGTTAGAATGTACTTATGGCTTGCAGAGGATGGCGGGCTTACCAGACCAATGAAGTCGAGGCCCCATTGAGTGAACAACCTTACCTCCAGGATTGTTTGTAGTAGGATAAAAACATTCCTTTCTTTGGTAGCAATAGTTTGACACACGTGACATGTTTTGACATGGTTATGCACATCTTTAAACACCGTTGGATAGTAGTACCCAACCTACAAAATCTAGTGAGTGGTTGAAGGGTGAAATCCGTGGCCAATGCTAAATTTGTCATGAAATTCCTTGAGAACTCTGACTACTTCCTCTTTTCCAAGGAATCTAAGATATATCCCTTCATGATTTCTCTTGTACAATACAGATCCTTGCAGCATGTAGCTACTACTCTTTAGTCTTAGAGCACAATTTTGTATTCCTTGTAGCCGAGATGGGCACTTGCTGTTCAAAAAATAGTAAACAATGTCATCGTACCACTCTCTAGGGGAAACATCTTCCAGCTGATATTGTTGTACTGTGAGTTCAAGTCCTAATTCTTCTATTGTTTCAGCTATTGTTCGGGTGAGGTCCTGCCCTCAGACCAACTTCATGGGTTGAATCTCCATGTCATATTCTTGTAATAAAGTGACCCATTTTTCTCTTCTTTCTCCCAATTCATTTTACATTAATAGGGTCTTGATTGTTGGGTTAGGCACAATTCCAAACACCTTATTCTGCAAGATGTAATGCCAAAATTTCTTGACTCCTCAAGCTAAGGCGTATGCTTAGTTTTCAACATTATGGTACCTTAACTCTAAATCTTTCAGTGGGGCACTCATGAAAGCAATAGGGAGTTCACTCCCTTCATCCTATTTCTAGGTCAATATGCTGGCACAAGAGTGATCTAAAGAAAATGAGTAGATATAAAAGGGCTTCAAGTAGTCTAGGCTGACCAACATTGGTGCATCAACAACTGCTCTCTTGATTTCTTTGAAATCCTGATTGGCTTCCGATGTCCATTCAACTTTGGCATCCTGCTTTAGCATACCATTCAATGGTTTGAAAATTTCAACAAAGCCCATGATGAACTTTTGGATGAAGTTAATCTTTCCAAAGAAAGATTTCAGTTCCTTCTTGCTGCCCAGGAGCTGAATTTCCAATATGGCTTGGATGTGTTTTGGGTTTATTGAGATCCCTTTTTCTAAAATCACATGCTCAAGTAGCTTGCCTTCCGTAACTCCAAAAATACACTTTTTTAGATTCAAGGAAATGCCAAACTTTTCATTTCTAGAAGACCTTGCATAGATCAGAGACGTGGTTCCCTCTTTTCTTTGAAAACACTGTAAGATCATCCACATATATAATAATGCATTTTCCAATTAGGTCCTTGAAGGAAATATGCATGGAACAATGGAAGGTTGCACTGAAGTTGATTAGTCCAAATGGAATTCTTTGGTATGCAAGGGATCCCCATTTTGTAGTAAAATACATTTTGTGCTTGTCTTCATATTGCACCATCACCTGGTTGTATCCCATGTATCCATCCGAGAAGGACATCATCTGAGATGCATTAACTATTTGCAATACTTCATCTAGTGAGGGTACTGGATAGTTGTCCTTCTGTAAGGCTCTATTCAAATTCCAAAAATTGACACACAATTAGATTTCTCTGTTCTTCCTAACTGGAACCAAATTTTCAACCCACATGGAGTGTCTAACTAGGAAGATGATCCTTGCAGACAATAATTTCTGAACTTCTTTGTAAATGATAGGCTCTAGCAATGCATTGATTGGGCATTGATGCTACCTAAAAGGTCTCACATCTAGCTTGAGAAATGTTGATCATCAAAGATTACACCTCTCTAATAGTCTTATGGGAAATTTAGTGAGTGGGGGATCAATTTGTGCTTCACTAAATACCTCTAGGATTTTTATAGAAATCTAACTTTTCTTTGGGGGTTTGGAGTAAAGGGTAGAAAGAAATGTAAATATAAAACATGAAAAGGGTGATACACCAATGCTTTTACAACATTTCAAACCAAACCATTTCTATGATTGATATAATTAGACACATAATGCCACAACCCTTCATTGTTGGAAAGAGAACAAACACCAAAGGCTAACAACAAGCATAGTGCAAACTTTCAAATCTTCCCACAGGTAGTGTTCATCAAGGTCCGATCAAACATAAAGATTTCTAAGGGTATATAAAGACCATTCAAAAATTGCATAAGCTCTCTCTCCTAATACAACATAATATGGTAAAACAAGAACCCTTCAAAAAATCAGAGAAGTTCAATGACATAATACAATTTTCACAAGTTACTATTCTACCATACAAGCATACAACATGGAAATCAGCTACATAAACTATTCAAATTTAGTTTGCAAGAGACAATGTTTCATTCCAAATGATAATATTAAGAAAAAAATCTTGAGAAAGGACATACATGCACAGTCTCAACAATTTCTACTCAATAGTTTGTACTTTAAATATCAAATGAACTTTAAAACAAAGGTCGGATGCCAATCCAACAATAGTTTAAACCTTAAAAGATATAGCATGCTAGAGATAAGTATCTCTGCAATTTTTCTTCTAAAAATAATTCTATATCCTAAGAAAACTAAAGAAACTTTCCTTAGCCAAGGAAATTGAAACTTGAAATTCCAGCCCCTCATTATGTCGTCACCCTCTTTATATAGCTCCAGAAAAAGAAAACACTACCTCAACACATAAGTCAATATTGCTAGGTGTTTGATAGTTAATGGCACATGATTTGATCATAGATATTTAGTTAGGTCACAATGATCTTCACTCATCAATTCTCAGCTGTTGCATTGATGTTTTTTAGATATTTAGAAAAGATAGAGGCCCATAAATGATCAAATCCTAAAAACAACAGCTTGAAAAAAGGTCCAATTGATTAATCACATCATCGAAAGGCACCAACTCAAAGCTTCTATCCCAAATACCAAGAAATAAAAAGGACAGATAGCTCTGAAAAACTCCCAAAAATATATCACTTTGTAGGAGACACAATCCACCCACAGTGAAATGGTGACATGTCAAAAAGGAAGAGAATTTCAAGCTCATGAATATAGCTCCCTTGAAAATCCCTGATGAGCCAACATGTTTTTTGAACTCTCTCCCAAAAGGGAGATGGAAAATGAAAGTTGCGTAGCCACCATGTGGTGCACTACACATCTTTTTGATAATTCTACTTGAGCGCAGGCACACCCAAAACAGAAAAAATTATATAAGATGAAAACAAAAATGATTAAGGAAAAAATGCTTCATAGTTCTGACAACTCACAGGGGGTCTTCACTTGTGGAGGCACAAACCTAGGCCTCTGGTTGTTCTTGGAGTTTGATGAAAGTGGCACGTTGAGCCTCCCAGTCTGCATCAATTGGTAGGATGAGGTTTTGGTTCTACTTGTATGCTTGCTTGAGATCAAAAATATCCATAAAAGAGATGAAACCCCATTTGGAAGAAATTGCTCCCCGATGATAATAGAGTCAAGAAAGAGGATAGAACTCACACTCAATATCATCTGCCATGGGTGTTTCACTCAAACTTGGGAGTTTTGCAGTAATCTATATTTTGTGTTGGATTGCATCAGTGACTTGCTTGATTGTCAGCGCATCTTCATCTGGTGAAAGAAGTGGAGGCATAAGTAACCAAGATGTGAAATTCCTTCTTGATCTCAACAACCCGTTTATTCAACACTATCTTGCAGTCTCTACACTTTGTTGTAACCCTATGATAGTTGATGATCTCATTGGCTTTGATGGAGGCATTCCGCCAACTGGGAATTCCCTCTCTTTCTAGGACCTGGTCAGTGGTGATACACAATTTACAAATAAAAATTTGTGAATTTTCCACTCGGGATGAAAATTTCTTAATAAAGTGATTGACCATTAGACAAACTGTAGCATTCAATTCTCAAACATCTCTTAGAAATTGTAAAGTGGGCCCGAGAATGACAATACCATCTGTGGTCGGCTCCTAATGTGGGAATATCAACCTTTTCATTATCAAGAGGGCTCTAGATGCTCGTGCAGTATCTAACTCTTGGTTAAATTGGGCCTCTCTTGCCTTTATGCTTTCTTCCATTTGATTTTTCTCCTAAAGGATGGTTGCCAACTTTGAGCTTAATCTTCTAACTTCTTGCCTTGACTCTTCTATTTCCACTTGGATCCTTCAAAGATCATTGGAAGTTTGGGATTGGGAATCATCTAGCTCTCTCTTTAGATTTTCAATTTTAGCATGAAGCTGAGCCTATTCACTCTGAGCTTCTACAAGTGACTTAGATGCATCTCCTTGCTTGCCTTGAATCTACTTTATGTGGGATACTTTGACTTCTCTAGCCTGGATCTCATTCTGCAATCTGCTTACAATTTATTTCACATTTTCCAACTCTACCTCACACTTCTTTAATTTCTTTTCCAACTTCTCATAGTCAACATATACCACCTAGTGAGTTACTTTGGCTTGGACCACTTTTTCGTGCAGGCGAGTTTCATTCAAATCTAGGCCTATGACATGAATGTCATAGTCCTCCATCTACATTTTCCCTTTGGGCTTGGCGACGAACAAATTTATAGTAGTAATAAGCAAAGAGTTCTTCTCTTCATTGAATTAGGCTTCAATCTTATTTGTAGTAGGCTTCGTGACATTCTTCAACAATATTTTCTACTTCCCAGCCTTTCGGGTCTGCTTGGTAGAATGAAAATGCCCCTGAAGAGTTTGAGGGACATCAATGCTTTGTGCTGCAATGGAAGCACTAGAGGGCAATCCAAAAAGAGTGACAGTAGGGGAAACTTCAGATATGTGAGTGTGAGGGGACACAAAAGGTAGTGTGATCATGGAAAAGGGTGGGACACCAAATTGAGTAGGGGAAAAACTAGTAGTGGTGAACACAAAAATAGGCTGATGGAGAAGTGCCTTCCTAGAATTAGATGGACCAAGAGTGATGTGTAAAGTAGTGGTACTAGTTGTTTAATTGGGGGCCATTGATAGGGCGATTAAAGACACAACATCAACCATGATGGATGACATGGCTTCGGTGCACATGGTGGTTTCAACAAGTTCATTGAAAATGGTAGGGGGTGCATTCAGGATTACTAGTTTGAGATCCAAGGATGGAGGATTCCTTTCCACGGGAGGGGGCAAAGGATTGACCAAAGATGTAGAAATAGGAAGAACAGGGGGAGTGAAACTTACCTAAGCCATAGTGGTTGGAACATTTTGCATGGAAGACTCCACTTCTTCTTGTCGAACTAGTACATTAGGGGCACAATCCTTCTTTGCTTTGTATGACTAGAACTAACATGATTTGATCCTCTGGCAGTAGATCCTTTTGAAACTTGTCCTTTAGTAGTGGCTGGGGATCCTCTTGGAGACCATCAAGTTCTTTTACCTTTACTTTGAGTGCTAGAGGTGGACAAAGCTTGTGAATCCCTTCCTCTTGAGTCTCTCCGATTGACGGACTCCCGAGGTCTAGCAACCTGAGGTGGAACTTGTTCCTTTCCAATCTCATGGCATGTTTTGGGATTGTTGTTGTCAGAATCAACCTCTTTATCATATAACTCTTTGAATTCATCATCAAGCAACTTAAAG
>VDFB02058242.1:353669462-353896215 GCA_007258455.2 Sequoia sempervirens
GGAATATGATTCGCAATTAGATAGGGAGGTCTATAAACTCATAGATTTGGTATTTGATATTTTAGGGTAGAGGGATTAGTGGTGGTGTCTTTAGGGTTTTTTGAAATATAAATAAAGAGAAATTATTAATTATTGGTTCAATCTATGTATAATATGTAGAGAAGTATTGTTTTTGAGGTGGTTTTTTTTTGTAATGGTATGTGTTTCTACTTCTTATGTATATTCGTTGGAACTCAAAAGGAGCATACGTTACATTTAACAAATACCAATTAGGAATATGATTGACAATTAGATAGGGATGCTTATAAACTCATGGACTTGGTATTTGATATTTTAAGGTAGAGGGATTAGTAGTGGTGTGTTTAGGGTTTTTTAAAATATAAATAAAAAAGGAATTATTAATTATTGGTTCAATCTATATATATAATTTTTTCTCAAAATATGTATGATAGCTCTACTTTACAATTATTTAAGAATTATTTTTATTTATTTATATTTTTCTTTCTTATTTACTAAAGACTTTCACTATTATAATAAAAAATAACTAAAAAAATTATTAAAATTATTATATAAATTGATAAATAAAATAGTAAATACTTATATATTTCAATAATAATGTAATAAAAACTACACTTTATAAATAAATCACAACAACCCATCTTTCATGGTAATGAATGGTCGCTTAGCACTCATTGCATCTAGGTGATGCTCACATAGGTGAAGCATTGGGCTGGAGGTCACTCATTACAATACTACTCCAACTCAAGTATGTTTAACCATGGAGTTTCCCCAAGGTTAAACCAACAACGCTTGCAACCCCATTTGCAAAACCTTCAACAACCGTTGTGCCTTATGAAGCACTCATTATAGAGCCCTTTTTAGCTCATCAATTGATGATGAGGTATTTTCCACAGCGTGTCAAAATATGATATTGCTTTGAGGATTCAATCATGTAGTTTTTCGGGTCAAACTCATTGACCCATGTTTCATGAGTAGTGGTTCACTAAAATCCATCTCTTAGGATAATATGTGGCCCATTTAGCACTCAATGCGTCTAGGTGATGCTCATAGAAGTGAAATATTTATTTATTTTAACTTTTACTTAATAACTTTTTTGATATTATTTATTTTAAAGAGTTATTTTATTTTTAATATTAATACAATAAATAATTAAAAATTAACATTATATTTGTCAATAGGGTTGTGCTTAAATGGCAAAGCCATATGGATCTCAAGATAGAGATCCATGTTCAAATCCCCACAAGTGACATCTTAAGTTGGAATTCCAAGTAGTGGCTCTTGGACTTTCATTTTGGGTTATTAGTTGAATAAGTGATTCTAATTTGAATATGTCGTTATATAAAATAAAATTAATTTTCATTCAATTTTTTGAAAATTTCGATCATGTTTTCGATGATCCATTTTAATTTTTACTTCCAAAATTTTATTTTATTTTCTATATATGTATCATTTTTTAATATCTATCTAAACTATTAAATAGATTCATGAACACATAAATAAGTAGATAAATAGATAATAAGGTTTAAATTTTAAACATATAAAGAATTTGAATATGATTGATATGGATTATTTTTAAATGAAGATAAATATAAGGGTTATAAAAGCATCCCATAATATCTAACAACAAAAATGTAAAGATTAAAAAATATTCACTCTTTTGAAAGCAAACAACCTTCAACAAGGACTAACAAGCCACACACTATCATGAAACCTATGGTGTTTTAAAACAATGTAACATTTTAAAAATCCTTAAAGAGAAGACTACCAATCAATATACTATAAGGAAAAAAACTCTTTAAATTTCTTAGTATTCCTAATCAAATGAAATTAGGATTCCTCTCCATGGAGATTAGTAAGATCTCCAAATAATGTTTGTAATTTAATATTTTTAGATAGTACCTTGGCCCTTCATCTTATTTTGAATTATTTCATTTTAAACTTGAAAATTCTACTAGTTTCTTGTTATTTGATATCCATTTTTTGGCCTTTTTAATCCTTTCTATTATGAAGGAACACTTTCCATTCTTAAGAATCTTCCATTTGTAAGATGGTTCTTCATTTGGAACTCCAAGATCATCTTAGACTAGAAAATATATGTCTAACCACCCTTTTTCTTTTTTCCATATGAATATTTGAGAATGAACAAAGCTTGGAATGGTTATTTGATGTTGTAGAAAAACATGTGTTAAAATAAAGTTCGTAAAACTACAATATCATCCATCATATTGAGAAAAAGAATGTGCAATAAATAAACTATGTGTGTAAGGTGTTCCTATCCCTAATAATCCCCTATAATGATTATTTTAGGTGTGCAATAAATAAACTATGTGTAAAAGGTGTTCCTATTCCTAATAATCCCCTATAATGATTCTTTTAGGTTTCCCATTTATTCTAATTCTTAGTTGAACTATTTTAAGATACTCAAAGTAATCTGCACTATCCATATTTTATCTTCCATAACTTGTTATCCTTCATTGTGTGAAGCTCAATATTATGCAATGAATTTTATTGTCTCCCTTTCATATTATGATATAATATATCCTTGTCCTTTCATATTACCACAGTAAGAATTATCATGGAAAAAATTTCTAACATGGTCTCCATCTTTGTATTGTCAAACATATAATGCACAACAATAACTAGATGCTAGAATAATTTCTATGAATTATTCCATATAAAATATTAAGTTCCAATATACCCCTAGACTAGGGTCATGAAACCCAAAGGTGTGTTTAATATCCTCTAATCATTCCTTCCATTTTGAAAATTTTATTCACTTTTTGTTTTGAATATACCAAAATTGTGAAAGTCTTAACAAATTTTGTGTGACCCTATGCACCCATAATTGATGTTACTATAATTTTTATTAAAGGACATAAATTTCCTTTACATATTTAAAATATACAAATATATAGAGGTGTATATATTATATTATAATGAACGAAGTATACCTAACTTTAAAAAAATCTTGGAATTATCCCAACTCAATATTGTAGATTGATTTGCAATCCACCATCTCATTGGTATTGAAATTAATGAAAATGGAACTATATTAGGACCCACTTTTACATGTCTAGAAATTCATGCTCTAGTATTGTGCAAAAATCCTTAGAGGTGGATTTCACATCAAGATATTGTCCATTCATAGTGTAGAAGTTGAAAAACCAACTTCATAGTCTCCAAGAACACCTGCAAGCAATCACCTATCACATGCAAAGATATTCAAAACAAAAACAACAAAAGTTCTGTAAATGCTCAGAGCCAATGTGTGCAAGAAAAAATCATAATTATTGATTATTTAATGAATTGTTTTACAAATAATACAAAATCCTTCGAAAAGGCAATGATGCAATAAAGCAGGAAAAAGCAACCCTAATCTTATCTTGAGCAAAAAGACAGCTCAATAAGATAAGATAATAATTAAATGATAATTATCTTAGGAAATAAAGAATTACCTAAGTAAAATTATCCTAAAGTGTAATTAAATAATTAATTACACAAACACCCCTCCATAAGTGCAAGTTAGGGAGAAGAAAATTATTATGCAAAGATGAGTCCCAACAACAAGGCCTGATTAGGTACTCATTTACAAATGCAATGCAAACTAAATCAAACAGGGTAAAGGAGAAAACCACATGGGAACAAAACTCCTCCCCAAAATAGAATGCAATAAACTAACTAAGTGATGAAAGATGGAGGACTCCATAAGACCCCCCGAAGGACACCATCCATCACATAGATACATAAATGAATTCCCCCATAAGAGAGGAAGAAAGAGACCACATATCCCCCCCCCCCCATAATGAAGTAACTCGAAAAGAAGTGAAGAAACTGCATCTCCAGAAAGAAGTGAGAGGGAAGAGGCTGAATGAAAGAAATCGCTGAAGGTGGAATAGGTGTAGTCCAAGATGTCTCTATAGAAGCAGGTGTGAACTCAACAAATGAAGAATCTGAAGTAGGTGAAGACTCAATAGAAACCTCCAAAGATGTATGATCAACTGGATCCTACTGCATTGAAATAGAAGAAGCAACAGGAGGAGGAGGAGATGGAATGAAAGGCTTGAGAACAAGATCCAAAGTGAGAACTCCAATGTTTAGGAAGCTAAATATCTCCTTTGAATGATGATGCACACTCGAAGTGTGAGGAAAAACTGTAGGAATAGAAACACCTCTAGTAGCAAAATGAGTGAAAGAATACAACCAAGATGAGTGGTCCACTATCCCAGTAGCAATAATTGCTCTAATCTCCAAGTCTCCAATGATAACCGAATCAGGTGTGAACTCCAAATATCTCCCATTGCCCCCATGTGTTATCTGATAGATGGAAAGAAGGTTATTTGTCAAGTGAAGGACACACAAGACATCCTAAAAGGAGTGGTCCCCAAAACTAATAGACCCCTTCCATGTAACACTCATGTAAGTGTTGTTTATTGTGAAGTTGGTTTTTCAACTTCTACATGGTATCAGAGCACCTACAAGCAATCACCTATCACATGCAAAGATATTCAGAACAAAAACAACATAAGTTTTGTAAACCCTTAGAGCCAATGTGTGCAAGCAAAAATAAGAATTATTGATTATTGAATGATTTTTTTTACAAATAATACAAAATCCTTCAAAAAGGAAATGATGCAATAAAGCAAGAAAAAACAACCCTAATCTTATCTTGAGAAAAAAGACAGCTCAATAAGATAAGATAAGAATTAAATGATAATTATCTTAGGAAATAAATAATTACTTAAGTAAAATTATCCTAAAGTGTAATTAAATAATTAATTACACCAACACATAGAAACTCTATAGAAATGACACATAAGTGTTTGTTTAAAAACTAAAACCCATCTTTGAAAAACATTTATATAGGTTCAAGAACTTTTTGAATGTGTGATATCATGAACACCCATCTTGATGGATCTATCCTAGGAGAACTTTTTATATGGGTACCACCTTAGTAACTGTTTGTTTTGGTACATTGTGCATGTTGGGGAAATATTTTACCATAATTTCATAGTCTCTAAATGTACACCTTTCTTTTAGAATGTGTGAATCAACCTTTAATGTCACCTCCTACCTTAGAATATTGTCATGTGATGCTTCAATCTTACCCAAATTTTCACTAATGATCTCCTAATCATATCCTTTAAATAACTCTCATTTTAATGTGGACCAATTCCAAATATTATGATATTTGAGATGGATCCATGGGTACAATCACATTATTTTTACTATTATTAATTATTATGTTACAATTATTAAAAAAATCCATATATGTTCCTAACAAGAAATAAAAATTCTAATCCAATAAAGCTAAATTAATATCTACCTCTACCATATCAATTACTTCAAAATCAATTTTGAAAGTGACCTTTATATGCTAACTTATACATCCTTACTTGCATAAACACAATTCACTTTTGCACATTATTGTGCATGTAAAGGATACATGGTGAGGGACTTATAAAGTGAGGATTGACACATAGTCACACAGGGGTAAAAGAAAAAATTTATGTTATATTTTTTAGGGTGATCCCACAAAGTTGGTTTACAATTTTGAGGAATTGATTTTTGTTGAAATCACATATTTTTAGAAAATATAATGATTTAAGCCTTAAAAGGTTCCATTTAAAGAATTTCAATCAAAGAAGGTTTGATCAAACTACCTTAAATAAAACCCCCTTGATAGAATCCTCTAGTTTTAAACCATACCTATAATAGAGTCTCCTTTACACCTATCAAAATGTTGATTAAAAACCACTTTTGATTTACCTTTTAAGGGATTAAATGAATTCATTTAAAATTTATTTTTTGTAAGTATGTATTCCTTATTATAAGCTTCCCAAAAAGTATAATTTTAAATAAATTTAATTTTATTATTATATTTATTTTTTATTTCTCGTGAATGTAGGTTTTTCACTGAAAATCAAGCTCTTTGTTCTACACATGTGGAAAAATAGTAAATTATAAAAAAAATTTAAAAATATTAGTGCACCAGATATTGAAGTCCTTGATCCAACAAAGCAAAAAAAATAAAATTCGATACATACAAAAAAAGTTATGCATTATACGGTTGCGCTATGTCTAAATTATAATTGGTTTGAATTCAAAACTTGATTAAAGAAAAAATATTCAATAAAAAATATCTAACCAAGTGGAATAACTAGATATCAGAGTTACAAATCTAAATTCTAAAGAATTATAATTTTATACTTCATGGAAAAAAAGTTATGCATTATATAGTGAGCATCACTTTTTAAAAATGTTATTTTCTGAAAAAAACTAGTTTTCCAAGGAGATGGAAAAAGAAGTGCAATATGATTCCAAAATTTTTGAAAAAAATATATTTAGAATCTATAGAAAAAATGTCATGAAACTCTAGTTTGCATCATCTTCAAATTCCTCATGGTTTAGCTGCTATAGGTGCCCGAAAGTGAAGATTTAGTTAAAAAAGAACATTTCAATGTCCAGTTTGGCCAAAAATTGTAAACCACTATTGTGGGATCATATACCAACTTATCAACACAAATGAATTCAATAATTTTTAGCTAAAAAATAATTTGTTGAAAAATATGATCTAACTTGATTGATTGTAGCTAAGTTGGATATGGCCACAAATTTTCCAAATAAAAGTGTTCACTCAATGCATATATAGCACCACTTTCAGGCTAATTTACCAAAAAATAAAATTATTCAAAAAAAATGGTGCTTCAATAACTTAAATAATCATGTAAACAAAATTTGGAAGGTAGAATGTTATCCCTTAAGGATAAATTTGATAAGTTGTGGAATGTTGTGATGAAGGGTGGAGATACCTTTAAGGTCTTGGTTATCTCAGACTCTGCCAAGGTGACCTCCCCTGTGATTGCTGCAAGAAAGACAAAGGAGAATGAGTCTACTGATGATACCACTGTTAGGGGTACACTGATGGATGTTGAGTGTGTTGTTGAGAAAGGTGTTGTGAAAGATAGTGTTTTGAGTGGTGAGGTTAAAATAGGTGGGCCAGGAGCTAGAACTAGAAAGAAAATGAAAGATTAGGCTAGGGCCTAAGGTTTTGAGGTGTCTGATATGGTGGATAATGTGCAGAGGTTGGATGCTTGTGAAATGGAAGCTATGGAGACTTTGAAAAATATGTAGTGTTGTTGGCTGGTTTCCTTCTTTTTGGATATTTTTTGGCTATTGTTTGGCTATCGTCAGGTTGATTGTTGCTTTTTGTTGTTATCTTCTTTTATTAGCTGCTTTTTGATCTAAAGGGTTTTGGGCCCCTTCAAAACCCATTTTTTACCTCAAATCAAAACAACTTATAACATTTCAAAATACCAAAAATATTGAAATATTCCAAAAAATCCAAAACCATCCATCCCATTTTTTTCACTCATAATAAACCTTCACCCATAATAAATTGATCATCACCTTCACCGTTTGGTGAAACAAATAGAAATCAAGTGTAGCGAATCATAAAGTGAAAACCTAAGTATCAGAATCTAAAGTATAAATCATAGGTAGATGTGTCAGTGGAGTTTATATTAATGGCTTATCATTAGCATCATTATCCTAACATCAAACAAATTTTGTTGAACATTTCCTAGGATGTATCCTTCCTACTATGGACATCAATATCAGCCATCAACTTAGCTAAAAATAAATTGGCAAGAGATATAGATAACATTGACTATTTGTCTTTGATCTTTTCTTATGATTTACCTTAATGATCCATTCTGAGGACCTCTCACTCATGTCTATTTGAAAATATTTAGAGAGAAAGGAATGGGGCATTGATCATTATATTTTATTTGTTGTGCTTGTGGCTACTCTTGTAAAATAATCTTGGTGCATACTTGCTTAGTTGTGTGTAGGGAAGTTGTTGGGAGCACATTATTGACTATTACATATGCTTTGGTCCAATGTATTCTTGGCTTCTAACTTACATTCAGACAAGGTTTCCATATGTCAAGGTGTGAACAAGAACCATCCTATCTATTTGTAGAGTCAAATTACATTATACTAGATACAATGTCATCCTGGTTATTAATACCTTGATGTATCATGTCTATGTGTTATATCAAACAATAAGGAATGGTGAAAAATTCCAATCCTAAAAAATGAGCAAATCATCATCTTGTGTTCATCATCCTGCATTTATCATCACCATCTCTAATAAAGTCTTAGTGGATCATAGACTTGTTGGATCTTTTTGAAGAAATCATCAAAATCAACAATCAATCATCTTGTTTCTTCTATCTTCTCTCTGTACTAACTTGGTATCATGACAATCAACAAAAACATCATCAATGCATTCATCTTGCATCCACAAATCATTAGCATACATGCATCTCATAATCATGGCATTAAACATCCATTCTAAATCATCATTCTAATTTAAGTTATGATAAATAATATAAATTTTTTATTCTAAGCATCTTAAATCGTTGCATCATATATCATAAGCATACATTGCATATCATATGATGAAGCATAAACATCTATGTTTTCCATCCATACATCCATATGCATACATCCCATCATAAAATTGCATAGAAAATACACAAAAAGAAGTACATCCATATCATTTCCATACATAATCATAGCATAACATCTACATATCATATCATCTCATATCACATGGCATATAATGAAAAGATAATGAAAAATAATATAATATTGCATCCATTTCATTACATCTTATCATCCAATATTGCATAAGCATAAGTGCATCCATACATACTTAAATATAAGCATCTCATGTAATATGCATCCATACAATAATAAGCATCAAATAAGATGAATACATCATATCAAATCCATATTTGTATTGCATATATATCAAAAAATGGATGTCATGGTACAAACTTTGGATCAATGTATGTATATCAATCGTAAATACAATATCCATGAGCCTATCAAAAATTAGCCCATGAATGTATATCAATATCAAAGAATGGGGAAAAAAATAAAAAAGTGTCTTTACACTTGAGCTAGCCCTAATGGTTGCTCCCCTCTTTGGTCAGCCTCTTTGGTTGATCCTCAGTCCTAGGTTGTGCATCGCCCCTCTTCGAATAGATGGGCTATTTCAATGGCACTAGCACATCTCAATGGTAATGCATGTTATAATACACCACCTCATTTACAACCTCTCTACAATTTTGTAGATACAATCCTACCCTGGGTAGTTCCTATAAGGGCCTCTAACTACTGCTGCCACCCGATTTGTTGGTCCCTCTCAATAGTCATAGCTTGAACCTACTATTTGGCATGATCTCTCTTTGTTGTAATGGCCTCAAACTGCTATCTGGCCTGGTCTTGCTTAGAAGTAATAACCAAAATTTTCTATTGGGCCTAATCCCACTCACCTATGAGAACCTTCAACTACTGCTACAATTGTTGAATTTGAATATCTCTAGCATTAGGTGGTGGTGGTGCTTGTATAGGTTGTTGTAGAAGTTATTGTTGTATGGGCTACTACTGAATAACAAGTTGCTGAGGATGTTGTTGTACATCTAGTGGAGCCCCTGAAGTCTTCCCATCATCGCCACCATCACCGTCTTGGCTTCTACCTCTACCCCTACTTGCTCCCTAGCCTTTGGGTCTCCCTCATAGAGGAGCACCCATTGGATTTGTCAATCTCTGAGGAGGTGTGAACTATGCAACATAAGTAGGTGTTGTATATGCGACTGTCTGGCCCTGGTCATAGGCCCATAGTTTAGCTACTAACTATTTGAAACCCTCCACTACCTCCAAAGCTGGAATAGTGGGTCCCCATGTGGGAACCTCTCAAGTTTACCTCACAAAAATGGCTTTATAAGCATAATCCAGCCTGTCTTGTTGCTCACCGAACTATTGTGCCACTCTGTCTGGAAAGTATCTCTTGATGATCGTATGCTCCTAGCCTTGCATGTACTGAGTTTATCTGGGAAAAAATAACTACTGAGCATCATCATACCACCCTGACATCTATAGCCAGGGTCATCATCTAAACACTGTCATGTCATTTAGTACCCATCGCTAGTAAAGGATCCCAATCTTCCCAGTGTTTCATAAGGTGATGGCACCTCTATACCCCCAAACCACGGGATCATCTAGATCAACATCAACCATCTGCACTATCATTCAGAGCATGAAGATATGCTACCATGCCTAAATATGAAGCATGGTAACCCCTATGATGAGCCCAAAATATGCTCATAATTTGGATATCATGGTGTACTTTTAATACCTTTACTTTTGTCGTTCATGGTTGTTTAACTCTTTTGAAATCTTTTATTGGGCGAAATCCTGTAGCAATACACTTTTATGTTCCTATAGCCTATCATGTTGACATGTCTATATTTATTACCTTGTTTGACTCCCCAAATGACTAGTATAATGCATGTAGTTTTTGAATGATGAAATAGATTTAAATATGTGATTAATGAATGGATATTGTGTATGTGCCATGGACCTTTTCTTTCGCATCTATTACCTTGTGTTTCATAGGTTGTTGAAGAAGGTATGATCGAGTCATGCGCAGCTGATCTTAGACCTGAAGTAAAGTACATTTCCTGCACGACTTTGAGGAAGCTCTGGCGAAGACTCTTTGACCAAAACTGTTGGGAAGGATTTTAAATTTCATTTAATCTGGAAAGAGTGGAGTGCTAGATTCTCTCTGGATCGGGTTGAATGGATAAACTCATTTATGAAGTCTATTCCTCTATTTCGGGATACATTTTTACATTGACGTCTTTCTCTGTTAGGGTTAGTTAGTTAGTTGTTTTCCTAATTTAAATAAGTGTTCCTCCTATGCAGGTGAACCACTAGTAGAAAAAAGAGAGAAGAAGAGAATAGAGAAATATGAGATAGATAGAGAAGCAGATTATGTAAGAGTTAGAGTTATAATATGAATTAGAGTTTTTGTCAGTTTCCTAAAGCAGAACAGTCAATATAAATGATTTCACATTATGAATAAAAGTTGATGGATTCTGAGTACAATCTTCTATGTAAATTAGTTGATGCTTGCTAAGGGGGCCCACTTATTAAGTATCTGTAGGAGAGTAGTTGTTTATCCTTTGTTAATTCAAGTTAGATTTCACTTTAGCAGTTTCAGCACAAGCTCAGTTTTATATTGTTCCTATAGCATTGGGAATCCATCCCTATGTTTGTTCCTACAGCATAAGGCCAATTTATAATTTATCTCTCTGTTGTAGCTATTATGATTTCTGCTTTGGTTAAATTATGGTTGAGTTAGAGAACTTTGCATTACCTTCTTGCAACTTAGGTATAATTTCTTTCCAAGTATATATTTTCAATAGGTTGTGACTGAAACTAGTTCTTAGTGCACATATAGTGTTGCTCCATTTAAAGTATACGTTCCCTGGTTTGACAAGTAAATGAATGACCATGAAGAGATATTAGTCACCTGTTGGAATGTCCAATTCCTAGGATAGGTTTTTCCATGATTTTCATATCCTTTTGTGGGTGCAACCATTTTTGGCACCATTGCCGGGGATGGTGTCAATCTAAGAACCTACTATAGTCATTGTTAGCAGTAGTTTAGTCAGTTGTTCAAGTATTTTTAAAATCCTTCAAATACCATCCATTTCTATTGCATGCATAGAAGAAGAGATGGGATGGGAAGGTTCCTCCTTTGAAACCTATTTGTTGAATTTCCATTTGACCCAGCTGATGAAGAACCTGAGGAAAATCGATTTGCTATTATACTCTAGCAAGAAAATATGGCACAAAATCCACCTAATACACCTCCTTCTTTTGAGTTTCCCGTTGTTTCCCAGCAAGATACTAATAAGCTTTAAAATATTCCTTCTTCATTACTTCCTAAGTTCTATGGCCTAGTTACGGAGGACCCAGAAAATTTCCTGTTTCAATTTGATATCCTCTGCTACAGTTATGACTACACTTCAGATGCTCACAAACTGAAATTGTTTCCTGCTACTTTGAAGGAGGGAGTTCTTAGATGGTTCATGAGTTTGGGAAGGGGTGTTGTTGATAGTTGGGTAGCCATGCAAAGAAAATTTCTTGAGAAATACAAGGAATATTGTAAGAGTGGTAGTAAAGGTGATGATATATTCAGAATTCAACAGAAGGAGGATGAAAGTCTGGAGAATTATATCTCAAGATTCTTGTTTTCCCTGAAAAAGAATTCAAACCATACTCTCTACGAAGAATCTCAGAAAATACTTTTTCTAAGGGGAATCAGTGATACTTGTATAGACGCCCTAGACCTAATGGGAGGAGGCGATATAACCAAAGCATCTTGGGATGATATCAAGCAGATATGTCTCAATTACTCTTGAGCAATTGTGAAGAAGGGTAGAGGTCATCAAGCTACAGTGGGTAAGTCTTCTTCCAGTGGAGTTTCCCAGATGGAGATCACAAATTTTCTGTTTGATTTCAAGCAGGACATCATAAACAATATGGCTACACAGTTGGATACCATGCAAGCTCGCAAGAAACATGCGGAGGCTGAGGCAATCCTTGTTGAGTTATATCCACATTGTAGATAGAAGAAACATTACTGCAGATGCAAGTTGGTGGCGAAAATGGAGGCTAAGTAGTTACCTATTGATTTTAAGATGATAGAAGGCGATGATGACCAAGTCTTCTTTGTTGCACAAAGGAGACCATGGGCTCTAAGACAAGGTATGCCTCAAGATGCTTTGACTTTTGGTAATCCTTGCTTTAATTATAATAACTAATGGCAACCTACATATGGCCCATCTCCACCTTGGAATGCCCCTCAACCATACTGGCCTAACTATCAGAGCCCTTAATGGCAACCACCTCAAGGAGGTTGGAAACAACCACAAAGACAATGGACTCCACCTCTAGGTAACTGGCAGCATAACCCTCAATGGAGAGGTTCTCAACAATGGCAGAACCAACCTCCTAGATTCCTGCAGTCTTAGTAGCCACAACCTTTGGCCCTTATGCCTCCTCTTGCAGCACCTACAACAAATATTGGCCCTCTAAAACAAATGCCTATGCCTGCTCAACCATTGCAAAATCTTAATAATAAGCAGCAACAACAACAACAATCTTTGTATTCTGCAGAAGTCAACCAATATCTAGCTTATGCCCTGAATATCAATGATATCCATCTCAGGTCTAGAACCACTCTCCCTACTCCATAGCCACCTGTAATTACAGAGATTCCACACTCTGCTATTGAACAACCTACTCATCATGCAGCAGATATACCTGTATCAGCTACTACCTCTAAGGAACATATCCTATAGCCTTAGGCTACACCACCTTTTCCTCAAAGATTGCAAATTACTACACCCAAGACCATTGAAGAGCCCACCTTTGATATTTTGGAGTAGTTAAAGAATCTACAAGTTCAAATTCCTCTTTTTCAAGCTATTAAAGATGTTCCAGTCTATGGAAAATCCATTAAAGAGGCCTGTTTAAAGAAACAAGGAAGAAAGAAAAAGGATCCCAAAACTATCCATGTCCTAGGAAAGTTAGTCGATATTATGTTGGAGAATGTTGTCATTCTAAAATATACTGATCCTGAAAGCCTTGTAGTCAAAATAAATATCAATGTTCAAGTAATAAGAAATGTTTTGGTTGACCTTGGTGTAGCCATTAATGTGATGACCAAGCACACTATGGAGTGTTTGAATATTCCAAACATTTGGTCTACACCGACTGTCCTGTAGCTTGCTAATAGTTCCACGGTTACACTTGATGGAGTGATAGAAGATGTCATTGTCACTCTTAAGTCTTGGGAATATCCTGCTGATTTCACTATATTGTCCACTAAGGCAACCTTAGGAGGATATCCTATTATCCTAGGTAGACCTTGGTTACCTACAACTGATGCCCTTATAGGATGCCATTTAGGAGACATGACAATTTCTAATGGTTAGTCAAGGAAGAAATTGGCTTTATACCCACTTGCACAACCTCTGCCAGATTTGTCTCAACCAATTTGGCCAGATCTAGGAGAGGAATCTGAAGAATTCAATTCATTAGCTTAGTTAATGATGCTACAAACTAATCCATTTTCCCAGCTTCAGAGTGAAGATAACATGCTTCTACACATTTTGCAGTTTAGTTCTGGTTTGAATAGCCCATCTGTTTTGGACAGCTGTTCTCAGCAATGTTTCCTACAACAACTGGATTCTGAGAGCCATCATGATTTGCTATTATGTGATATACAGGCACCACCTTTATCAACAACCTCAATAAATGATCTCACAAAATAGATAGAAGTATCTCCAGACCACTATCCACATATTAATAATAAGTTGCCTCCATCTCAACAAACTACCCTAGCCACAATGTTGCAAGCCCACAAAAGAGATTTTGCATGGGATTATGGGGATATGAAGGGTTTAGACCCAAAACTCTCTACACATCACATATATATTAATAGTGACTTCAAACCTATCAGGCAACCTCAAAGAAGAATTAATCTAGCTTTGAGAGAAATTGTTAAAGAAGAATTGTAGAAAATGTTAGTAGCTAGCTTTATCTACCCAATCTCTAATAGTCAGTGGGTTTCCCCATTGGTCATTGTTCCTAAGAAAGGAGGAAAATGGAGGGTATGTGTAGATTACAAAGAGCTCAATTTGGCAACAAAGAAAGATTACTTTCTTCTTCCATTCATTGATCAAGTTCTAAATAATTTAGCTGAGAAAAGTACTTCTCATTCTTAGATGGCTTCAGTGGGTACAATCAAATCAAGATTGCTACTGAGGATCAAGAAAAGACTACTTTTATATGCCCTTGGGGAACGTTTTCCTATTTAGTTCTGCCTTTTGGTCTCTGTAATGCTCCTGCAACTTTCCAGAGGGCAGTCATAAGTATCTTCTCAGACATCTCATATGATTGCATGGAAATATACATGGATGAATTTATTGTTTATGGTTTGAAATTTGAGGAAGCTCAACCCAACTTGGAGAAAGTACTACAGAGATGTGAAGATCACAACCTATTGCTGAATAGTCAAAAGTGCTTCATGATGATGCAGGAGGGAATAGTGCTTGTCACTATATTTTTGCTGCAGGAATTCAAGTTGATCCTGCTAAGATTGAGGTCATCTCTAACCTACCCTCTCCTGTCAAGCAAAAAGAGGTACAAAGCTTTCTAGGCTATGCCAGATACTACAAAAGATTCATCAAGGACTTCAACCAAATAGCAGGCCCCTTATATAGTCTACTAAAGAAAGATGCAGATT
This sequence comes from Sequoia sempervirens, assembly GCA_007258455.2. Lineage (NCBI taxonomy): Eukaryota > Viridiplantae > Streptophyta > Pinopsida > Cupressales > Cupressaceae > Sequoia > Sequoia sempervirens. The sequence continues at coordinate 353,684,656 of VDFB02058242.1, forward strand.
TTTCTTGGATAGAAGAATGTGAAAAAACATTTCTTGATTTGAAAGTTGCTCTTACACAGGAACCTATTCTGAAAGGACTTAATTGGTCACTTCCATTTCATATTCATGTTGATGCATCAGATTATGCCATTGGTGCAGTGTTAGGGTAGAAGGATGGTTCAATAGAACATGCACTCTATTACATAAGAAAAAATCTGCAAGGCGCTGAATTAAACTACACTATTACAGAAAAAGAAATGTTGGCAATCATCTACGCCCTCAATAAATTCAAGCATTATATCACTCGTTATTAGATATTTTTCCATACTGATCATGCCACAATCCGGTATCTCATGAATAAAGCCTAAATATCTAGGAGACTGGCAAGATGGTTATTACTGATGCAGGAATTTGATATTACAATTGTGGACAAGCTAGGTAAAGCCAATGTGGTTGCTGATTTCTTTTCTAGTATTCAAAGGCAAGATGACTCTGCACTTATTGAAGACTCATTTCCTGATGAGCACCTATTTGCAATCAAAGTTATTCACCAATGGTATGCTAATATAGCAAATTATCTGGCCATAGGAGGAACTCCTCCTCAATTCTACCCTAAGGAAAAGAGATTATTGGTAGAGAAAAGTTTTAACTTTTCTTGGATTGCAGATTGCATGTTTTATACAGGGCCAAATCAAGTTATGAGGAGATGTGTACAAGAGGAGGACATTCATGATATACTGCATGCAAGCCATGATGAGCCATGTGGTGGACATTTTGCTGCCAAAAGGACAGTAATAAAAATTTTAAATACTGGTTACTATTGGCCAACTTTGTATAGAGATGCAACCAAATATACCAGGAGATGTGACAGATGCCAATGGATGGGAAGACCAACTCGATCTGATGAGATGCCTTTATTTCCACAAGTTTTAGTTACACCTTTCAACAAATGGGGAATGGATTTTGTAGGACCAATTGATCCACCTTCCAATGGTAAGTCCTACATCCTTGTATGCATAGACTATGTCACAAAATGGGTAGAGGCTAAGCATATGAAACATGATAGGGATAATAAAGTGGTTGAATTCCTCTGTGAGGAAATATTTACTAGGTTTGGTGTCCCTAGGGAAATAGTGACAGATCAAGGAGCACAATTTACTTCTACACTTATCACAGCGTTAGTTAATGAATACAATATACGACATAAGAAATCAACTCCTTATCTCCCCCAGACCAATGGCCAGGTTGAGGTCACCAATAGGGACATAGAGGCCATTTTGACTAAAATTGTAGATTTACATAGGAAGGACTAGGCCACAAGGTTACTAGAAGCTATATGGGCCTACCATACTACCTGGAAGACTACTACAAGATATACACCTTTTGAAATGGTGTATGGTAAAACAACTGTGATGCCAATAGAATTTGAACATAAGACTCTAAGAACAACATTAGAAATGGACATGGATTTAACAAATGCACAAAAGGATAGAATCATGCAGCTCAATGCTCTGGATGAGCTCTGAAAGAATGCCCTGCAACACACTGAGATAATATAGAATCAAAGAATAAGGTGGCATGATAAATACATTCAGGAAAAGAATTCAAAGTAGGAGACTGGGCTCTACTTTATGACTCATGATATAAGGATAGTCCAGGTAAATTACAAACCAGATGGTTGGGCCCGTATGAAATTGAGAATGTATTTGCTAATGGTGCAGTTCAACTTGTTACAATTGATCCTGTTAGATTCAAGTTGTTAGTTAATGGACACCGCCTCTGGTTGTACCATAAACTAGTCTCAAAAGAAGAATTCATGCAGCAGTTCATTCAGGATCTTGCCACTAATCCTCCTGTAGCCAAAGGCTTTAGCCTTTCTCCTACAGCTTCACAATAATTTTGTAATGCGTGCTCATAATAAAGGTTTCCTTTTTAAGGAAACCCCTTTTTCTTCATTTCCAATTGTCGCTACATTTCACTTCTTTATCTTCTGTCCCATCCATTCATTCCACCCATTCATCTCATCCATCCACGTCATCCATCCAACTCATTCATCTGCACCACCCTTAATTATGATCTCATTCCCAACTGTCATCTCATGCCGAAGCCATCATCTTTCTCAACACATACAAGCATTTAATGAAAGGTATGCAATATCTTTTGTTATCACATTTTTGATATATTTCATTTTATTCATTTATTACTGTGCCTGTATCAGTCATTATTAGCCGATCTCCACCTATTCCTTAGTACATGTGTGGACACATGTCATACTTTAAGTAGGGGGCAGGATAATCCACTTTTCAAACCTATCCTTTCGCCGCTGTCACAACTACTCAGATAATCTTTCTTTATTATTTTCTAGTACTTTCCAAATATTATCGCATTTCTTTTTCATTGCATGTTTTTTATTGTAAATTACAATTAAAACTACTTGTTTAAAAAGTTCATTTTTGGAAAAGAAGAGAAAAGAGACGGCAGGACAGAAAATAACCAGAATAGAAAGGAAAATTTTTGGACTTTTAGAAAAGAGTTGAGTTCAGCTAAGGAAAAACTGTGAACATGGGTGGTCAGTTGGTAAGACATGAGCCTGTAGCTCATGAGTTATTACTGCAAAATCCTCAAACAGTCCAAGCATTCAACCTCTGTGGATGGTTGAATTACTTTTTGAGTTTAGATGCTTTCAATGAGGAGGCTGCAGGCAAATTTTTAAGCACCCTTTCTAAAGGGGAGGCTATAGTATGGGGTCTAATAGTTGTTGTAACTAAAAAAAGAATTGCAGAGGTAATCGGGCTTCCAGCTATTGGAGAAAATTTTTCTTCGGATGCTATCTCTACAAGGGTAGAATTTACAATACCCACTGATGGACCTTTGGAAGTTTTGAAGCAGGGATGCAAGCGAGTGTCGTTGCCTCCTCCATATCTAGAATACGCCACTTTCATCATCAGGTATTTAACTTGTGAAGGTCATTTTTCTTACTTGCATTCTTACCACTTCAAATTGCTAAGTCATATGAGACATGGATTAGCTATTAATGTTCCAAAATTTTTGTTAAAATTTCTGGAACAATGTGTCCACGGAACCCAATAGGGGAAAGATAATTCTATTGCTCACCATGGCCTTATAAAATTGTTGATTGAACGCTCTTTGAGAGATGTATCACCTCTTTCCTGGCAAGAATTTTCTGCCCAGAAGAGCTTGCAATGTCCAGAACCCCCTAGGGCACTTACCCCATGGCCTCAGTTAAAGAAAGAGGGAATGGCATCTACTAGTAGGAGAACGGGGCAAGGGTCATCTGCTCCTGTAGCACCTGGTCCTACAGCTCTCACACCAGAGTCCTCTGCCTAGGTGAAAACTAGGGCTGCCAATAGGAGAGAGAGAGAGGAAAAACAAAGGCTAGAGAGTCATCTGGGGTGGAACAAACCCAGAATCTGACCCTCATTCTAAGAAAAGACAACGCTCTTCTCCTGCAGCATCTTCCCCTACAACAGTTTCTCCTACGACAACACCTATTGCCATCACCAGTTCACCATCATCCTCTGACAAGGTAGAACCTTCTAGGCAATTCAAAAAGAGGAAGGCTACGAGAGCACCTCTGGCAGTCACAACATTGCCAAGAAGAGTTTCCACAAGAAAACAATGTAAAGTATCCCCTGCTTCACCTCAACCTGAGGTTATTATAATTTCAGAAGAATCTATAGAGTCTGAATATGATGTTTCTCAAAATGTGTCTGAGAGTGCTGCACAGAGTTCATTTTTTATTCTTGAAGAAGAACAAGTTGAGACAAGGAAAGTTGAGCATAATGAAAGGGGGTACCAAGTATCGATGACTTGGCTGCTGTGGCTATGTAGATTTTGGTGGAAGCACAGTCTTCTCAACTACAGCAACAAGAATTCATCCTACAGCAAGAGGATGAACAGACTAAACAATTGGAAATGGCCAATGAAGCTTCATTTCCCCCTGCAACCTTTCAAGCCATTGTTGTCTACAAAAAGACATTTTTGATTGAATTTCTGGAATATTTCAAAGCTACATGGAGATCGGTTACATTGCAAACCTTGAGTTTCTGCCACCTAGCCAAGAATGAAATGTAACAGAGTCTTTGGGAGGAAGAAAAGAAGAAACTAAAAAAGGAAATTGAAGGGCAGAAACAGGAAATTCAGGAGTTAAAGGAGAAAATGGATGAAATGTTGAAGGTAACTTGTCAGATTATGGAGTGCAGACCACCACCCAGAGTTTATGCTTTGTGCCTCAAGGAATAGTTCTTGTGGTTCCAACTAATGAGAATTTCCAGAAATCAAGATCCTATTCTTCACACTGCTAAAGAATTCTACAATGCATACCAGGCAGCCCCTAATTGGCTAAGAAATTCTTTGTGTGACTTTTATTTACATGGTTTTTTAATTCCATTTGAAACAGAGTGGAATCCCCTTCTGTATATTGGCGACATCCATTTGAGATCACTTATGTCTTGGGTGACAAATGAAGCAAATTATGGTAGGCAATGGGAAGCATATGAAGAAGCCAAAAGGAATGGGCCTGTTCCATTGTGCCCTGAGAGTTCAGACCCCCATACAATGTTGAAAACTTGGCTTACTGTGGCATATGGTTTTAATAATGATACAACCAGGATGAAAATATTTGATCTCAGAAAGCAGGTATATGATGAATTTTAAGAACAGTCATACTCATCTTGGAGACTATCATACTCTAGAATTGAAAAGAGGTGGGAGAGATTAACTATTGGGTTAAGAAGGTCTGAGCCTCATAGTCCCCTAAATTTTACAACAGCTCTTAAACAATCAAGTAGATACATACAGTTGGGCCTTCAAAAGAGGTTTGAATTGTGGTTACCATTGACATTTAGACCTCCTGTGCTAATGTGGCCCCTTTATCCCTACCAGGCTACAAATATTAATGAAGATACAAAAGCCCGTAGGTATGAAAGGTGGTAGAGTTTCAAATGTTTTTGTTACAAATTTGGAATTCTATTTTAGGGTCATGCCTCAACCACTAATTTCAGAGAGACCACCAGGAAGTTTAATGTTGGAGGACCAACATTGTGTTAAGTAGGGGGCAAAAGGATGAGCCCAAAATATGCTCATAATTGGGATATCATGGTGTACTTTTAATACCTTTACTTTTGTTGTTCATGGTTGTTTAACTCTTTTGAAACCTTTTATTTGGGGAAATCCTATAGCAATACACTTTTATGTTCCTACAACCTATCATGTTGACATGTCTATATTTATTACCCTGTTTGACTCCCCAAATGACTGGTATAACACATGTAGTTTTTGAATGATGAAATAGATTGAAATATGTGATTAGTGAATGGATATTGTGTATGTGCCATGCACCTTTTCTTTCGCATCTGTTACCTTGTGTTTCACAGGTTGTTGAAGAAAGTATGATCGAGTCATGTGCAGCTGATCTCGGCCCTGCAGTAAAGTCCATTTCCTACATGACTTCAAGGAAGCTCTGGTGAAGACTCTTTGATCGAAACTGTTGGGAAGGATTTTAAATGACATTTAATCTGGAAAGAGTGGAGTGCTAGATTCTCTCTAGATCAGGTTGAATGGATAAACTCATTTATGAAGTCTGTTCCTTGATTTTGGGATACATTTTTACATCCACATCTTTCTTTGTTAGGGTTAGTTAGTTAGTTGTTTTCCTGATTTAAATAAGTGTTCATCCTGTGTGGGTGAACCACTAGTAGAAAAAAGAGAGAAGAAGAGAACAGAGAAATAGGAGATAGATAGAGAAACAAATTATGTAAGAGTTAGAGTCATAATATGAATCAGAGTTTTTGTTACTTTTCTGAAGTAGAACAGTCAATATAAATGATTTCATGTTATGAATAAAAGTTGATGGAATTCTGAGTACAATCTTTTGTGTAAATTAGTTGATGCTTGCTAAGGGGGCCCACTTAGTAAGTATCTGTAGGAGAGTAGTTGTTTATCCTTTGTTAATTCAAGTTAGATTTCACTTTAGCAGTTTTAGCACAAGCTCAGTCTTATACTATTCCTGTAGCATTGGGAATCCATCCCTATGTTTGTTCCTGTAGCATAAGGCCAGTTTATAGTTTGTCTCTTAGTTGTAGCTGTTATGATTTCTGCTTTGGTTAAATTATGGTTGAGTTAGAGAACTTTGCATTACCTTCCTGCAGCTTAGGTAGAATTTCTTTCCAAGTATTATTTTCAATAGGTTGTGACTAAAACTGGTTCTTAGTGCACATATAGTGCTACTCCATTTAAAGTATTCATTCCCTAGTTTGACAAGAAAATGAATGACCATGAAGAGATTTTAGTCTCATGCTGGAATGTCCAATTCCCAGGATAGTTTTTCCATTATTTTCATATCCTTTTATGGGCGCAACCACCCTACACCAATGGCTATTCCATCACAATAGACAAAGTTATGTATTTCATGATATAACTAGTCCAACATCACTGACCCCATCCAAATAGAGTCTTCCTATGGAGCATCCTGTGTCATGATAAGCCCAATCCTAGGCTGAACCCTTTACACCATCGGTCAGGAACAACCAAACCTAAAATAATGGATGTTATGATCAATCAAAATGTGGGTACGTGACCTCTGTATGACTCAAGTCAATTTGACAAGTGATGAGAATAATGGTCTCCATCTCCATCACCTTTTGATAGGCATCATATGTTGTGTCGACACTGAAAATCACTCACTCACCATGTATCAGAAAATGCATAATCCACCATACATTCACTAAGGTCACCATCTCCTCACCAGTGGGAAGGTGAAATGATGAAGTCTCACTATGCCATTGCTCACACAATGCGGTCATCATAGCTAAATAAGTTTGGACAACGGGGCACATATGTGATGTACCATAACCCAATCTCTCCTAGATGCTCCTGGTACAACTCAAACAAACCACCCAGTCTCTCCAAATCTATGGGTTGGTGCTCATGCGACATCAGTGGTGGAATGACCTCCTAGATCCATGAAGCACGTGATGTAAAAAGAAAAGAAAAAATTGACTCTGTTTGGAGTTTTAGAACTAAAATTACAGTAGTGTCACTATTTTCAATAGCGTCACTATATTTCAAATTCCATATTGCAACACCCGAAGGAATTTCAAATTGCAAATCACAAATCACATCGCTAAAGACGTGTCGTGATTGAAACTTGAAAACCAAATCCTAATTTTCAAATTGGGAAGTGTGTCACTATATACATATGCATCGTAATTCAAAATTGGAAACCCTAATTTAAATCATTAATTGCATTGCTATAAATCATTTTAGCATTTCTGATTCTCAAATGAGCGTTACTATATAGTGACACTACCAAATTTTAAATTTGAACATGCAATAAATGCATCAAGTAGTTAAATATCAAATTGAGTTTTGAGTTACATATCGATGGTCTTGAGCATGGAATCCACTGGTACTCTTGAATTCGATCAGAAATGTGTTGCTAAAGCTCTTGTCATGCCATGTGTTTAGAGAGTTAGAGCTCAAATCACATGAATTCCTTAAGGAGTGAATGCAAAAATGAATTGAAAGTGACCCTTCTTGGCTTATTTATGTTAGAAATTTAGGGTTTTTTGCCCTAATTTCACCTTGAAGATAGGGTTTATAATCATTTTCATGGATTTTTCCAAACTGCAGTGTAGTTTCCATCCTTTTTGCATTTTTCACATAATTCTTCCATCCTGGAGCCTTTCTCGACCCTTGGGGAAAATTTTCACCTTTATCAAGAAATCAACCCAAAATTCAAAATTTTTGCTCGATTTCTCGAGGGGGCAAGGAATCAATTTTATCCTTCCATTTGGGCATCTAAAAAATTAGATTTTTTATTTATTTTTTGATTTATGCAGTAGTTTTAACTCAAACAACATAAGTCTTTGAACCAAAGCAATAGGTACCTCGCTTCAAAGAGGGGAAAACTAGACACTAAAAAGTGTCTTAAATGATATCATACACTCGAATAAGGTATACTAACATCATTTCCTCTTGAAACCTATCCCCTTTTCTCTTAATTGATTAAATTAGCCTAGCTATTTAGTTAATTGCATCATTTTTGTCTATTAACCTAACACATTTAATTAGGCTAATTTACCCCCTTTCACACTAACATTTCATCTCATTACATTAAAGAAATCACACTATTTAATAAGGTAGCTAAGTTGCATGAGCAAGTGAAGAGATGTTTTCATTGGCTTGGATGTGAGGATAAATTCAATTTTTTCTAGTTAAATGGGATGCTATTTGCAAGCCTATTGATGTGGGTGGTCTAGGGATCTACGAGTGTAAGGAAATGAATTATGTGTTGGGAACCAAGCTGACATGGAGAGTTTGAGGACAAGAAAAAAATAGAGTAAGATAATTCAGGCTAAATACCTTTAAAATAACTTAGATTTGTTGTTTGAGAACTACTCTACCCTTCCTATGGTATCCACCATTTGGAATTTTCTCAGCCATTGTAGAGATATCATTGTGCTTGATGTAGGGAAGCACATTGGTAATAGTAGGAAAATTGATTTTTGGAGTGATAATTGGCTTGATTGTGGTCCTCTTAAGTATTTTCCATGGTTCAAAACCTTATTCTCAAACTTTTTTGGTTATTTTTTTGTGTTAAATTTGTTGATCATGTGGAGGGTTGGTCATAACAGATGCTAGAAAGATCTCATTGTTTGACCTTTCTAGAGCTTTAGAAAGCCTGCAATGACTTGAAGGCTGAGTTGGATAAATGGTCTATTTGTGGGCCTGATGAAGATGGCAGGTTAGTGTGGGGTGATAAGGGGTCAAGCCAAGTAATGTTGAAGAAGGATTTCTACAAATATTTTAGTAGTATGGACAATGTTGTTGGGGTAGTAAACAAATTTTGGTTCAAACAAGGTCTTTAGGAAAGATGCATTATTTTCATTGGATCATGTGGATGAGAAGAGATCTTAGATGGGATAGGTTTAGAGTGTATGGTATATCTGGACCTTTGATATGTGTCTTATGTGAATCTATGGAACAAGGAAATGAGCATATTTTCTTTTATTGTAGTTTTTATTGGCACATCTAGTGTAGTTTCCTTGATAGATGGTGGGTATCTATGGCCCTCCCTAAGATTATTCCTATGCTTTTACATAGTTGGGTTATCAAATTTTATAGCCTTGGCCTCAAGCTTATCTAGAGTGTGGTTCCTATTTTTATTGTCTAAAACAACTAGTTGGAGAGGAATCAAAGAGTCTTTCAAGATTCAAAGAAATTGATTGATGTAAGGAAGCAAAGGTGTGTGAAAACAATTCCTACACTAACCTTGAGAGGAGGGTTATGCAAATTTAAAATAAAATATTACAAATATTTGAATAAATTCATAATAGCATAAACATAATAACAATAAAACCATGTAACTCAGTGATTTATGTGGGGAAAACCATTTTGAGAGAAAAAACCCACACCCCAAAACCTGTATAATGTATTATCAAATCTTGAAATAGATTACAACACATTTGTAATGCAAGTTCTCATAGGAGTCTTCATCTTAACTCAATTTAGAGGGATTTCAATAGCATACAAACTTGCAAACTAACTCTCACACATCTCTCTCTCAAAAATGACTATCTCAAAGTATCAATTTATAGTATTACATTACATATGAGAACCTTTTAGAGATAAATAATTTCATTAAAAACATCTAATAAAAACTTATCTCTATCTCCATATAAAATATACTTCTCAAAATAGCTGCTTTTCACCTATCACAAAATCTTATATTCTTGGATTGCTTTATTTTTATTTCCATGTAAGGTTGAGACACTTTTTTTTTAGTTTTTATCTTCTTGTTTTAAAACAATTTATTCCTGACATTCTCCCACTTGTTGAACACCTTTCATGAGCCAATAGAAAATAGGTAGTTAATTGTTGGGGGCCAAAAGGCCCATTAATTCAGAACACCATATAAACCTCTCCATGCTCACAAGATTTGTTAATGAATTTGCAAATTTTGCCATAGTCTTTACCTTTTCAACTTCACCTTGCTATCATCGACCATATCTCTAACAAAGTGATACTAAACATCAACGTGTTTGGTCATGACATTAAAAGTTAGTCTCTTTGCAAGGGAGATTGCACTCTGACTATCACAATAGACTGTAACTACTTCTTATTTTAATCCAATATTTGAACACAAATGCTTTAGCCAAATGGCTTGTTTATAAGCATGAGTAGCAACCATGTACTCTTCCTCAATAGTGGAAAAAGTGACCACAACTTGTGTCTTTCTCATCCAATTGATTGCGCCACCATTAAGAGTGAACACATGCATTGGTGGATCTTCTACTATCGACATCACTAGCTCAATATAAATCCACAAAACCATGAATAATCAGGGAACATTGATCTCCTGTACCATGAAAAAATATAGAGTTATCTAATGTACCCCACAAATATCTAAAGACCCTCTTAACTCCATTCCAATGCACTTTTCGAGGATTAGACATAAAATGAGAAAGAACTCCCATTGCTTGGGCAATGTTTGGTCTTGTATAGACCATAACATATATTAAGATTTTGAATGGACTCGGTTAGGGCACTTTTCTCATGTCTTCCATCTTCGATGGGGATGTAGGAGATTGTGAAACAGAGAGCTTTGTTCCCAATATAACAGGAACACAAAGTGGTTTACAATCCTGCATGGGGTGTTGCCACAATAATGGGTTACACTTTTTGGGACATCTTGATTTTTTCTTGAAAGCACATATTTTTAGAAAATACATTGATTTAAGACTTTAAAGGTTCCATTTAAATTGTTTTAATTAAAGAGGGATTGATCAGACCCACTTAGATAAAACCCCCTTGGATAGATACTTGTTAGATTTAATCAATACCTATAATCGAGTCTCCTCTACACCTATCAAAATTATGGTAAAAAACAATTTTTGATTTACCTTTTGGGTGATCAAATAAATTCATTCAAAATTTATGTTTTGTAATCATGTAGCCCTTATTATAAGCTTCCCAAAAATTATAATTTTAAATATGTTTAATTTGATTATTATATTTATTTTTTATTTCTCATGAATGTAGGATTTTCAATGAAGACCAATTTCTTTACTTCACACATGAAAAAAATAGAAAAATAGAGAAAAAAATTTCTAAAAAATAAATGTACACTAGGTATCAATGTCCTTATTCCAAAAGAAAAAAAAGTTAATTCAAATGAATACAAAAAAGTTATATGGGATGAAGTACACCTCTGTCCAAATTATAATTACTTTGACTTGGAAAATTAATTAAAAAAAAATTATGCAGCAAAAAATTATGAAAAAATATCCATGCACTAGATATTGGGGTGAAAATTTTGTATTTTAAAAATTAGAATTGTATCCTATATACAAAAAAGCTATGTAGTCCGAAGTAAACATCAATTTTTAAAATGTTGATTAGTAGAAAAAATAAGTTATTGAAAATTACATAAAATTATTCACAATTTATTTTTTTAATTTATTTTTTTAAATATAATTAGAATCTACACAAAATATTTAACAAATAACTAGTTTGATTAATCTTCAAATTCTTAATGGTTTAGCTGCTATAGAAGTGAATATTTTTGTGAAAAATCTTGATTTTAATGTCAAGTTTGGCCAAATTTCAAATTTCACAAAGAGATGAGATTTTAATTCTGCAATGAAACCTTTTCCTTTCCCAACAAACAACATGTCATTAACATATAAAGCAATTATGAGGAAATAATTTCCATCAGATTTAAAATATACATAGTGAGCAGATTTAGATCGCACAAATCCCAAACTCAACACATATGAATCGAACTTCTGGTACCACATCCTAAGACTTTGTTTCAGGCCATACATAGATTTCTTTAACTTACAAACCAACTTTCTTTTACCTTTTACCACATAGTGCTCTGGCTATGTCATATAAATCTCTTCCTCCAAATCACAATGAAGGAATGCAGTTTTCACATCCATTAATTCCACCTCCAGATTATAAGTTGTTGCAATAGATAATAAAAATTGAATGGATTCAATTTTAGCAATAGGAGAGAAGATCTCACTGTAATCAATACCCTCAAGCTAAGAGTATCCCTTCATAACCAACCGTGCCTTATACTTTGCAACATTTCCATTTGAACCAATCTTTTTCTTAAACACCCATATACAACCAATAGGTTTTCGACCTTCAGGCAATGGTAGAAGGTCCCATGTATCATTCCTTTTAAGAGTTTCCATCTTTTCATCCATGGCTATTTTCTAGGACTCTGCACCATTCATACCCAAAGCTTCTTGCACAAATCTCAGTTCATCAATATTAGTACTCAAAGAAAATATACACTTCCAATCATCAGGTGAATATCCATACCTTTGAGGTGGTTTCCTTTTCCTTGTAGACCATCAAACAAGTTGAGGTGGAGGTTCTTCCAAATCTTCCTCCTCTTTTGAAGATTTAGAGGTTGATGAGCTATCCTCAACTTCTTGTCTATTTTGGGGTATCAATTCAACTTCCTTAGGCATAGAAGGAATTTGAACCACATCTTTTTTTTGTTAAATTTCTTTATGTTGTTCTGGTTGAAAATTAACAGGAGAATATTTAGTCTCTAAAAATAACACTTCTAGAATCAATTACATTTTGTGCAACATGGTCCCAAAGCTTTTATCCTTTCACACCATATTTGTAGCCGATGAAGATATATTTGATAGCCTTAGAATCTAATTTTGTTCTATTATTGTTAGGCATATGTGTAGATGCATCACAACCAAAAACTCTCAGATGTCTAGGTGAAGGATTTTTCCCCGACCATGCCTCCATTGGCATTTTATCAACAAGCGTTGATGTAGGAGATCTATTTATTAAATAACAAGCAGTGACAATAACTTCAGGCCAAATATTTTTTTCTAGACTAGCTCCACTCAACATGCTCCTAGCCTTCTCCATCATCGTTCTGTTCATTCTTTCTACAACTTCATTCTGTTGCAAAGAATATAGAGTTGTCTTTTGTCTTTTAATCTCGTACTTTATATAGAATCTATCAAATCTTTTAGAACAATAATCACCACGATTTTTAGTCCACAAAGATTTAATTTTATTTCTAGTCTGAGTTTCTACTGTAGCCTTGAATTTCTTAAAATGACTAAAAACTTTAGATTTACTCTTTAAAAAATATACACATGTTCTTGTACTAAGAACATCAATAAAAGTGACATAATAAATTGATTTACCATTAGAAGAAACATCAATAGGACCAAATACATCAGAATGAATCAGATCCAAGATACATGAAGACTTATGAGAAGATGAGTAAAACTGAACATGGTTCTATTTTCCATAAATAAAATGTTCACAAAAATCAAACTCTAGATCGCAATCATTTAAATCCTTAATGAGGTTCTTGTTTTTTAGGGCTTTTAAACCCTTCTCTCCAATGTCGCCAAGCCTTTGGTTCCATAACATGGTCTTCTCTGCTGGCAACTTTGATTCAGTAGATAGAGCACCCTTGGGTACATAGAAGCCACTACCATCTGGAGAAGAGGAAAACATCCCCTTTTCCAGCGAAGTAGTTTTTGGCTTAATCTTATCATAAGTGCTATTGCATTCCATTGTGCATGCATATCACTAGTACAATGTACCCAATCTATTTCCTCTCATTATCACCATAGCGCCTCTCACCATTTTCACACCTACTTTAGAAAAATGTACATGCACACCCGCATCTATTTAAAGCTTGCTAACAAATAATAAATTTCTCGCTAGTCCTAAGATATGCAAGACACCATAAAAAAATTAACATGAATATTGCCACGACTAACAATATCAAGGAAAGAATCATCGCCCAAATACACCTTACCACCATCATAGTTTTCATACTTACTAAACCAAATTTTGTTAGGAGTCATGTGGAAAGATGCACTTGAGTCTATCAACCATATATTATCACTTGCATGAGTAGCCAAGGCTTCAATACAGGCATCTCCATCTTCCTTTTCAGACTTAGAATCAAAATCTTGCTTCTTCTTCTTCTTTTTCTTGTCTTCTTTACAGTCCTTTTGGAAGTGTTCAGGTTTTCCACAGTTCCACCATATTTCCTTGGACTTACCAAGAGATTTTTATCTCTTCTTATTTTTCAACTTGGAACGACCACATTGCTTCTCATCTTTGCCTCATTCTATTGGTCTTCCTCAAACACTCAAAGCCTCTTTGGAAATCAAAGAGACCTTCCTTCTCATCTCTTCAGAGAGTAGAGAACCAACAATGTCCTCCATCTTCAAGATGAAAAAAGTGTTCCCAATGGCCATGACTAAGTTGTCCCATGAGTCCGGCAGCAAGCACAATAAAGTTTGACACCTTTCTTCTTTGTCCATCTTAACCCCAACTGAGGTCAATTGAGTCACCAACATTTTAAATGTTTCCAGATGCTCAGAAATTTGTCCACCTTCTTCCATTCTCAAGGAATACAATTTCTTCCTAAAGAAAATCTTATTTACTAGAGATTTGGCTTAGTATATCTCACCCAACTTCTTCCAGAGATTGTTCGAAGTGAATTCTTAATGAAAATTTATCAGGATTGAATCTCCAAGACATAGTCTAATGAAACCTTTAGCTTTTCTATCCATTACATCATATTTTGTAGCCAAATTTTGATCCGTATGCCTTTGGACATTTTCATCTACTACATCCCATAGATCCCAGTCAACCAACAGATCTTCCATCTTTAGCTTCCACGTCTCAAAATTCATGCCAAAAAATTTATCTACTTTAATCCTCCTAGATGTGCTCCCCATCTTTATTATCTTGCAATACAAAATATGTAATACTTTGCACAAGATCCCACTCAAACTTGATTAGCTCAAAAAACCCTGTACCCAACAAATATAATCAAAATTGGCTAGGCTCTGATACCACTTGTAAGGAAGCAAATGTGTGTGAAAATGCTTCCTACGCTAACCTTGAGAGGAGGGTTATGCAAAGTTCAAATAAAATATTGTAGAGATTTGAAAAAATTCACAATACTAGTAAAACCATAACTTAGTGATTTACGTGGGGAAAACCCTTTCGATAGAAAAACCCCACACTCCAAAATCAGCACAATGCATTATCAAATCTTGAAACAGATTACAACACACTTGCAATGCAAGTTCCTACAGGAGTCTTTGGCTCAACTCAATTTAGAGGGATTTCAGCAGCATTTCGACAACATACAAACTTGCAAACTAACTCTCACACATCTCTCTCTCAAAAATGAATGTCTCAAAGTATAATTATATAGTATTACATTGCATATAAGAAACTTCTAGAGATAAAGCATTTCTTTCAGAAACATCTAATAAAAACTTATCTCTATCTTCATATAAGAGATACTTCTCAAAATAGCCACTTTTCACCTATCACAAAATCTTCTATTCTTGGCTTGCATTATTTTTATGTACATGCAAGGTTGAGACAGTTTCCTTTTAGAACGCTTTATTCCTAACAATTGGCAGAGTTTGGGATTTAGTTGAAAGCTCATTGTTGAGCTTGGGAAATTTACAAAGGCAACAGCTGAGTCATTTTGGATCATGAATGGGTGTGGGAGATGGCTTGGCTGAGATTTCAATGGTTGGATCCCTCCCTCTTTCCTACTCCCCTCATTTATGATCATATGGTTTGACTCCCTCTAGTGGAAGGCTCGATTAAGTTCAACTTTCATGGTTTAGAAAAAAATAATCTTCCTATTGTTTGCAATGGGGGGGTGTTTACAGATAATAATGGGCATCTTGTTGGTTCTTTTTCTTTATGCCACGGGTTTGAGTCATATAATTTGGTACTCATGCTCTATTGTGGGGTCTAATGACTCCAAGGTAGAAGGGATGAAATAAGTTATGGGTTGAGGGGGATTAGTGTAGAATTCAAAATTATAAGTGATTATCAAGTGACCTATATGGTTGGTCAAAGAGTTTGGCATAGTTTTGGAGCTAGGAATTGGGTAACTAATTGTGCTACTAACACTGGTTTTATCTTGAAGTATGATGTTGGTTGAATAATTTCCCTTTGAGTGCAATCAGATTGATGCGGGAAGATATCATAGAATTTCAAGTAGCTAATAGACAGGTTGTATTGCCCATGTCTGGGTATGGAGTTCATCAGCTATGTTATGCTTGGAGGTGTATTTTTGTTTGATTTGGTTGTGCGGTTCATTTCTTTCCTGGTCTTGTTGTGTAGTGAGTGTGCGGGGTTTTGTGGGATATTTTTTCTGCCCTATTACCTTTATCTATTCTGAGCTTTTTTGATAGTATTTACCTACATTTCTTACAGTTCTTGGACTTAAACAAGGTTTATATTAACCATAAGAAAAATATAATATGGATCCCAAAATCATTGCAATTATGAGGTATATATAAGAGTATCTTCTACTATTTTTTTCGTTATTTATGCATATTACAATATTATTGTGTGCATAGTAATATAAAATACAAATCTAAATATATATGCATCCATTATCGATCCCTAATTGAATTATATATATCCATGTCTATACATCATGTACTAGCCTTATGTCACTTATTCAATAGTTAAGAACTATATTTGGTACATTTTACAATATGGATTACAATAAGACACCAATATGCTTCACAGCCATGTTCATGGATTGGGCTACATGACTTGACCTAGAAGATGGACCTTATTTAAAATCTTCCTCTCCTAGGCTAACTTTTTAAGAAGATGGAATTATTTCATTAGCTCATGCATTAAATCCTTTCATTCGTTTAATGTTCATAGATGCTTATGCTTCCACCATATGATGTAATTCATTTACTTGATATTTATATAATATTTGATGATGTTTTATATTACTACTTAGATACTCATATTATATGAAATGAATTGATCATATCATTTTTGTTGCATTTATATGCATTATTCCAGCAATTTCCCTAGCAATATGGTATATTTACACACACCTATTGAACTATATATAGCCCACAATCCAACACTCTATTGATCGCATTATATTCGGGTTAGTAGATATGAACTTAGTTATTATTTCATATGTAAATTCTTGTTGAGTTGGACCGATATTATCTCAGTAAAATCCATAGTAGTTCTACGTGATCGAATTTTTTTTACAGGGCATTGCTAGAGTTGTTAACTTTGGTCTATGTATAAATTATTATTAAGTCTCTAATAATATAATTAACAACTCCTTTAACTACTATCGATTTATAGTATTACCCAAAGTCAATAAAAATGATTGAAACTTCGTACTTGTATCCTTAAGACCACTGTATTTTAAATCAAAAGAGAGTTTAGAAATACCAAATATGCAAGTACCATATGACTTTAGATATTTCTATAAGCAGGAGTATTATTTTAACATATATAGAGAGATTCAAACTTGTAAACCATGACCTTCAAAAGCCCAATAAGTTGATGCATAATTGATTGAAAGCATGCAGACTCTAACAATTGTAATTCTATTTTTCACAAAATAGTTTTAGTACATGTAAATTAGTTTCTGAATTCTAGCTTAAAACTTTTTAAAGTTGAAAGAATATCATTTGTATTAAAATGATTTAATGAAAAGATGGAGATATTCTATAAAAATAAATTTCAAAATTTAAGATGTCTATTTAGCATAACTCAAAACATAAATAATCATCACCTCGTAAATCGTATTTAGGCAACATATTCAATTGTCCAATTCAATATGTGAGAAGCAATCTTACTTTTAACTAGCTTGACTTGTAATGCTTTTTTTAGTTGTTAAAGGTATATAACTAAACAATTGGAGAGATAGAGGTTGATAAATCTATGTGATAAGATTGGGAAATGATATAGGATATATGGTCCTTGTAGGATCTTAGTTGAAGATATTCTTAAAGGTTCATTCGATTTGATTGCTCTTCAATATCTATAATATGAAATTATTTTGAAAATTAGATATAGAATTAAAGGTTATTAAATTTTCTTTTATGGATAAATGCTTCAACTCTATTTTAATTCCTTTTGATGTAATAATAATTTTTGATCAATTTTGAAAGTGAAATTGCAGAGCCAACAATGAAAGTTTCAACTCTCCAAGAGCACTATAATATTCACACTTTCTAAAGGAAAGACATCTGTAGACATGCAAAATTAACATTATGTATTCATCAAGTAAATCAAGCTTCACGGGCATCCACTCATTCAGTTAATTAGGTTCACCTTCATCCATTCATCAGGTAATCTCATAAATCTCCTAAGGTCATTTATTTAGAATCAAATAAAGATTATGATCAACCTTTTAATCAAATAAATTAAACATCCATCATAATGCATTTCCATCCTTTCTGATTTAAATAAATCAAATATTTATCTAAAAAAGGTCAAAACATCCTAATCATCATTAATTTAATTTAACCATGATTAAATACTAATCTTACCCACTTGCATTATCTAGATTATGCCACTTGCACAAATAAATCCCTTTATTGATTTATTTAAATCACCATTTTCACTCAACATGGCAAGTTGATTTGTCCCTCCAACATATCATTTATTGCTCTTTTTCTTGTCCCCCTCTCTAAATTTATTGCAAAATTTGAATTCAGATTCTCCCTCTCATGGGCACACTTCCCAAATCTTGCACATCCATTGGCCTATCACCACTTGACAGGTGTCCTCTTCTCATTGGTGGATCTTTAGTCCCACATTCACCCTCTTGTCCAATCTCTCATCAATAAAATCTATAAAAGAAGGCCTTAATCCTCATTCATCCATCCACAACTCTTATGCAAGGTTACTCTCTTGATTTGAGAACTCATCTTGCTCATCATCTCCATTGCATTTACATCATCTTAAGCTTTGATCAAGGATTGGGAAAGGGTTACTAGCACATGTGACACCAATCCACTATGGGATAGGTAACTTGTTATTGCTTTCATAATGTTTTTAGTTTTTTTTCATTGTGACCTCTAGAATTGGAATGTATTTTAATTTTATCCGCTGATTTTATTTTCACACCTGCCAAAGGTATTTACTTGAGCATTTCTAATGCATCTTTTTGCGTAGACCATGAGTTAATGTCTTTTTCAGGCATTCTATGAAAAAGTAAAGGCATCATCTTTCGAAAAACTAACAGAAGTCTCCCTTCCAGCAGGCATTGATGGTTGTCCATGTCAAACGCCAACACCCTATTCAAAAGAATTCAACTTTATGACTGTTGATTACTTAATATGTTTCTCTGCATCCCATATTAGTTACCAAAGAGATTAACCACTTATGCATTGAATAAAGGTTGGTAGTATGATTCTTAAATTCCTAGGTATCGGTCCAAATCTCCATGTTTTAAGTGGTCATATGCATAGATTCTGAAGATCAGATAGATACAAGTGAAACATAATTGCAAATACTTGTTTTCTGTGTTTGTTTCACTCGCTGAATCCTGTATTTAATCTATTTTCAATGTACTCATCTTAGATTTTATATGATCTCATTTATTACAATAACCTTATATGTTCTAAGATGCTATCTGATTCAAATACTTGGTAGACTTTGCGAGGGCATCCGAATTGAAAAATCTATCGGCCATGACCTGTAGCCAATTGTTGGCTATGACAGCGAATATGGTGAGGAGCTTGAGTTGTACGAGTTGCTTCTCATAACTTCTCAGCTACAAATTCCATGCACCCCACCCATTGCCCATTATTGGTGCGCTTTATTATGAATACTGCCAATCCTCACATGTCTAGTGGAAGTGTTCCATGTGTCTTAGCATTTATTCTTTTCTTCATGAACTAGATCGATTGTGATAGTATTATATCATCTTTAAATACTGACAACTCCTCTTCTTAGTATTCATTGTTAATGCTTACATATATGTCACCTTTTTTCCTACATACCACGACATTTATGATAACCATTTAAGGTTGAAGGGGTTGTGATAAGAGACGATGAATGTTGTTGTCATCTGCCACACTAAAAGATAGATTTATGATATCTTTTCGAAACCAATTTAATGCACACCTAGTAGCCTATGGAGTACGTGCGCCCAACAACATTTGATTTAACTTTTTGAGTGGGTAGATTTGATGCTTAGATTGGTTTCACTTAATTTGTCTTGGTTAGGTCAATTCACAATTTATGGTATTAAATACCACATTCTACTATCTACTGTTCATCATTAAACTTAGTTGGCTTACATTTATTCTCTTTCACATTTCCACTAGGCCAAGTCTCTGCTATGTTGTGATGTATCTGATGGGATTCTTATCAGCTATCTTTTAATGTTTCTTGAGTGGGATAAATGATGACATGCTGCAGGTGGCGTATAAAATATACTTTCATGAACAAAGGCCAGTGTATGAAGTATGGGCAGATCCTCCAATCATTATAGGGATGGCTTTTACATCTGTTAAATCTCATTTGAATATCTCTACTCATCAGGAAGCGTGATGGGAATATATTTGACCTTTTTATTGGTTCTAGAAATAGGCTTTTGTCTTTGACATAGGGAGTATCAAATAGCAGATTTGAAATTAAAAGCAACATCAACTAGCAAGCTTTTTATTTATGTTCATCAACAAAGGTTTTTAGTAATTGATTTAATTAAAGGCAGTTTTAGTGACTCATAATTCTCTCATATTATAGTAATCTTATAATAAATGTCATAATTTTAAATTATCACATTTATTATGATCATTTTTGATAGCCTACATTTGAGATGATTATCATATTTGAGGTTATGAGGATGCCTTTGAGAAATTTATTCATTGAATCGATATCTCTAGTGATGAAGACTATGGTAAGAGAGGAAAAAGATCTAGCAAGTGTGGTATCTTCTCCATGAAATCAATATTAAAGTATTATCCATTGTCATTTCAAATTCAAATCACTTTATTATTTGGAGTTATTGATTAAAATGGATTTAATGTCCTAATCCTCACATAATTATCTTTTCTTTTTATAGGATAATGAAGGTACAACGTGAAAACAAAGGAGGAAAAGGTACAAAGGTACAAACAAAGGAAAGCAAGGAGAAGGCTAGCAAAGGAAAATGAAAGGAGGAGGATATTTTGAAAAACCAAAGTGTTTTTAAATGCTTTAAGTGTTTGTTCAATGCTTCTTCAAGAAATTGTTTATCTTTTTGTTTTTAGGACACTAATTTTTGTTTGGATTTAAAAAGAACACTTTTTGTTTTTTGCAAAGGCTAAAACAAACTTTAGGATCACAATTTACTAGATTTTGTTTGGGATTAACAAATTGAACAAGGCAATTCCTCACACTTCATTTGGTACTTTAAAAAAATGAATCAAACCATTACTTTGAAGGATAAAATGAATGTGTGCTTTCATTGTTTTGTAATTATATACACAAAGTAATATCATCAAAAGATGTATGCGCTTCTCTCACGCCTCATGGCGATCTTGAGAATCAAAATGATTTTGGTGACATTAAGTTGTGTAAATAATTTCCCATACACACTTTAATTTGGGTTTTTAAAATTGAACAAAACACTTTGCAAGTGTGAGTTAGGTATATCATTTCTGTTCTCTCTTTGTTTCTAAATGAAGGTTGATCAAACTACGGATATTCTTGCTCGCTATTGTTTACCCTTAGAGGGGCCTGCCTAAGAGACACATCCGAAAGGAGAACTCGAAGGTGACTCCAACCGGTTTTTCATTCAGGCCGGTATACAAATGGATAAGACTAAACTGTCAAGTCCTCATGGTATGTAGGCCTTAGCTGTATAGTGTCTTTTAGAATGGGGTACTACCGTAAAATGTATAAGAGCCCCTAGTAGGATTGATTAAAGCCTTTATTGGCTTGTTGGATGCTCACAAGGTGCCATGTCCCCAATGTTGTGTCATTAAGAACCTTGTTTATAGTAGCCATCTAGTCCATCCAAATGAGTTTATCAAAGTGGTGCATTGGAACTTAGATTCCAAGAAGTTACTTGCCATGTCTGATCTTGGTTGAAATATAGAGGATAAGACTTCATTCTTAACATGCCTTTATATTTTATCCTTGGTTGCATGTAAAATCATCTCTTCTACTACGAAGGGCATGAGGCAAGCCCACTAAGAAAATCGTACCAATTGAGCTAGGATGTTACATTGCTTGTAAACACAGTGTTGTATTCAAAAACATTTGCAAACAAACACTTAACAATATCATTCAAATTTCAAACCCTTTTGGAGACAAATGCCATTGACTCAATCCATATGTTATTTCTTTCCCTTGGGATTCACATCCTTAGAGGTTTCCAAACATTGGATTATATCTCAATTTTTCTCCTTAAGTAAACAATAGGAAACCCTTGCCTTAAGTTCATTAAATTTCCACATAACATATTTTGTGGAGTTTGAAGAAATTAAGACATTGGACATCTTAGTTTGAAAACTTAATCAAAGAAAGTGTTTCTGGTAAAATAAAGCCATTAAGGAAAGCTAAACAAAATGAATATTCATGTGTGATTGGAGACTCACAAATCCCAAAGCAAAAATCATTGGAAATCTAAAAATGAATGTTCAAATGAAATCATTTCTTGGTTACAAAGGTCTTTAGGAAGCATTTGCATGCTCTTCAATACCTAGGTCTAGGAAAACAAAGTGTCTTTTTAGGTTCACCTAAGGATCAAAACAAATCAAACCTCTTTCATCCATCTTTCAAAACATCAAATCCATCTCACAAATCATCTTTTGAAAAATCTTGAAAACATCCTTGATACTAGGCTTTGTGGTAAAATAAAAAATCATCCAAAACATTGAGACCATATCCTTGAAAACATTACCAAAATCACCTTTGTCTAGGAATGTGTAAATGGATCCTTTTGCATATCCTTAGTCAAAGTTATCCAAATCATCTAGCCTAGCTTAGTATATGTAGATGAATCCTTCTCCATATGCTTAGCAAAAGCTATCATCTTTTTTGAATAGGTGTGGGTATATGCATCCTTCTCCTCACACATATTCAAGAAGTCATCCTTTGAACAAATCCATCCCTTAGATCATTATCAAACATCTTAGGGTCCGTTTGTTCAAAATCAAAACAAAGTCAAAATCAAAGTCAAGGACAAAATCCCAAATCCAAAATCCAATCAAAATCCAATTCCTAAAGCCTAGTGTCTTACTCAAGATTTATCGAAAGTCACAACATCCATATCATCTGTTCCTAACATCATCATCATATCATCACCTTTGATCCTCAAACGCATCCGAAAACTTTCATTTTGGGACATAAAATAGAGATTAATCCAAAGAATCAAGAGATTCATCTTCCATATTCTCAAAGATTGATCCTTGTTTTATGGTTCTCACTAGATCTCAATACAAGAAGAGTATGGAAACCAACAAAGAAACACCCGCTTCAAGAGATCTTAGCCAAACCAATGCAGAAATGAATCCAGCAGAATCAAGCAATCCATTGACCCTCTCATCATTGCAAAATCCACAAGAAGAAAACCATGGAGAGGACCTCACTTTTGGAATGTCTCATGAAGAAATGATGGAAATGCTCCAAAATCTAGACAATCATCGAATAATCAACATCATGATGAGACTCAACCCTTCATTATACATGCTTGAATTAGCAAAACAAGGGGCCAAGTTGCCTTTGGATTTTGATGTGAGTACCATAGTGGAGACATCATTTCCACCAATCTCATCCATGCCTATCACACCCATCATATCTCACCACCTATCATTGCATCCAACATGATTCCAAATCTGCCACCACTACCACCAAAACCAAACTTAGCGAGACAATATCACATTGCGCTAAAGGCTCACTAAGCCTACCAAAAGGCTATCTGACAATATCTAGCCACACAACAAGCAAGACAATCTTAACAAGCCTCTCAAGCTGCCCAAGCCTCTCAAAATACCCAACAAACAACAACTGTTGAGAAGAAGGATCAAGATCAATCCATCATTGAGCACCTTGAAGTTGTGTCTACTCCATCCAATGATCAAATGAAAATATGTCAAGAGTCACTTCTCAATCATGATCAAAATCCACCAACAATACCCAATAATGATCCAATTCAAGAAATGTCAACATCATTGGACCCTATGGTTGAAGACATTAGAAATCTCTCTACCGTAATTGTTGAAAACAATGTTCAAGATCTATCCATCAATAAAGATATTTTTGCTTCATCCAACGAGGCATCGACCAATGATCATGTTGAAAATGTATCTACATCACCTAATGAGGTAGAGGGCATATCTCAAAAATTTATTCTAAAGTATGATCAATGTCTTTCACCAAAGTATAGCAATGGTCCTTTCCAAAACATATTGACATCCTTCGACCTCATGATTGCCGATGCACATACTCCTCCATCTACCCATGAGATGCTTTCTATAGATGGAAACATAGATGATCTTCATCTAGAACAAGATTTTTTCACACAAAAAGAGCAGATTATTAACTCCTACAGTCAAACAGAGTTATCAACATCAGGATCAAATATATCCCAAACTCAGATTGAGAAAATCATGAATAAAGATATTGAACATTATCCACTCAAGGAAGAAAATAAGAAGAATGGTATAATCTAGAGTTAACAGGGCGACAAATTGAAACAATGTCATCTATAGTGGTCATTTTTTAGAGAATGTTTATTGAACAAGATATCTCAAAACAAGCAGAATCAAGGAATGAAGGTGATACTATCACCATACTGGGGGCAACTTCATCTCAAGAAAACATCAACATAGGGAGCATGAAGAATCCTTATGATGAAACCGATGTCAATACTACAACCAGTCACGCCATGAATCTCCATCCACCCATTACCCCATCCATGAATTGGGACCAACGCCAAAAGAAATATTTGAATAAAAATATGAAGAAGATTATCAAATCAAAAGAAACTAAGAAGCATAATGGACAAATCAAATACAAATGGATACCAAAGAATACAAAGAAAGATCCTCCCTATCAAACTCCATCAGTCAAAGAAACTATGGGGAAAATAAAAGAGGGAAAGGTATCCATCAAAGATGTTTGCAAAAGAAAAAGCAGGCTTTTCAAGTGACATACAAAGTGTATCAAACAGTTGGTCCTAATTCCATGTACACTTCCGTATCCACCCATCATTGCTCATCTTCCCAAGTTTGGAGAGTCAAAGATTCCAAGCTGTCAACCAATCCATCTCCTATCCCTAAACACACTCCATCCACGCCTCCATGCATGATATCCAATTCTCACATTGACCATGTATTGGCAATGACCCTTCATCATAAGGATTCAAAGGGCACTCTATTGCGATGTGCGCACAAAGACAAAGTTAACTCTGTTATCGATGAAGCAGATCAAGAATCCCAAAAGCTGCATTCAAGTGCATGTATCTTAGCAAATCAGCTCCTTCAATTAGGCTATTGATGGCACATTATGACAGGGGCATCTACATCAGCAACACCTCATGATTCAGCATGAGCTTAAAATATTTCAAAAAAATAAAAAAAAGAAAAAAGTCCAAAAAAATTAGAACAAGGATTGAAAACAGTAAAGATAAAAATCATCCTCTAGTGAAAACCACTATAGGGGCACTTTGGACAAGACCATGATGAAAACCTAGCAAACAGGCATCATGAGTAGAATCGAGCATCTACATGTGCTAGCTTAGTTGAAAGCATCTCATCCCATCCGTAATAAATTGAGCATTCCATCCATTTTATCTATAATAAATCCATTCATCCATGAACCATTTATTCAATCCATGTTCATCCATCTGCATCCATCATCCAAATTATCTTGATCTTGACAAAATTTTGGGGTACACTTTACACTCGCTTATGGTAAATATCTTGACTTGGGCCATTTTCATTGATCCCATCCTATGCAGCATTATCCAATGAGCATCCTTTATCCAAAAACCTTATCTTATCACAAGGTAATCCATATCCATCCATCCATACACCTATCCAAACATCCATCCATAACATTTCATGCATTGCTAGACATTGGGGGCAAATATTTACATCTTGCTTTTGAATAAATCTTGATCTATATCCTCCAACTTATGTGGTGATCCAAATATTGGCAAATGTGAAATCAAATTGGTCAAACCACTTGTGAGCAAAAGTCCAAATCACTAGCCCATGGCATATTTTGACAAGATGATGTTCCTTATCACGCTTCATCGAACATCGAACATCGATCTAAACAATCAATATCAGTTGCATCTAACACACCCTTCAAACATGACATCAAATCATTCAAACAATTTTTGTTCCAAACTAAGCTTTATCAATCATGATCAATCAAATCCAATCAAGAAATCATCAAGATATCCTTGTGTTGCTTAACACTATCCTTGCATTGTTGTGCATCCTCAACAATGTTATCATCATCAGTCTAGATTAGATCATCATCAATCCATCATCATCTTGGGATATTCATCCTAAATAATCAATCCATCATCTTGGGATATCCATCCTAATCGTTGTGTAGATTAACACTATCCTTGCATTGTTGTGCATCCTCAATAATGTTATCATCGTCAATCCCATCAACATCTCAATCATTATGTTGCTTAACACTATCCTTGCATTGTTGTGCATCCTCAACAATGTTATCATCATCAATCTAAATGAATCAAATCCTTGCATTGTTGTGTATCCTCAACAATGCTATCATCATCATCAATCCATCAATTCGATCAATCAACCTTAGCTTGGTTTTCAACAAAAGTCCCAAACAGAGCACTGATATCATCACACATGTCCATATCTAGATCGTCAAAATCATGCAAGAATAAAACAACATTAGAAAATTAGAAAATCCAAAAACATCCAAAACATATCAAAATCCAAAAACAAGTCAAAAATAAAAAAAACATCAAAAACATTGGAATCCGAACCACGTCGTCTCTGAGCTTAAATTTAGGCAAGGCTAATCCCTGATTGGCCCCTCGAGACATCAAAATCCAAAACATTCAAAAACATCAAAATCCAAAACATTAAAAAACATCAAAATTCAAAACATTCAAAAACATCAAAATCCAAAAATTTAAAAACACAAAACCAAAAACATTCAAAACATCAAAATCCAAAAACATTCAAAAACATCAAAATCCAAAACATTCAAAAATCAAATCAAAACACTTGTAAAATCTTGAAAATACCAAAAATAGCCTCAAAACATTGCAAAAAGTCCAAAAACATCCAAATATTTTAAAAATCCATCTGCCTCATCTCGCTTTCACCCGCAATAATCAATCATCCATAATAAATTGATCATCACCTTCATCGTTTGGAAAAACAAACAGAAACAATGATACCAGGCAGTAAAATCAAGCTTCAATCGTAAAATCAAAATCAAAACAACAAACCTTTAAAACAAAATCAAACTCTTGATCACTTTCAAACATGTCAATCGACCTATATATCAACAGCCTATCAATCAACTTATCAAACCATCATCATCCTATACAATGCATGTCCTAGGATATATCATTCCAACAATGGGCATCATTTTGGATATCACTCAGATTCTTATCCTATCAAAACACATTCCTTTGGCTAGAGATATGAAGAACATTGGCTTGTTTGTGTACTTGATCTTTTCATTTGATTTATCTTATTGTGCTCATTCCAAGGACCTCTCGATGATATCCAAACGAAGGATTTAGAGAGATAGGAATGGGGCAATGATCATTATCTTTTGTCTATTGTGCTTGTTGGATGCTCTTGTAAAATAACTTGGTGAATACTTTCTTTGTTAGGTATGTCCTAGCAAGGTTTCTGTATGTCAAGTGTGAACTAGAATACTCCTATCTATTTTTCGAGTCAAAGTCCATCACACTAGGTACAACGCCATCTTGGTTCTTTATACCTTGATGCATCGTGCCTACAAGTTACTTTCGTCGCTTTGGGAAAGGGTTACTAGCACATGTGACACCAATCTACTATGGGATAGGTAACTTGTTATTGCTTTCATAATGTTTTTAGTTTTCTTTCGTCCTTTTTTGCATTTTTGAAGCATTTGCAAGGTATTTCATAGGGGCATTTTGATAGAGTTTGCAAAGCAATAACCCATTGCTTGAAGTTTAGTTGTTTGAAGATTTTTATGGATGCCTACAACATCAACCTAGTAAATAATGTCTATGTTGATTTATTGTCTGACCAAGACAATTCAACAAATCTCCAAGTTATTGTCCTCAATATGAATGATTGTAAAATATTACTAATCTAGATATGAATGGAAACATAGAGGTTCATATGCATGGATTCATATGAATAGATAAATCATGCTTAATTTAACTAACTTAGAATATGATGTAATGTTTACTTTACATTTTATAAAACAATTCAATTATTCTATACTTTAATTCGTCAATAGAAATCATGGAAGAGAAAATGGTTAAAAATTATTTTTTATTTTTTATTGTAAGAAAAGAGAGTCATTTCATACTTATAAAGTGATCTAAATTATTTCTAAACTCTAAAAATAAATACAAATAAAAATAATACAAAAATCACTTTATGAAATTTTATTAAATAGTTCTAAAGTAAAAGAAAATAATTCTAAACCCTACAATAACATATGTCAAATTTAAAGTTTAATAAATGAAATAATATAAAACAATGTGCTTAATTTAACTAGCTTAGAATAGGATGTAATGTTTACTTTACTTTACTTTATATATATATATAACATTTTATAATACAATTCAATTATTCTATACTTTAATTGGTCAATAGAAATCATGGAAGAGAAAATGGTTAAAAATTATTTTTTATTTTTAATTTTAAGAAAAAAGAGTCATTTCATACTTATAAAGTGATCTAAATTATTTCTAAACTCTCAAAATAAATACAAATAAAAATAATAAAAAAATCACTTTAGGAAATTTTATTAAATAGTTCTAAAGTAAAAAGAAAAAATTCTAAACCCTAAAATAACATATGTCAAATTTATAGTTTAATAAATGACATAATATAAAACAATGTGCTTACATCAAAATTACAAAAAAAATGTATAAAAATGTCCTAAGAAAAATATACACAATGCTCCCCTTAATTAGACTTAAAAAATTTATCTTTTTCTTTTCTTATAAATTAATGTTATAATAGGAGTTTCAAGCTATAGTTTTTAGTCAATCCTCATGATAATTAATCAAATACTACATGTAGCATATATTTTTCTAAAGATAGATATGAAAAATATAATCCTAATTCAATCCCTAACCATAACTCTAACACTACTTGTAACCCTAATCCTAAATATCAAATTAAACATGTGAAACTCTAACCCTAACACTAATCCTAACCCTAAATTTACACATAATTATAACAAAAGATTATATAAATAAATCATCTAGTATAATATAATATAATATTTCATTATAATTTGAATTGTGTATATGTAAATTCTATATTTTAGAGGATTAAATATATATTTATAGAGGATTTTATAAAAAAAAAAATTATATATATCTTATCCAACTATTTAAATAGGTTAATTATAACCCTTATTCTAACCATAATCCTAATTCTAGTCTTATCCTTAATTCTAACCCTAGTATTAATTATAACCTTACCTTATGAGTAATTCTATTTTAATCATAATTATAATGCTAATTTTAGTCAAAGTGGTGACACTCTAAAAAGATGATTGTGATATTAGAGGATGTTTGGAGGATCCTACACATCCTAATCCAAAGGTAGAGTGTATTCTAATATGATAGGATTCAACTACAATTGATGTGCACTGGGAGGAAAGATATACCACTTTTATGATCTTAATATGATATATTCCTAAGTATATGTTATATAATGGGAATGAGAAGAAAAAAATTATTGAAATCAAACATACTTAGTGTACTCAAGTACACAAATTAGATTTCTACAATTACACCTATGAGAAACCATCAAGGGAACAAACATAGATAATCTAGCCTTTCACTTTCTCTTTGGTTTATAAAAGATTATCCAGTATGCTGCTACATTATTAAATTAGTACATACCATGCTAGGGTTTTAAGACTACTCAATCTATTCATACCAAAAGGTGGATGATTCCAAGCAACTAATAATGGAAAAAAAACATTGAAAATGGTAATGATATTTAGGTGTTAACACAAATGTTACATATAGATAATGGCATGCTATATATCTATCTCAAGATCTTTCTCTCTTCCGACCGCCTCTCTCTTTAACACTCTCTTTGTCCTCATCTATCTCTCTCACTTTCCTATCTCTTTTTCCCTATTATCTCTCTCCTGACTCTCTATGGATTTCTCACACTCTCTCATAATCTATTCAAAACATTACTCACAACTCACATGTTATAACTACACTATATGAATGGAAAATAGATTCATAGACTTCATTGAAGAGCTAGATTTAGGATTTTGTCCTTTACTGAATCAAATAAAAAAAAATGAGACCAAGGATTAGGGAAAGGCAATCTGATACACTACACTATATGCATGGAAAATAGATTCATAGACTTCAATGAAGAGCTAGATTTAGGCTTTTGTTCTTTACTGAATCAAATAAACAAAAATGAGACCAAGGATCAGGGAAAGGCAATCTGATAATTATGTTGAGTATTTTAAGTTTATGAAGACAATATGGTAAAGTGGGAAATGTATTTATAGGATGAGGTGAATTAAAAATGCAGAAAGTATGTCCTATTAGGAAGGAAGGTAAGAGCAATCAGTTTTTTTTATGAAATAAGATGAAATTAAGAAAAATTTGAGAAACCCTCAAGATCATAAGCATTATCATGTATCAATATATGACATAATGACCTTAACTAGGTGCACTAAATAGTAGTATGATGATCTTTGCACAAAAAGTAAATTATGTTAAAATGCCAAATTTAGAAGAACACAGAAATTAAATATGAAGACAACAGCCTAAAGTGGAATATTTGTTTATAAAATAAGAAAAAATGTCAATCAAAAAATTGATATTAATTTTTGACAGTTCATAAATTACATATAATTTTTAAAAGACTAATTCTAATCTCTTCAATTTATATTTCAAGAAAATAAAATTAGAAATAATAGACATCTCTAATAAACTAAAGTAAAAATTTTGTAAATTTAAATTTTAGTGGTCTGTTTCGAAAATTAGAATTCACTGTGCTGGTTGATACATGGGACCGGATATCTAGAAGCAATAAACAATCAGAGTATACAAGTAGGAGAAGTTCCAAACCCTAGCAGAAACGTAATTAGCAGAAATGTGGTATAGGGAATGGCATTATCATTAATTATTTCAAATATTCAAACTATTACTTTCATTCATTGAATGCGAGTATACCAGGAAGCAACAAAATAAGGAATGCAATAATGGTAGTATATAGGGCAGGAGGGCTTCAAACCTTAGTAGAGAAGGGAGAAAAATGTCTGTTTGAAACATACCTCTGAGCAGTTGACAGTGGTTACATCTATTATTCTCAAAATATTTTGCATGCACATATGTATTCGATATCAAACTCAACAAATATTAATAAAGACCTTAGTCAAAATAAGCAGTTTTTAGCTCACACATTGAAATAGCTGAAATCTTGTTTTAATTGCACCAGAGAACATTTCCTCTATGCTTTATTTCCCACACAAAACCATTGAATAAGAG
Organism: Sequoia sempervirens; assembly: GCA_007258455.2. NCBI lineage: Eukaryota > Viridiplantae > Streptophyta > Pinopsida > Cupressales > Cupressaceae > Sequoia > Sequoia sempervirens. Next base: position 353,716,181 of record VDFB02058242.1, read on the forward strand.
TGTAGTTAATTTTCAGATATTTCGATTGGTATGATCTTGGGCTTACTCTCAGCTGTCTTGGGAACTGTCAGAGTCAGCACCCCATTTGTCATGTTGGCCTTCACTTGATCCAGCATCACATTTTCTGGTAGACGAAAGCGACGAAAGTAAGTGCCATGTGATCTCTCCAAACGATGCCACAAAGATAAAGATAGCTTCAAGGATCTTAACTGAAGAGATGGCACCCCTATTAATAAGATTAACTCAAAGATAATGAATAAAACTCTCACTAATAACAATGCTATTTTTGACTCCCTTAATCAAATCTATCCCTTTTCTTACAACTATTGGCAAAAAATCCTTAGAAAGCTTGCTTCAAATAATTTTCATTTCTCCAAAAGTTAACTTAAAAGATTAACCAAAATGATATTGATTTGTGCAGCTCTCGTAGATAGCCTGAAACAATAAAACATATGTTCTTTGAATGCTTATATTGTAAAGAAGTGTGAATTTTTTTTTTTTTTTTAATCTCGAAGGCTGGAAAGGTAACATCAATTGGTATGAAATCTTATTAGGGAAAGTCCTGGTGAACAGACAAGAGACTAGATTTGTTCACACTTGCGCTTTCGACAAGGAAGCAAGCACACCATTACTAAAAGGAATGGATGAACTTCGCGAGGAATATTACCAAGAAAAGGGAAATAAGGACAAGAAGGGAAAACATAAGGCCAGGCAGCATATGAATGAAGATTTAGGCTCGGATATGGAGGCTGTACATTCAAATGAAGATCTGTCAGCTAAGTATCCTCCACTAGGATGAGCAGGCTGAGAAACATATGATGAGAGCAGAGCGAAAGACCAATAGCTGTTTTGTCATAATGTTTTATATACCGATATGATTAAGATGTTGTGTAACTATGTATATACATATATAACTATAAACTAAGTCATGCATCCACTATATAACTGTAAGGTCAGCCTTGTTTTGAACTGGTATGCATTAAAACAGCAGACCTGGAACAGCGTAGGTTTTTTTACCACTTCTTACAACTGTGAGCAGTATATTATGGAAACATCCAGCGCTGATCACGGAAATCCCAGATTCTCCGGATGATCTCATCGCAGACGGAAAGAGTCCTCTTCTTAGAAATTCTGTTCTGCTGTTTCTATTTCCTGTAGACGTTTCTATTCCTTCTCTCTGTAAATATTATTATTTAAAATCCCTTTACCCAATGTTCTGGGCACGGGAGAATACACAGAATAGTTTAGTCTTTGCATGGTATCAGAGCAGCGATCCTCTGCGTTGCTATTTGCCCATCTCCCCTCCCCTCTGCGTTGCCCTTGCATTCCTCTGTTCTTCTCGGATCTCACCCTGCAGTCTTGAATCTCCGTCATGGCTGACTCTACCACCAGTGCCGCCCACACACCCACCTCCCCACGCTCCCCACACTCCTCTGCTCTCCAACCGGTTCCCCTTCACCATGCAATCTCTATCAAACTGGATCGGGAAAACTATCTTCTCTGGCGCACGCAGTTTCTCCCGCTTCTCCAAGGCTATGACCTGGAAGGCTACGTTGATGGGACCATTACTTGTCCCCGTCGTACTCTCTCTCCGACAGATCCGACGCCGAATCCTGCCTATCTTACCTGGCGCAAGCAGGACAAGATCCTTCTTGGATGGTTACTCTCTGCCCTTGCTCCTGATACTCTGGCGACTGTTGTTGGCCTTGATACCTCGCGTGCTGTTTGGGTTGCTCTAGAGAAGCGCTTTGCTTCCCGTTCCAAAGCACAACTCATGCAACTTCGTCGCGACCTCCAGACCATCCGTAAGGGAGCTCTCTCCATGGCTGACTACCTCCAGCGTGCCAAACAATTGGCCGAGACCCTTGCAGCTTCAGGACAAACAGTCTGCGATTCGGATCTGCAGCAGATTATCTTGAGCGGTCTCGAGTCCGCCTATGATGCTGTCGTCACTTCTCTGACAGCCACGCTTGACACTATTGATATGGATGATTTTCAAGCCCATTTGCTCGCCTTTGAGATGCGCATTGATGCCCAACAGGCCCTCCTTCAGCAGCACCCGGTGGCCAATGTCGCCACCCATAATCGTGCTCCCAATCCTCCTTCTCAGCACAATAATCGCGGAAGGAACCACAATAATCGAGGTCGTGGGAACACCTATCATGGTCAACGTCCTCCACCGATGCCTATTCAGGCAACAGGACCATGCCAGCTTTGCGGACATAAGAACCACATAGCCAACACTTGTTGGTTCAGATTTGATAAAACCTATCAGGAGATGCCCCAATCGGCTGCCCCCCCCTCTGCATACATGGCAGCACCCTATCCATATCATCACTATGGCATCCCTCATCAGCAGTCTTCTTCCTATGCACCATCTCAGATCTCAGTCGATCCTACCTGGTATCCTGATAGTGGAGCTACTAATCATGTCACCCCGGACTTGAGTAACCTACAGATTCACCATGAGTATGATGGTCCTGACAAGCTTCGCGTTGGTAATGGCTCTAAACTCTCTATTTCTCACATTGGTAGATCACAAATTTCTCATTCCTCACGTTTATTTCATCTCAATGATATTTTGCATGTCCCTAATGTCACGACTAACCTTCTCTCTGTTTCAAAATTTGCCTCTGACAATGATGTCTTTTTTGAATTTCATCCACACTTTTTCCTTGTAAAGGATCGGCGCACGGGGCTGGTAGTTCTTCGCGGGCAGCATAAGGATGGTCTCTATCACCTCTCTTCGAGTGTTTCTCCACCCTCTCAGACCCCTTCTACAGCCTTTGTTGGTGAACGAACTTCTCTTGAGAGATGGCATCAGCGTTTAGGTCACCCTATGCCACGAACTGTTCGGCATATTGTCAGAGTTGAGTCGCTTCCTGTTAGTCAGAATAAATTGGGTCTTTGTAGTCCCTGTCAAGTCAGTAAGAGTCGCCAATTGTCATTTCCTTTTAGTTCTACTATTTGTACGCATCCTTTGGAATTAATTGTTTCCGATATTTGGGGTCCTTCTCCCTATGTCTCTTATGATGGATTTCGTTTTTATTTAATTTTTGTGGATATCTATAGTAGATATACATGGCTCTTTCCATTATCTCATAAATCCGACACACTACCTACGTTCATTAATTTCAGGACTAAAATTGAGAATCTACTTGGCCATAAAATCAAAACCTTCCAATCCGACAATGGGGGGGAATTTATTAAATTTAAACCATTTTTGGCCTCCTGGGGAATCACACAACGTTTTTCCTGTCCCTACACCCCCCAACAAAATGGTTTAGCCGAGCGCCGACACAAGCACATTGTGGACACTGGCCTTACCCTCCTTCATATAGCTTCTGTTCCCTTCATCTATTGGACCGATGCTTTCCTCACAGCCTGTTACTTGGTGAACCGGTTGCCCACCCCCATCCTCAACAATCGGTCCCCCCTTCAGTGTCTGTTTAACACGGGTCCTGACTATCGTGCGATGCGTGTCTTTGGGTGCCTCTGTTTTCCCTACCTTCGTCCCTACAGCTCTAATAAGCTAGACTCACGTTCTCTCCCTTGTGTCTTCTTGGGTTACAGTTTGGTTCACAAAGGCTATAAATGTCTCCATCTTCCCACCAATAGAATATATATCTCTCGGCATGTTGTGTTTGATGAAGGGACCTATCCGTTTGCTGCTTGCCAGAACGCACCATCATAGGACTTGATCTTTGCACCATCCCTCGTATCCACTCTCCCACTTTATCACTCACCTCCATCTAGTGTGTCTTCACCTCCCTTGCAAGGACCTCACCATGGCCTCTCCATTCCCCTAGATGCCTCACCTTCTCGTCATGACCTCCCTACCCGAATTGAATCTGCTTCCCCCGCCTTAGTGATTTCGGCCCCACCATCTCCTAGCCGTGACCCCTCTTCCTCCCCTTTGCCGTTACCTTCGCCAAGCTCGATGGTTCCTCCTACGAATGTGCATCCAATGGTCACAAGGTCCAAACATGGCATTTTTCGGCCCAAGGCATACAGTGCTACTAAGCACCCCTTATCTCCTGATGATATTGATGAGCCCACATGTTTTTCCCAAGCCAAAGTGGACCCACAGTGGCGCTTGGCTATGGATAATGAAATTAATGCTCTTCTCCAGAATGGAACGTGGAGCCTAGTCCCATCCAAGCCCCACTTAAATATTGTTGGGTGCAAATGGGTTTTTAAATTGAAAAAGAAAGCAGATGGCTCCATTGATCGCTACAAAGCCCGACTAGTTGCCAAGGGGTTCAATCAGCAGGAAGGAATTGACTATGGGGAGACTTTCAGTCCTGTGGTAAAACCCTGCACCATTCGTACAGTTCTCACTATTGCACTCTCTATGGGTTGGCCCCTTCACCAACTCGATGTGCAAAATTCTTTCCTCCATGGTGTCCTTGAGGAGGAGGTTTACATGAAGCAACCACCTGGATACATTGATCCCTAGTTTCCTACTCATGTGTGTCGACTCCACAAGTCTCTCTACAGTCTCAAACAAGCTCCACGGGCCTGGTACCACCGCCTGAGCACCTTTCTCCAACAGGTTGGGTTTGTGGGTTCCAAAGCTGACACTTCGCTATTCATTAAGCGAACCGCCCACTCCACAGTTTTTATGCTTGTTTATGTCGACGATATTATCATTACTGGATCTACAGTGGACTGTGTTCAGGTTTTGATATCTCAACTTCAGTCCGCTTTTGCCATAAAGGACTTGGGCTCTCTCCATTATTTTTTGGGCATCGAAGCTCTTTCAACTCCTACAGGGCTTCTCCTATCTCAAAGAAAGTATACACTTGATCTTCTCAAGAAGACAAAGATGGACGGTGCAAAACCAGTTCGCACTCCTATTTGCAGCCAAGAAAAGTTGTCTAAATTCACCGGCTCCGCGTTCAACGATCCAACTCTATACAGGAGTGTTGTCGGTGCTCTTCAATATCTCACTCTTACGAGACTCGATATTGCTTTCGCCATCAATAAGGTCTGTCAGTTTATGCAGCAGCCCACTGATGATCATTGGAACGCTGTCAAGCATATCCTGCAGTACCTAAAGGAAACTCTCTCTTATGGACTGCAACTCAGCAAGTCTGCCCCTCTCACTCTTACTACCTTTTCTGACTCAGATTGGGCTGGCTGCCCCGATGACCGCCGTTCTACTAGCGGTTACTGCATCTTCCTTGGTCCAAATCTGATTTCATGGAGTGCTCGAAAATAAAAGACCGTCTCAAGGTCTAGTACTGAAGCTGAATATAGAGGAGTTGCCATAGCCACTGCTGAGCTAATTTGGATTCAATCCCTCCTCTCTGAACTTGGATATTCTCCCACTGCTTCCCCTGTTCTATGGTGTGACAATCTTGGTGCTACGTATCTCACAGCTAATCTAGTCTTTCATGCACGGACTAAGCACATTGAGATTGATTATCATTTTGTTCGTGAGAAAGTTGCTAACAAAGGTCTTGTTGTCCGATTCATCTCTACAAAAGATCAGGTTGCAGATGTCTTCACTAAGGGGTTGAGCTCTGCTCGATTTGCTTTACTTCGAGACAAGTTGACCGTACGTACACCCACGCTCAACTTGCGGGGGCATATGGAAACATCCAGCGCTGATCACGGAAATCCCAGATTCTTCGGATGATCTCATCGCAGACGGAAAGAGTCCTCTTCTTAGAAATTCTGTTCTGCTGTTTCTATTTCCTGTAGACATTTCTATTCCTTCTCTCTGTAAATATTATTATTTAAAATCCCTTTACCCAATGTTCTGGGCACGGGAGAATACACAGAATAGTTTAGTCTTTGCATATATAACCGATAATGCATGCAAATGAATGCAAATTGATTCACCACTTATATTTAATTAAAAAAAAAACAAATTACAGAGAACTACACAACTAAATCTTAATAAAAACATCCTACAACTAAAAAAAATACCATCTAAATTATCACAACTTATTAAAACGCACATAAATTAATTAACAATACCAGGTAAATTAGTTTTGAAGATGTGGTTATCATCAGTTTCAAGCCAATCAACAGGAATATGAATAGTGACTGTGTAGTCCCCTGAGGCATTATACATTTCCCCTCTAAGAGGATTTGGGCTCCACGCATCAACCTTCAATGGATCCATCATCGCCTGGAATACAATCAACCTCCTCTGACTCACTGCAAACAAAAATACCCTAAAACATAAGCGATCTTAACAATCGTATCTTAAAAATGGAAACTAGATAACTTACAGAAATTGCAAGTTAACCTACCAAAGCAAGCTGCCGAAAGCGGGCTATTTACTTCTGACTGCGATGATGTATATATAGTGGTTTGAAGTGGGAGGCTAAGCGTCTGGAAACTTCTAGGGCTTTCTCAGTGAACCGTTATAATAATGGCACGTGTTTCTATTACTCCTTTTGTATACTCGTTGGAACTCCAAAGGAGCATATGTTACCTTTCACAAATATGAATGGGGAATATGATTGGCAATTAGAAAAGGAGGTCTATAAACTCATGGATTTGGTATTTGATATTTTAGGGTAGAGGGATTAGTGGTGGTGTCTTTAGGGTTTTTTAAAATATAAATAAAGAGAAATTATTAATTATTGGTTCAATCTATGTATAATATGTAGAGAAGTATTGTTTTTGAGGTGGTTTTTTTTTGTAATGGCACGTGTTTCTGCTTCTTATGTATATTCGTTGGAACTCAAAAGGAGCATACCTTACATTTAACAAACACCAATGAGGAATATGATTGACAATTAGATAGGGATGCCTATAAACTCATAGACTTGGTATTTGATATTTTAAGGTAGAGGGATTAGTAGTGGTGTGTTTAGGGTTTTTTAAAATATAAATAAAAAAGGAATTATTAATTATTGGTTCAATCTATATATATACTTTTTTCTCAAAATATGTATGATAGCTCTACTTTACAATAATTTAAGAATATTTTTATTTATTTATATTGTTCTTTCTTATTTACTAAAGACTTTCACTATTATAATAAAAAATAACTAATTTTTTTTTTTTAATTATTATATAAATTGATAAATAAAATAGTAAATACTTATATATTTCAATAATAATGTAATAAAAACTACACTTTATAAATAAATCACAACAACCCATCTTTCATGGTAATGAATGGTTGGCTTAGCACTCATTGCGTCTAGGTGATGCTCACATAGGTGAAGCATTGGGCCGGAGGTCACTCATCACAATACTACTCCAACTCAAGTATGTTTAACCATGGAGTTTCCCCAAGGTTAAACCAACAATGCTTGCAACCCCATTTGCAAAACCTTCAACAACCGTTGTGCCTTATGAAGCACTCATTATAGAGGCCTTTTTAGCTCATCAATTGATGATGAGGTATTTTCCACAGCATGTCAAAATATGATATTGCTTTGAGGATTCAATCATGTAGTTTTTCGGGTCAAACTCATTGACCCATGTTTCATGAGTAGTGGTTCACTAAAATCCATCTCTTCGGATAATCTAGGCCCATTTAGCACTCATTGCATCTAGGTGATGCTCATAGAAGTGAAATATTTATTTATTTTAACTTTTACTTAATAACTTTTTTGATATTATTTATTTTAAAGAGTTATTTTATTTTTAATATTAATACAATAAATAATTAAAAATTAACATTATATTTGTCAATGGGGTTGTGCTTAAATGGAAAAGCCATATAGATCTCAAGATAGAGATCCATGTTGAAATCCCCACAAGTGACATCTTAAGTTGGAATTCCAAGTAGTGGCTCTTCAACTTTCATTGTGGCTTATTAGTTGAATAGAGTTCAATAAGTGGTTCTAAGTTGAATATGTCGCCATAAAAAAATACTAGTTTAATAATATCTAACAACAAAAATGTAAAGATGAAAAAATGTTCACTCTTTTGAAAGCGAACAACCTTCAACTAAGGACTAACAAGCCACAAACTATCATGAAACCTGTGGTGTTGTAAAACAAAGTAAGATTTTAAAAATCCTCAAAGAGAAGACTACAAATCAATATACTATGAGGAAAAAAAAACTCTTTAAATTTCTTAGTATTCCTAAACAAATGAAATTAGGATTCCTCTCCATGGAGATTAGTAAGATCTCTAAATAATTTTTTTAATTTAATATTTTTAGATAGTACCTTTGCCCTTCATGTTATTTTGAATTATTTCATTTTAAACTTGAAAATTCTACCAGTTTCTTGTAATGCCACTCTCTTCTTTCTTGAGATATGACAATAGTTGGTCAATGATCATTATTTGATATCCATTTTCTTTCCTTTTTAATCCTTTCTATTATGAAGGAACACTTTCCATTCTTAAGAATCTTCCATTTGTAGGATGGTTCTTCATTTGGGACTCCAAGATCATCCTAGACTAGAAAATATATGTCTAACCACCCTTTTTCTTTTTTCCATATGAATAGTTGAGAATGAACAATGCTTGGAATGGTTATTTGATGTTGTAGATAAACATGTGTTAAAATAAAGTCGGTAAAACTACAATATAATCCCTCATATTGAGAAAAAAAATGTGCAATAAATAAACTATGTGTGTAAGGTGTTCCTATCCCTAATAATCCCCTATAATGATTCTTTTAGGTGTCCCATTTATTCTAATTCTCAGTTGAACTATTTTAAGAAACTCAAAGTAATCTGCACTATCCATATTTTATCTTCCATAACTTGTTATCCTTCATTGTGTGAAGCTCAATATTATGCAATGAATTTTATTGTCTCCCTTTCATATTATGAAATAATATATCCTTGTCCTTTCATATTACCACACTAAGAATTATCATGGAAAAAATTTCTAACATGGTCTCCATCTTTGCATTGTCAAACATATAATGCACAAGAATAATTAGATGCTAGAATAATTTCTATGAATTATTCCATATAAAATATTAAGTTCCAATATACCCCTAGACCAGGGTCATGAAATCCAAAGGTGTGTTTAATATCCTCTAATCATTCCTTCCATTTTGAAAAATTTATTCACTTTTTGTTTTGAATATACCAAAATTGTGAGAGTATTAACAAATTTTGTGTGACCCTATGCACCCATAATTGATGTTACTATAATTTTTATTAAAGGAAGTAAATTTCCTTTACATATTTAAAATATAAAAATATATAGAGGTCTATGTATTATATTATAATGAACGAAGTATACCTAACTTTTAAAAAAATCTTGGAATTATCCCAACTCAATATTGTAGATTGATTTGCAATCCACCATCTCATTGGTATTGAAATTAATGAGAATGGAATTATATTAGGACCCACTTTTACATGTCTAGAAATTCATGCTCTAGTATTTTGCAGAAATCCTTAGAGGTGGATTTCTCATACAGATATTGTCCATTCATAGTGTAGAAGTTGAAAAAACAACTTCACAGTCTCCAAGAACACTTGCAAGCAATCACCTATCACATGCAAAGATATTCAGAACAAAAACAACAGAATTTTTGTAAACCCTCAGAGCCAATGTGTGCAAGAAAAAATTAGAATTATTATTTATTTAATGAATTGTTTTACAAATAATACAAAATCCTTCGAAAAGGAAATGATGCAATAAAGCAGGGAAAAGCAACCCTAATCTCATCTTAAGCAAAAAGACAGCTCAATAAGATAAGATAAGAATTAAATGATAATTATCTTAGAAAATAAAGAATTACCTAAGTAAACTTATCCTAAAGTGTAATTAAATAATTAATTACACCAACACCCCCCCATAAGTGCAAGTTAGGGAGAAGAAAATTATTATGCAAAGATGAGTCCCGACAACAAGGCCTGATTAGGTACTCATTTACAAATGCAATGCAAACTAAATCAAACGAGGTAAAGGAGAAAACCACATGGGAACAAAACTCCTCCCCAAAATAGAATGCAATAAACTAAGTGATGAAAGATGGAGGACTCCATAAGACCCCCCCAAGGACACCATCCATCACAAATACATAAATGAATTCCCTCATAAGAGAGGAAGAAAGAGGCCATAGATTCCCCCAGAATGAAGTAACTCCAAAAGTGAAGAAACTACATCTCCAGAAAGAAGTGAGAGGGAAGAGGCCGAATGAAAGAAATTGCTGAAGGTGGAATAGGTGTAGTCCAAGATGTCTCCACAGAAGCAAGTGTGAACTCAACAAATGAAGAATCTGAAGTAGGTGAAGACTCAATAGAAACCTCCAAAGATATATGATCAATTGGATCATGCTGCACTGAAACATAAGAAGCAACAGTAGGAGGAGTAGATGGATGAAAGGCTCGAGAACAAGATCCAAAGTGAGAACTCCAATGTTTAGGAAGCTAAATATCTCCTCTGAATGATGATACACACTCGAAGTGTGAGGAACAACTGTAGGAATAGAAACACCACTAGTAGCAAAATGAGTGAAAGAATACAACCGAGATGAGTGATCCACTACCCCAGTAGCAATAACTGCTCTAATCTCCAAGTCTCTGCTGATAACCGAATTAGGTGTGAACTCTAAATATCTCCCATTTCCCCCATGTGTTATCTAATAGATGTAAAGAACGTTATTTGTCAAGTGAGGGACACACAAGACATCCTGAAAGGAGTGGTCCCCAAAACTAATAGACCCCTTCCCTGTACCACTCATGTAAGAGTTGTTTACTCTGAAGTTGGTTTTTCAACTTCTACATGGTATCAGAGCACCTACAATAAACCCTTAGAGCCAATGTGTGCAAGCAAAAATAAGAATTATTGATTATTGAATGAATTTTTTTACAAATAATACAAAATCCTTCGAAAAGGAAATGATGCAATAAAGCAAGAAAAAGAAACCCTAATCTTATCTTGAGAAAAATGATAGCTCAATAAGATAAGATAAGAATTAAATGATAATTATCTTAGGAAATAAATAATTACCTAAGTAAACTTATCCTAAACTGTAATTAAATAATTAATTACACCAACACATAGAGACTCTATAGAAATGACACATAAGTGTTCGTTTAAAAACAAAAACCCATCTTTGAAAAACCTTTATATAGGTTCAATAACTTTTTGAATGTGTGATATCATGAATGCCCATCTTGATGGATCTATCCTAGGAGAACTTTTTATATGGGTACCACCTTAGTAACTGTTTATTTTGGTACATTGTGCATGTTGGGGAAATATTTTACCATAATTTCATAGTCTCTAAATGTACACCTTTCTTTTAGAATGTGTGAATCAACCTTTAATGTCGTCTCCTACCTTAGAATATTGTCATGTGATGCTTCAATCTTACCCAAATTTTCACTAATGATCTCCTAATCATATCCTTTAAATAACTCTCATTTTAATGTGGACCAATTCAAAATATTATGATATTTGAGATGGATCCATGGGTACAATCACATTATTTTAACTATTATTAATTATTATGTTACAATTATTAAAAAAATCCATATATGTTCCTAACAAGAAATAAAAATTCTAATCCAATAAAGCTAAATTAATATCTACCTCTACCATATCAATTACTTCAAAATCAATTTTGAAAGTGACCTTTATATGCTAACTTATACATCCTTACTTGCATAAACACAATTCACTTTTGCACATTATTTTGCATGTAAAGGATACATGGTGAGTGACTTATAAAGTGAAGATTGACACATAGTCACACAGGGGTAAAAGAAAAAATTTATGTTATATTTTTTAGGGTGATCCAACAAAGTTGGTTTACAATTTTGAGGAACTAATTTTTGTTGAAATCACATATTTTTAGAAAATATAATGATTTAAGCCTTAAAAGGTTCCATTTAAAGAATTCCAATCGAAGAGGGTTTGATCAAACTACCTTAAATCAAACCCCCTTGGATAGAACCCTCTAGCTTTAAACCATACAGATAATAGAGTCTCCTTTACACCTATCAAAATGTTGATTAAAAACCACTTTTGATTTACCTTTTGGGGGATCAAATGAATTCATTTAATTATTATTTTTTGTAAGTATGTATTCCTTATTATAAGCTTCCCAAAAAGTATAATTTTAAATAAATTTAATTTTATTATCATATTTATTTTTTATTTCTTGTGAATGTAGCTTTTTCACCGAAAATCAAGCTCTTTGTTTGCACATGTGGAAAAATAGTAGATTATAAAAACAAAAATTAAAAATATTAGTGCGCCAACTATTGAATTCCTTGATCCAACAAAGAATTATTTTTTTAATTTCAATATATACAAAAAAAATTATGCATTATACAGTTGCGCTTTGTCTAAATTATAATTGGTTTGAATTCAAAACTTGATTAAAGAAAAAATATTCAATAAAAAAAGATCTAACCAAGTGGAATAACTAGATATCGGAGTTACAAATCTAAATTCTAAAGAATTACAATTTTATACTTCATGGCAAAAAAGTTATGCATTATATAGTGAGCATCACTTTTAAAAAATGTTGTATTCTGAAAAAAACTAGTTTTCCAGGGAGTTGGAAAAAGAAGTGCAATATGATTCCAAAATTTTTGAAAAAAATATATTTAGAATCTATAGAAAAAATTTCACGAAACTCTAGTTTACATCATCTTCAAATTCCTCACGGTTTAGCTACTATAGGTGCTCGAAAGTGAAGATTTAGTTAAAAAAGAACATTTCAATGTCTAGTTTGGCCAAAAATTGTAAACCACTATTGCGGGATCATATACCAACTTATCAACACAAATGAATTCAATAATTTTTAGCTAAAAAATAATTTCTTGAAAAATATGATCTAACTCGATTGATTGTAGCTAAGTTGGATATGGCCACAAATTTTCCAAATAAAAGTGTTCACTCAATGCATATATAGCACCACTTTCAGGCCAATTTACCAAAAAATAAAATTATTCAAAAAAAATGGTGCTTCAATAACTTAAAACTCATGTAAACAAAATTTGGAAGGTAGAATGTTATCCCTTGAGGATAAATTTGATAAGTTGTGGAATGTTGTGATGAAGGGTGGAGATACCTTTAAGGTCTTGGTTATCTCAGAGTCTGCCAAGGTGACCTCCCCTGTGACTAATACAAGAAAGACAAAGGATAATGAGTCTACTAATGATACCACTGATAGGGGTAAGCTGATGGATGTTGAGTGTGTTGCTAAGAAAGGTGTTGTGAAAGATAGTGTTTTGAGTGGTGAGGTTAAAACAGGTGGAATAGGAGCTAGAACTAGAAAGAAAATGAAAGATTAGGCCGGGGCCTCGGGTTTTGAGGCATCTGATATGGTGGCTAATGTGTAGAGGTTGGATGCTTGTGAAATGGAAGCTGTGGAAAATTTGAACAATCTGTAGTGCTGCTAGCTGGTTTCCTTCTTTTTGGATAATTTTTGGCTATTTTTTGGCTATCATCAGGCTGATTGTTGCTTTTTGTTGTTATCTTCTTTTATTAGCTGCTTTTTGATGTAAAGGGTATCAGGCCCCTTCAAAACCCATTTTTTACCTCAAATCAAAACAACTTATACTCATTTAAATAACATTTTATTTAAATATAAAAAAATCTATTGTAGATCTATAAGTGTATTTCTCAAATATATATAATTTCTAATATTTTAATTATGTTGTAAAAAATATATATTTACTAAACATTCAAATATTCACAAAAACACAAAAAAATTCAAAATATCAGACAAAAATCAAAAACATTAGGAAACATTCAAAATACCTAAACAACCTCAAATATCTCAGAAAATCTAAACATTCAAATAAAATTTCAAAAAGACCAAAAATATTGAAAAATTCCAAAAAATCCAAAACCATCCATCCCATTTTTTTCCACTCATAATAAACCTTCACCCATAATAAATTGATCATCACCTTCACCCTTTGATGAAACAAATAGAAATCAAGTGTAGTGAATCATAAAGTGAAAACCTAAGTATCAGAATCTAAAGTCTAAATCATAGGTAGATGTGTTAGTGGAGTTTATATTAATGGCTTCTCATTAGTATCATTATCCTAACATCAACCAAATTTTGTTCAGCTTTTCGTAGGATGTATCCTTCCTACTATGGACATCAATATCAGCCATCAACTTAGGTAAAAATAAATTGGCAAGAGATATAGATAACACTGACTATTTGTCTTTGATCTTTTCTTCTGATTTCCTTAATGATCCATTCTGAGGACCTCTCACTCATGTCTATTTGAAAATATTTAGAGAGAAAGGAATGGGGCATTGATCATTATATTTCATTTGTTGTGCTTGTGGGTACTCTTGTAATATAATCTTGGTGCATACTTGCTTAGTTGTGTGTACAGAAGTTGTTGGGAGCACATTGTTGACTATTACGTATGCTTTGGTCCAATGTATTCTTGGCTTCTAACTTACATTCAGACAAGGTTTCCATATGTCAAGGTGTGAACAAGAACCATCCTATCTATTTGCAGAGTCAAATTACATTATACTAGATACAATGTCATCCTGGTTATTAATACCTTGATGTATCATGTCTATGTGTTATATCAAACAATAAGGAACGGTGAAAAATTCCAATCCTGAAATATGAGCAAATCATCATCTTGTATTCATCATCCTACATTTATCATCACCATCTCTAATAAAGTCTCAGTGGATCATAGACTTGTTGGATATTTTTGAAGCAATCATCTTGTTTCTTCTATCTTCTCTTTGTACTAACTTGGTATCATAAAAATCAACAAAAACATCATCAATGCATTCATCTTGCATCCACAAATCATTAGCATACATGCATCTCATAATCATGGCATTAAACATCCATCCTACATCATCATTCTAATTTAAGTTATGATAAATAATATTAATTTTTTATTCTAAGCATCATATATCATAAGCATACATTGCATATCATATGATGAAGCATAAACATCTGTGTTTTCCATCCATACATCCATATGCATACATCCCATCATAAAATTGCATAGAAAATACACAAAAAGAAGTACATCCATATCATTTGCATGCATAATCATAGCATAACATCTACATATCATATCATATCATATCACATGGCATATTGAAAAGATAATGAAAAATAATATAATATTGCATCCATTTCATTACATATAATCATCCCATATTGCATAAGCATAAGTGCATCCATACATACTTAAATATAAGCATCTCATATAATATGCATCCATAAAATAATAAGCATAAAATAAGATAAATACATCATATCAAATCCATATCCGTATCATATATATATCAAAAAATGGATGTCATGGTACAAACTTTGGATCAATGTATGTATATCAATCATAAATACAATATCCATGAGGCTATCAAAAATGAGCCCATGAATGTATATCAATATCAAAGAATGGGGAAAAAAATAAAAAAGAGTCTTTACACTTGAGCTAGCCCTAATGGTTGCTCCCCTCTTTGGTCATCCTCTTTGGTTGATCCTCAGTCCTAGGTTGTGCATCGCCCCTCTTCGAATAGATGGGCTATTTCAGTGACACTAGCACATCTTAATGGTAATGCATGTTATAATACACCACCTCAGTCACAACCTCTCTTCAATCTTGTAGATACAATCCTACCCTGGGTAGTTCCCATAAGGGCCTCTAACCACTGTTGCCACCCGATCTGTTGGTCCCTCTCAATAGTCATAGCTTGAACCTACTGTTTGGCATGATCTCTCTTTGTTGTAATGGCCTCAAACTGCTATCTTGCCTAGTCTTGCTTAGAAGTAATAACCAAAATTTTCTATTGGGCCTAATCCCACTCACCTATGAGAACCTTCAACTACTGCTACAATTGTTGAATTTGAATATCTCTAGCATTAGGTGGTGGTGGTGCTTGTATAGGTTGTTGTAGAAGTTATTGTTGTATGCGCTACTACTGAATAACAAGTTGCTGAGGATGTTGTTGTACATCTAGTGGAGCCTCTGAAGTCTTCCCATCATCACCACCATGGCTATCTTGGCCTCTACCTCTACCCTATCTAATCCCTAGCCTTTGGGTCTCCCTCACAGAGGAGCACCCGTTGGATTTGTCAATCTCTGAGGAGGTGTGAACTATGCAACATAAGTAGGTGTTGTATGTGTAACTGTCTAGCCCTGGTCATAGGCTTATAGTTGAGCTACTAACTATTTGAAACCCTCCACTACCTCCAAAGATGGAATAGTGGGTCCCCATGTGGGAACCTCTCAAGTTGACCTCACAAAAATGGCTTTATAAGCATAATCCAGCTTGTCATGTTGCTCACCGAACTGTTGTCCCACTCTATTTGGAATGTATCTCTTGATGATTGTATGCTCCCAACACTGCATGTACCAAGTTTATCTGGGAAAAAATAACTATTGAGCATCATCATACCACCCTGACATCTATAGCCAGGGTCGTCATCTAAACACTGTCATGTCATTTAGTACCCACCACTAGTAAAGGATCCCAATCTTCCTAGTGTGTCATAAGGTGATGGCACCTCTATAACCCCAAACCATGGGATCATCTAGATAACCATCAACCATCTGCACTATCAATCAGAGCATGAAGATATGCTCCCATGCCTAAAAATGAAGCATGATAACCCCTATGATGAGCCAAAAATATGCTCTTAATTTGGATATCATGGTGTACTTTTAATACCTTTAATTTTGTTGTTCATGGTTGTTTAACTCTTTTGAAATCTTTTATTGGGGGAAATCCTATAGCAATACACTTTTATGTACCTACAGCCTATCATGTTGACATGCCTATGTTTATTACCCTGTTTGACTCCCCAAATGACTGGTATAACGCATGTAGTTTTTGAATGATGAAATAGATTTAAATATGTGATTAATGAATAGATATTGTGTATGTGCCATGCACCTTTTCTTTCGCATCTCTTACCTTGTGTCTCACAGGTTGTTGTAGAAAGTATGATCGAGTCATGCGTAGCTGATCTTGGCCCTGTAGTAAAGTCTATTTCCTACACGACTTCAAGGAAGCTCTGGCGAAGACTCTTTGACTGAAACTATTGGGAAGTATTTTAAATGACATTTAATCTGGAAAGAGTGGAGTGCTATATTCTTTCTGGATTAGGTTGAATGGATAAACTCATTTATGAAGTATGTTCCTTGATTTCAGGATACATTTTTACATCCACGTCTTTCTCTGTTAGGGTTAGTTAGTTGTTTTCCTGATTTAAATAAGTGTTCCTCCTACGTGGGTGAACCACTAGTAGAAAAAAGAGAGAAGAGAACAGAGAAATAGCAGATAGATAGAGAAGTAGATTATGTAAGAGTTAGAGTTATAATATGAATAAGAGTTTTTGTTAGTTTTCTGAAGCAGAACAGTTAATGTAAATGATTTCACGTTATGAATAAAAGTTTATGGAATTATGAGTACAATATTCTGTGTAAATTAGATGATGCTTGCTAAGGAGGCCCACTTAGTAAGTATCCGTAGGAGAGTAGTTGTTTATCCTTTGCTAATTCAAGTTAGATTTCACTTTAGCAGTTTCAGCACAAGCTCAATCTTATACTGTTCATGCAGCATTTGGAATCCATCCCTGTGTTTGTTCCTGCAACATAAGGCCAGTTTATAATTTATCTCTCTATTGTAGCTATTATGATTTCTGCTTTGGTTAAATTATGGTTGAGTTAGAGAACTTTGCATTACCTCCATACAGCTTAGGTAGAATTTCTTTCCAAGTATTTATTTTCAATAGGTTGTGACTAAAACTGGTTCTTAGTGCACATATAGTGCTACTCCATTTAAAGTATACGTTCCCTCATTTGACAAGTAAATGAACAACCATGAAGATATATTAGTCACCTGCTAGAATGTCCAATTCCTAGGATAGGTTTTGCCATGATTTTCATATCCTTTTGTGGGCGCAACCATTTTTGGCGCTGTTGCCGGGGATGGTGTCAATCTAAGAACCTGCTATAGTCATTGTTAGTAGTAGTTTAGTCAGTTGTTCAAGAATTTTTAAAATCCTTCAAATACCATCCATTTCTATTGCATGCATAGAAGAAGAGACGTGCTGGGAAGGTTCCTCCTTGAAAACCTGTTTGTTGAATTTCCATTTGACCCAACTGACAAAGAACCTGAGGAAAATCCATTTGCTCTAATACTCCAGCAAGCAAATATGGCACAAAATCCACCTAATCCACCTCCTGATTTTGAGTTTCCCATTGTTGCCCAGGAAGATACTGATAACCTTAAAAATATTCCTTCTTCATTACTTCCTAAGTTCTATGGCCTAGTTACGGAGGACCCAGAAACTTTCCTGTTTGAATTTGATATCCTTTGCCACAGTTATGACTACACTTCAAATGCTCACAAACTGAAATTTTTTCCTACTACTTTGAAGGAGGGAGTTCTCAAATGGTTCATGAGTTTGGGAAGGGGTGTTGTTGATAGTTGGGCAGCCATGCAAAGAAAATTTCTTGAGAAATACAACGAATATTGTAAGAGTGGTAGTAAAGGTGATGATATATTCAGAATTCAACAAAAGGAGGATGAAAGTTTGGAGGATTATATCTCAAGATTCTTCTTTTCCCTGAAAAAGAATTCAAACCATACTCTCAATGAAGAATCTCATAAACTACTTTTTCTAAGGAGAATCAGTGATACCTGTATAGATGCCCTGGACCTGATGGGAGGAGGCGATATAACCCAAGCATCTTGGGATGATATCAAGCAGATATGTCTCAATTACTCCCAAGCAATTGTGAAGAAGGGTAGAGGTCATCAAGCTATAATGGGTAAGTCTTCTTCCAATGGAGTTTCCCAGATGGAGATAAAAAATTTCTATATGATTTCAAGCAGGACATCATAAACAATATGGCTACATAGTTGGATACCATGCAAGCTCGCAAGAAACATGCGGAGGCTGAGGTAATCCTGGCTGAGTTCTGTCCACATTGTAGACAAAAGAAATGTGACTGTAGATGCAAGTTGGTGGCCAACATGGAGGCTAAGCAGTTACCTACTGATTTTAAGATGATAGAAGGTGATGATGACCAGTATTCTTTGTTGCAAAAAGGAGACCATGGGCTCTAAGACAAGGTATGCCTCAAAATCCTTTGACTTTTGGTAATCCTTACTCTAATTATAATAACCAATGGCAACCTACATATGGCCCGTCTCCACCTTGGAATTCCCCTCAACCATACTGGCCTAACTATCAGAGTCCTCAATGACAACCCCCTGAAGGAGGTTGACAGGAGCCACAAGGACAATGGACTCCACCTCCAGGTAACTGGCAGTAGAACCCTCAATAGAGAGGTTCTCAGCAATGGCAGAACCAACCCCCTGGATTCCTGTTGTCTCAGCAACCACAACCTCCGGCCCTTATGCCTCCTCTTATAGCACCTACAGCAAATACTGGCCCTCCAAAACAAATGCCTATGCCTGCTCAACCATTGCCAAATCCCAATAATAAGCAGCAGCAACAACAACAACCTATGTATTCTGCAGAAGTCAACCAGTATCCAGCTTATGCCCTGAATATCAATGATATCCATCTCAGGTCTGGAACTACTCTCCCTGCTCCACAACCACCTATAATTATAGAGATTCCAGACTCTGTTGCTGAACAACCTACTGATCATGCAGAAGATATACCTATATCAGTTACTGCCTCGAAGGAACCTATCTTGCAGCCTTAGGCTACACCGACTTTTCCTCATAGATTGCAAATTACTACACCCAAGGCCATTGAAGATCCCACCTTTGATATTTTGGAGCAGTTAAAGAATGTACAAGTTCAAATTCCTCTTTTTATAGCTATTAAAGATGTTTCAGTCTATGGAAAAGTCATTAAAGAGGCCTGTTTAAAAAAAAAAGGAAGAAAAGAAAATGATCCCAAAACTATCCATGTCCTAGGACAGTTAGCCGATATTATGTTGGGGAAGGTTGTCATTCCAAAATATATTGATCCTGGAAGCCCTGTAGTCAAAATAAATATTAATGGTCAAGTAGTAAGAAATGTTTTGGTTGACCTTGGTGCAACCATTAATGTGATGACCAAGCACACTATGGAGTGTTTGAATATTCCAAACATTCGGTCTACACCGACTGTCTTGTAGCTTGCTGATAGTTCCATGGTTACACCTGATGCAGTGATAGAAGATGTCATTGTCACTCTTGAGTCTTGAGAATATCCTGCTGATTTCACTATATTGTCCACTAAGGCAACCTTAGGAGGATATCCTATTATCCTAGGCAGACCTTGGTTAGCTACATCTGATGCCTTTATAGGATGTCGTTCAGGAGACATGACAATTTCTGATGGTCAGTTAAGGGAGAAATTGGCTTTATACCCACCTGCACAACCTCTGCTAGATTTGTTTCAACCAATTTGGCCAAATATAGGAGAGGAATATGAAGAATTCAATTCATTAGCTCAGTTAATGATGCTACAAATTGATCCATTTTCCTAGCTTTAGAGTGAAGATAACCTGCTTCTACACATTTTGTAGTTTAGTTCTAGTTTGAATAGCCCATTTGTTTTGTATAGCTCTTCTCAACAATGTTTCCTACAGCAACTGGATCCTGAGAGCCATCATGATTTACTATTATGTGATATATAGGCACCACCTTTATTAGCAACCTCAATAAATGATCTCACCAAATAGATAGAAGTATCTCCAGGCTGCTGTCTGCATATTAATAATAAGTTGCCTCCGTCTCAACAAACTCCCCTAGCCACAATGCTGCAAGCCCACAAAAGAGCTTTTGCATGGGATTATGGGGATATGAAGTGTTTAGACCCAAAAATCTATACACATCACATATATATTAATAGTGACTTCAAACCTATCAGGCAGCCTCAAAGAAGAATTAATCCAGCTTTGAGAGAAATTGTTAAAGAAGAATTGCAGAAAATGTTAGGAGATGGCTTTATCTACCCAATCTCTGATAGTTAGTGGGTTTCCCCATTGGTCATTGTTCCTAAGAAAGGAGGAAAATGGAGGGTATGTGTAGATTACAAAGAGCTCAACTTGGCAACAAATAAAGATTGCTTTCCTCTTCCATTCATTGATTAAGTTCTAGATAATTTAGCTGGGAAAAAGTACTTCTCATTCTTAGATGGCTTCAGTGGGTACAATAAAATCAAGATTACTCCTGAGGATCAAGAAAAGACTACTTTTACATGCCCTTTGAGAATGTTTTCCTATTTAGTTCTACCTTTTGGTCTCTGTAATGCTCCTACAACTTTTCAGAGGGCGATCATAAGTATCTTCTCAAACATCTCATATGATTGCATGGAAATATACATGGATGACTTTACTATTTATGGTTTGACATTTGAGGAAGCTCAAGCCAACTTGGAGAAAGTACTACAGAGATGTGAAAATCACAAACTATCACTGAATAGTCAAAAGTGCTTCATGATGATGTAGGAGGGAATAGTGCTTGGTCACTATATTTCTTCTATAGGAATTCAGGTTGATCCTGCTAAGATTGAGGTCATCTCTAACCTACCCTCTCTTGTCAAGAAAAAAGAGGTACAGAGCTTTCTAGGCTATGCCAGATACTACAGAAGATTCATCAAGGAATTCAACCAAACAGTAGGCCTCTTATACAGTCTGCTAAAGAAAGATGCAGATTTTTCTTTGACAAAAGAATGTGAAAAAGCATTTCTTGACTTGAAAGTTGCCTTACATAGGCACCTATTCTGAAAGGACCTAATTGGTCACTTCCATTTCATATTCATGCTAACACATCAGATTATGCCATTGGCACAGTGTTAGGGTAGAAGGATGGTTCAATAGAACATGCACTCTATTACATAAGCAAAAATCTACAAGGGGCTGAATTAAATTACACTGTTATAGAAAAAGAAATGTTGGCAATCATCTATGCCCTCAATAAATTCAAGCATTATATCACTGGTTATCAGATATTTGTCCATAGTGATCATGTTGCAATCCAGTATCTCATGAATAAAGCCTCAATATCTGAGAGACTGGCAAGATGGTTATTACTGATGCAGGAATTTGATATTACAATTGTGGACAAGCCAGGTAAAGCCAACGTGGTTGCTGATTTCCTTTCTAGAATTCAAAGGCAAGATGAATCTGCACTTATTGAAGACTCCTTTCCTGATGAGCACCTATTTGCAATAAAAATTATTCACCCATGGTATGCTCATATAGCAAATTATCTGGCCACAAGAAGAACTCCTCCTTAATTCTCCCCTAAGGAAAAGAGATTATTGGTAGAGAAAAGCTTTAACTTTTCTTAGATTGTAGATTGCATATTTTATAAAGGGCCAAATCAAGTTATGAGGAGATGTGTACTAGAGGAGGACATTCATGATATACTTCATGCAAGCCATGATGAGTCGTGTGCTGGACATTTTGCTGGCAAAAGGACAACAATAAAAATTTTAAATACTAGTTACTATTTTCCAACTTTGCATAAAGATGCTGCAAAATATACCAGGAGATGTGACAGATGCCAATGGATGGGAAGAACAACTCGATCTGATGAGATGCCTCTATTTCTACAAGTTGTAGTTACACCCTTCGACAAATGGGGATTGGATTTTGTAGGACCAATTGATCCACCTTCCAATGGTAAGTCCTACATCCTTATATGCATAGATTATGTCACAAAATGGGTAGAGGCTAAGCCTATGAAACATGCTAGGGATAATAAAGTGGTTGAATTCCTCTATGAGGAAATATTTACTAGGTTTGGTGTCCCTAGGGAAATAGTGATAGATCAAGGAGCACAATTTACTTCTACTCTTATCACAACTTTAGTCAATGAATACAATATATGACACAGGAAATCAACTCCTTATCACCCCTAGGCCAATGGCTAGGTTGAGGTCACCAATAGGGACATAGAGGCCATTTTGACTAAAACTATAGATTTTCATAGGAAGGACTAGGCCACAAGGTTACCAGAAGCTATATGGGCCTACCGTACTACCTGGAAGACTACTACAGGATATACACCTTTTGAAATGGTGTATGGTAAAATAGTTGTGATGCTAATAGAATTTGAACATAAGACTCTAAGAACAACATTAGAAATAGACATGGATTTAAAAAATGCACAAAAGGACATAATCATGGGGCTCAATACTCTGGATGAGCTCCGAAAGAATGCCCTGTAGCACACTGAAATATAAAAAATCAAAGAATAAGGTGGCATGATAAATACATTCAAGAAAAGAAATTCAAAGTAGGAGACTAGGCTCTGCTTTATGACTCACGATATAAGGACAGTCCAGGCAAATTACAAAACAGATGGTTGGGCCCGTATGAAATTGAGAATGTATTTGCTAATGGTGCAGTTCAACTTGTTACAATTGATCATGTTAGATTCAAGATGTTAGTTAATGGACACCACCTCTGGTTGTAGGTCATAAACTAGTCTCAAAAGAAGAATTCATGCAACAGTTCATTCAGGATCCTGCCACTAATCCTCCTATAGCCGAAGGCTTTAGCCATTCTCCTACAGCTTCACCGTAATTTTGTAATGCATGCTCATAATAAAGGTTTCCTTTTTAAGGAAACCCCTTTTTCTTCGTTTCCAATTGTCACACATTTCAATTCTTTATCTTCCGTTCCATCCATTCATTCCACCCATTCTTCTCATCCATCCACGTCATCCATCCATGTCATTCATCTGCACCACCCTTAATTATGATCTCATTCCCAACTATTATCTCATGCCGAAGCCATCATCTTTCTTAGCACGTACAATCATTTAATGAAAGGTATGCAATATCTTTTGTTATCGCATTCTTGATATATTTGATTTTATTCATTTATTACTGTGCCTGTATTAGTCATTATTACCCAATCTCCACCTATTCCTTAGTACATGTGTGGACACATGTCATACTTTAAGTAGGGGGTGGGATAATCCATTTTTCAAACCTGTCCTTTCGCCGCTGTCACAACTGCTTAGATAATATTTCTTTATTATTTTCTAGTTCTTTCCAAATATGATTGCATGTCTTTTTCATTGCATGTTTTTCATTGTAAATTACAATTAAAACTACTTGTTTAAAAAGTTCATTTTGGGAAAAGAAGAGAAAAGTAATGGTGGAACAGAAAAGAACCAGAACAGAAAGGGAAATTTTTGGATTGTCAGAAAAGAGTTGAGTTCAGCTAAGGAAAAACTGTGAACATGGGTGGTCAGTTGGTAAGACATGAGCCAATAGCTCATGAGTTATTACTATAAAATCCTCAAACAGTCCAAACATTCAACCTCTGTGGATGGTTGAATTACTTTTTGAGTTTAGATGCTTTGAATGAGGAGGCTGCAGGCAAATTTTTAAGCACCCTTTCTAAAAGGGAGGCTACAGTATGGGGTCTAACAGTTGTTGTAACTAAAGAAAGAATTATAGAGGTAATCGGGCTTCCGGCTATTACAGAAATTTTTTCTTCAGATGCTGTCTCTGCAAGGGCATAATTTGCAATACCCACTGATGGACCTTTGGAAGTTTCGAAGCAGGGATGCAAGCGAGTGTCATTGCCTCCTACATACCCAGAATACGCCCCTTTCATCATCAGGTATTTAACTTGTGAAGGCCATTTTTCTTACCTGCATTCTTACCACTTCAAATTGCTAAGTCATATGAGGCATGGATTAGCTGTTAATGTTCCAAACTTTTTGTTAAATTTTTTGGAACAATGTGCCCACGGAACCCAACAAGGGAAAGATAATTCTATTGCTCACCATGGCCTTATAAAATTATTGATTGAATGCTCTTTGAGAGATGTATCACCTCTTTCCTAGCAATAATTTGTTGCCCAGAAGAGCCTGCAACGTCTAGAACCCCCTAGGGCACTTACCCCACCACCTCAGAAAAAGAAAGAGGAAATGGCATCTACCAGTAGGAGAACAGGGCAAGGGTCATCTGCTCCTATAGCACCTGGTCTTGCAGCTCTCACACCAGAGTCCTCTACCCCAGGGGAAAACTAGGGCTGCAAGTAGGAGAGAGAGGAAAAACAAAGGCTAGAGAGTCATTTGGGGTGAAACAAACCCTAGAATCTGACCCTCGTTCTTAGAAAAGGCAACACTCTTCTCCTGCAACATCTTCCCCTACAGTAGTTTCTCCTATGGCAACACCTGTTGCCATAACTAGTTCACCATCATCCTCTGACAAGGTAGAACCTTCTAGGCAATTCAAAAAGAGGAAGGCTACGAGAGCACCTCCAGCAGCCGCAACATTGCCAAGAAGAGTTTCCACAAGAAAACAATGTAAAGTATCCCCTGCTTCACCTTAACTTGAGGTTATTATAATTTCAAAAGAATCTGTAGAGCCTGAATATGATGTTTCTCAGAATGTGTCTGAGAGTGTTGCATAGAGTTCATTTCTTATTTTTGAAGAAGAACAAGTTGAGACAAGGGAAGTTGAGCATAATGAAAGGGGGGTACCAAGTCTCGATGACTTGGCTACTGCAGCTATGCAGATTTCAGAGGAAGCACAGTCTTCTCCACTGTAGCAAAAAGAATTCATCCTACAGCAAGAGGATGAACAGACTGAACAATTGGAAGTGTCCAATGAAGCTTCATTTCCCCCTGCAACTTGTCAAGCCATTGATGTCCACAAAAAGATATTTTTGATTGAATTTATAGAATATTTCAAAGCTACATGGAGATCGGTTACATTGCAAACCCTAAGTTTCTGCCACCTAGCCAAGATTGAAATGCAACAGAGTCCTTGGGAGGTATATGATGAATTTCAAGAACAATCATACTCGTCTTGGAGACTGTCATACTCCAGAATTGAAAAGAGGTGGGAGAGATTAACTGTTGGGTTAAGAAGGTCTAAGCCTCACAGTCATACTCCAGAATTCCATTTTAGGGTCATGCCTCAACCTCTAATTTTAGAGAGACCACCAGGAAGTTTAATGTTGGAGGACCAACATTGGGTTAAGTAGGGGGAAAAATGATGAGCCCAAAATATGCTCATAATTTGGATATCATGGTGTACTTTTAATACCTTTACTTTTGTTGTTCATGGTTGTTAACTCTTTTGAAACCTTTTATTGGGGGAAATCCTGTAGCAATACACTTTTATGTTCCTATAGCCTATCATGTTGACATGTATATATTTATTACCCTGTTTGACTCCCCAAATGACTAGTATAACGCATGTAGTTTTTGAATGATGAAATAGATTTAAATATGTAATTAGTGAATGGATATTGTGTATGTGCCATGCGCCTTTTCTTTCGTATCTCTTACCTTGTGTTTCGTAGGTTGTTGAAGAAAGTATGATTGAGTCATGCACAGTTGATCTCAGCCCTACAATAAAGTCCATTTCCTTCACGACTTCGAGGAAGCTTTGGAAAAGACTCTTTGACCAAAACTATTGGGAAGGATTTTAAATGGCATTTAATCTGGAAAGAGTGGAGTGCTAGATTATCTCTGGATCAGGTTGAACAGATAAACTCATTTATGAAGTCTGTTCCTCAATTTCAGGATACATTTTTACATCCACGTCTTTCTCTATTAGGGTTAGTTAGTTAGTTGTTTTCCTAGTTTAAATAAGTCTTCCTCCCGCATGGGTGAACCACTAGTAGAAAAAAGAGAAGAGAACAGAGAAATAGGAGATAGATAGAGAAGCAGATTATGTAAGAGTTAGAGTCATAATATGAATTAGAGTTTTTGTTAGTTTTCTCAAGTAGAACAGTCAATGTAAATGATTTCACGTTATGAATAAAAGTTGATGGAATTCTGAGTACTACAATCTTTTGTGTAATAGTTGATGCTTGCTAAGGGGGCCCACTTAGTAAGTATCTGTAGGAGAGTAGTTGTTTATCCTTTGTTAATTCAAGTTAGATTTCACTTTAGCAGTTTCAGCACAAGCTCAGTCTTATACTATTCCTGCAGCATGAGGAATCCATCCCTTTGTTTGTTCCTGTAGCATAAGGCCAGTTTATAGTTTGTCTCTCAGTTGTAGCTATTATGATTTCTGCTTTGGTTAAATTATGGTTGAGTTAGAGAACTTTGCATTACCTTCCTACAGCTTAGGTAGAATTTCTTTCCAAGTATTATTTTCAATAGGTTGTGACTGAAATTGGTTCTTAGTGCACATATAGTGCTGCTCCATTTAAAGTATACATTCCCTGGTTTGACAAGTAAATGAACGACCATGAAGAGATATTAGTTGCCTGCTGGAATGTCCAATTCCTAGGATAGTTTTTCCATGATTTTCATATACTTTTATGGGCACGACCACCCTACACCAATGGCTATTCCATCACAATAGACAAAGTTATGTATGTCATGATATAACTAGTCCAACATCACTAACCCCCATGCAAATAGAGTCTTCCTATGAAGCATCCTATGTCATGATAAGCTCAATCCTAGGATGAACCCTTTGCACCATCAGTTAGGAACATCCAAACCTAAAATAATGGATGTTATGATCAATCAAAATGTGGGCACATGACCTCTATATGACTCAAGGTCAATTTGACAAGTGATGAGAATAATGGTCTCCATCTCCATCACCTTGTGATAGGCATCATATCTGGTGTTGACACTAAAAATCACTCACTCGCCATGTATCATAAAATGTATAATCCACCATACATTCACTAAGGTCACCATCTCCTCATTGGTGGGAAGGTGAAATGATGAAGTCTCACTGTGCCATTGCTCACACAATGCAGTCATCATAGCTAAATAAGTTTCGTCAATAGGGCACATACGTGATGTACCATAACCCAATCTCTCCTAGATGCTCCTGGTACAACTCAGATAAACTACCCCGTCTCTCCAAATCTGTGGGTTGGTGCTCATGTGACATCAGTGGTGGAATGACCTCCTAGATCCATGAAGCACGTGATGTAAAAAGAAAAGAAAAAATTGACTCTGTTTGGAATTTTAGTACTAAAATTATAGTAGTGTCACTATTTTCAATAGCGTCACTATATTTCAAATTCCATATTGCAACGCCCGAAGGAATTTCAAATTGCAAATCAAAAATCACATTGCTAAAGACATGTCGTGATTGAAACTTGAAAATTGCTAAAGACATGTCGTGATTTAAAATTAGTGTTTCCAATCTTGAATTACTATGCATATGTATATAGTGACAAACTTCCCAGTTTCAAAATTAGGATTAGGGTTTCAAGTTTAAATCACAACACATGTCTTTAGCGATGTGATTTGTGATTTGTAATTTGAAATGCCTTTGGCTGTTCCAATATGGAATTTGAAATATAGTGATGCTATTGCAAATAGTGACATTACTATAATTTTTGTGCTAAATTTCCAAACAGAGTCATTTTTTTCTTTTCTTTTTACATCGCAGGCTTCATGGATGTAGGAGGTCATTCCACCACTGATGTTGCATGAGCACCAACCCACGGATATGGAGAGACTAGGTGGTTTATCTAAGTTGCACTAGGAGCATCTAGGACAGATTGCGTTATGGTACATGATGTATGTGCTCGTTGTCCAAACTTATTTAGCTATGATGACCACATTGTGTGAGCAATGGCACAGTGAGACTTCGTCATTTCACCTTCCCACTGGTGAGGAGATGGTGACCTTAGTGAATGTATCGTAGATTATGCATTTTCTGATACATGGTGAGTGAGTGATTTTCAGAGTCAACACTAGATATGATGCCTATCACGAGGGGATGGAGATGGAGACCATTATTCTCATCACTTGTCAGATTGACCTTGAGTCATACAGAGGTCACGTGCCCACATTTCGATTGACCATAACATCCATTATTTTAGGTTTGGTTGTTCCTGACCGATGGTGCAAAGGGTTCACTCTAGGATTGGGCTTATCATGACACAAAATGCTCCATTGGAGGACTCTATTTGCATGGGCATCAGTGATGTTGGACTATTTATATAATGACATACATAACTTTTTCTATTGTGATGGCATAGCCATTGGTGTAGGGGTTACCATGCTTCATATTTAGGCATGGGAGCATATCTTCATGCTCTGATTGATAGTGCAGATGGTTGATGTTGATCCAAATGATCCCTTGGTTTGGGGGTATAGAGGTGCCATCACCTTATGACACACTGGGAAGATTGGAATCCTTTACTAGCGGTGGGTACTAAATGACATGACAATGTTTAGATGAAAACCCTGGCTATAGATGTTAGGGTGGTATGATGATGCTCAGTAGTTATTTTTTCCCATATAAACTTGGTACATGCAGGGGTGGGAGCATACGATCATCAAGAGATACTTTCTAGATAGAGTGGCACGACAGTTCAGTGAGCAATAGGACATGCTAGATGATGCTTATAAAGCCATTTTTTTGACGTCAACTTGAGAGGTTCCCACATGGGGACCCACTATTCTAGCTTTGGAGGTAGTGGAGGGTTTCAAATAGTTAGTATCTCGACTATGGGCCTATGACTAGGGCTAGATAGTCGCACATACAACACCTGCTTATGTTGCATAGTTCACACCTCCTTAGAGATTGACAGATCCAATGGGTGCTCCTCCATGAGGGAGACCCAAAGGCTAGGGAGTAGGTAGGGGTAGAGGTAGATGCCATGATGGCCATGATGGGAAGACTTCATGGGCTCCACTAGATGTAGAACAACCTCCTCAACAACTTGTTCTTTAGTATTAGCCCATACAATAGTAACCTCTACAACAACCTATATAGGCACCACCTCCACCTAATGCTAGAGATATTCAGATTCAAGAATTGTAGCAGTAGTTGAAGGTTCTCATAGGTGAGTTGGGTTAGGCCCAATAGAAAATTTTGGTTATTAATTCTAAGCAAGACCAGGCTAGATAGCAGTTTGAGGCCATTACAACAAAGAGAGATCATGCCAAATAGTAGGTTCAAGCTATGACTATTGAGAGGGACCAACATATCGGGTGGCAGTAGTAGTTAGAGGCCCTTATAGGAACTACCCAGGGTAGGATTGTATCTACAAGATTGTAGAGAGGTTGTGACTAAGGTGGTGTATTATAACATGCATTACCATTGAGATGTGATAGTGCCACTGAAATAGCCCAACTATTCAGAGAGGGGCGATGCATAACCTAGGACTGAGGATCAACCAGAGAGGCTGACCAAAGAGGGGAGCAACCATTAGGGCTAGCTCAAGTGTAAAGACACTTTTTTTATTTTTTGCCCCATTCTTTGATATTGATATGCATTAATGGGCTCATTTTTTATAGCCTCATGGATATTGTATTTATGATTGATATACATACACTGATCCAAATTTTGTACCATGACATCCATTTTTTGATATATATATGATACAGATATAGATTTGATATGATGTATTCATATTATTTGATGCTTATTATTGTATGGATGCATATGATATGAGATGCTTATATTTAAGTATGTATGGATGCACTTATGCTTATGGAATATGGGATGATAATAAGTAATGAGATGGATGCAATATTATATTATTTTTCATTATATTTTCATTATATGCCATGTGATATGATATGATATGATATGTAGATGTTATGCTATGATTATGTATGCAAATGATATGTATGTACTTCTTTTTGAGTATTTTCTATGCAATTTTATGATGGGATGTATGCATATGGATGTATGGATGGAAAACACGGAGGTTTATGCTTCATCATAGGATACACAATGTATGCTTATGATGTATGATGCAATGATTTAAGATGCTTAGAATAACAAATTTATATTATTTATCATAACTCAAATTATAATGATGATGTAGGATGGATGTTTAATGCCATTATTATGAGATGCATGTATGCTAATGATTTGTGGATGCAAGATGAATGCATTGATGATGTTTTTGTTGATTGTCATGATACCAAGTTAGTAAAGAGAGAAGATAGAAGAAACAAGATGATTGATTGTTGATTTTGATGATTGCTTCAAAAAGATCCAACAAGTCTATGATCCACTGAGACTTTACTAGAGATGGTGATGATGAATACAAGATGATGATTTGCTCATATTTCAGGATTGTAATTTTTCACCGTTCCTTATTGTTTGATATAACACATAGACATGATACATCAAGCTATTAATAACCTGGACGACATTGTATCTAGTGTAATGTAATTTGACTCTGCAAATAGATAGGATGGTTCTTGTTCACACCTTGACATATGGAAACCTTGTTTGAATGTAAGTTAGAAGCCTAGAAGACATTGGACCAAAGCATACGTAATAGTCAAGACTCTGCCAAATTCACCTCCCCTATGACTACCACAAGAAAGACAAAGGAGAATGAGTCTACTGATGATACCACTGCTAGGGGTAAGCTGATGGATGTTGAGTGTGCTGCTGAGAAAGGTGTTGTGAAATATAGTGTTTTGAGTGGTGAGATTAAAACGGGTGGGCCAGGAGCCAGAACTAGAAATAAAATGAAAGCTTAGGCTGGGGCCTCAGGTTTTGAGGTGTCTGATATGGTCAATAATGTGCAGAGGTTAGATTCTTGCGAAATGGAAGCTGTGGAAAACTTGATTAAAGAAAAAATATTCAATAAAAAAATATCTAACCAAGTGGAAGAACTAGCTATCAGAGTTACGAATCTAAATTCTAAAGAATTATAATTTTATCCTTCATGGCAAAAAAGTTATGCATTATACAATGAGCATCACTTTTTAAAAAAGTTGTTTTCTAAAAAAAACTAGTTTTCCAAGGAGATGGAAAAAGAAGTGCAATATGATTCCAAAAATTTTGAAAAAAATGTATTTAGAATCTGTAGAAAGAATTTCATGAAACTCTAGTTTACATCATCTTCAAATTCCTCACGGTTACCTGCTACAAGTGCCTGAAAGTGAAGATTTAGTTAAAAAAGAACATTTCAATCTCCAGTTTGGCCAAAAATTGTAAACCATTATTGTGGGATCATATACCAAATTATCAACACAAATGAATTCAATAATTTTTAGCTAAAAAATAATTTGTTGAAAAATATGATCTAACTCGATTGATTGTAGCTAAGTTGGATATGGCCACAAATTTTCCAAATAAAAGTGTTCACTCAATGCATATATAGCACAACTTTTAGGAAAATTTACCAAAAGAAAAAAATATTCAAAAAAAATTGTGCTTCAATAACTTAAATACTGATGTAAAAAAAATTTGGAAGGTAGAATGTTATCCCTTGAGGATAAATTTGATAAGTTGGGGAATGTTGTGATGAAGGGTGGAGATACCTTTAAGGTCTTGGTTATCTCAGACTCTGCCAAATTCACCTCCCTTATGACTACTACAAGAAAGACAAAGGAGAATGAGTCTACTGATGATACCACTGCTAGGGGTAAGCTGATGGATGTTGAGTGTGTTATTGAGAAAGGTGTTGTGAAAGATAGTGTTTTGAGTGGTGAGGTTAAAACAGGTGGGCCGAGAGCCATAACTAGAAACAAAATGAAAGCTTAGGCTAGCGCCTCAGGTTTTGAGGTGTCTGATATGGTGGATAATGTGCAAAGGTTGGATGCTTGCGAAATGGAAGCTGTGGAGACTTTGAACAATCTATAGTGCTACTGGCTAGTTTCCTTCTTTTTGGATATTTTTTGGCTATTGTTTGGCTGTCATCAGGCTAATTGTTGCTTTTTGTTGTTATCTTCTTTTATCAGCTACTTTTTGATGTAAAGGGTTTCGAGCCCCTTCAAAACCCATTTTTTACCTCAAATGAAAACAACTTATACTCATGTAAATAACATTTTATTTAAATATAAAAAAATTTGTTGTAAATCTATAAGTGTATTTCTCAAATGTATATAATTTCTAATATTTTAATTATTTTGTAAAAAAAATATATTTACTAAACATTCAAATATTCGGGAAAACACAAAAAAATTCAAAATATCAAACAAAAACCAAAAACATTAGGAAACATTCAAAACACGTAAACAACCTCAAATATCTCAGAAAATCTAAACATTCAAATAAATTTTCAAAAAGACCAAAAACAACCTTAAAACATTTCAAAATACCAAAAATATTGAAATATTCCAAAAAATCCAAAACCATCCATCCCATTTTTTTTCACTCATAATAAACCTTCACCCATAATAAATTGATCATCACCTTCACTCTTTGGTGAAACAAATAGAAAGCAAGTGTAGCGAATCATAAAGTGAGAACCTAAGTATCAGAATCTAAAGTCTAAATCATAGGTAAATGTGTTAGTGGAGTTTATATTAACGGCTTATCATTAACATCATTATCCTAACATCAAAAAACCTTTGTTCAACATTTCATAGGATGTATCCTTCCTACTATGGACATCAATATCAGCCATCAACTTAGCTAAAAATAAATTGGCAAGGGATATAGATAACACTGACTATTTGACTTTGATATTTTCTTATGATTTATCGTAATGATCCATTCCGAGGACATCTCAATGATGTCTATTTAAAAATGTTTAGAGAGAAAGGAATGGGGCATCGATCATTATATTTCATTTGTTGTGCTTGTGGCTACTCTTGTAAAATAATCTTGGTGCATACTTTCTTAGTTGTGTGTAGGGAAGTTGTTGGGAGCACATTGTTGACTATTACGTATGCTTTGGTCCAATGTATTCTAGGCTTCTAACTTACATTCAAACAAGGTTTCCATATGTCAAGGTGTGAACAAGAACCATCCTATCAATTTGCAGAGTCAAATTACATTAAACTAGATACAATGTCATCCTGGTTATTAATACCTTGATGTATCATGTCTATGTGTTATATCAAACAATAAGGAACGGTGAAAAATTACAATCCTGAAATATGAGCAAATCATCATCTTGTATTCATCATCTTGCATTTATCATCACCATCTCTAGTAAAGTCTCAATGGATCATAGACTTGTTGGATCTTTTTGAAGCAATCATCAAAATCAACAATCAATCATCTTGTTTCTTCTATCTTCTCTCTTTAATAACTTGGTATCATGACAATCAACAAAAACATCATCAATGCATTCATCTTGCATCCACAAATCATTCACATACATGCATCTCATAATAATGGCATTAAACATCCATCCTAGATCATCATTATAATTTGAGTTATGATAAATAATATAAATTTGTTATTCTAAGCATCTTAAATCATTGCATCATACATCATAAGCATACATTGTGTATCATATGATGAAGCATAAACCTCTGTGTTTTCCATCCATACATCCATATGCATACATCCCATCATAAAATTGCATAGAAAATACTCAAAAAGAAGTACATCCATATCATTTGCATACATAATCATAGCATAACATCTACATATCATATCATATAATATCACATGGCATATAATGAAAAGATAATGAAAAATAATATAATATTGCATCCATCTCATTACATCTTATCATCCCATATTCCATAAGCATAAGTGCATCCATACATACTTAAATATAAGCATCTCATATCATATGCATCCATACAATAATAAGCATCAAATAAGATGAATACATCATATCAAATCTATATCTGTATCATATATATATCAGAAAATGGATGTCATGGTACAAAATTTGGATCAGTGTATGTATATCAATCATAAATACAATATCCATGAGGCTATAAAAAATGAGCCCATTAATGCATATCAATATCAAAGAATGGGGAAAAAAATAAAAAAAGTGTCTTTACACTTGAGCTAGCCCTAATGGTTGCTCCCCTCTTTGGTCAGCCTCTCTGGTTGATCCTCAGTCCTAGGTTATGCATCGCCCCTCTCCGAATAGTTGGGCTATTTCAGTGGCACTATCACATCTCAATTGTAATGCATGTTATAATACACCACCTTAGTCACAACCTCTCTACAATCTTGTAGATACAATCCTACCCTAGGTAGTTCCTATAAGGGCCTCTAACTACTACTGCCACCCGATATGTTGGTCCCTCTCAATAGTCATAGCTTGATCCTACTATTTGGCATGATCTCTCTTTGTTGTAATGGCCTCAAACTGCTATCTAGCCTGGTCTTGCTTAGAATTAATAACCAAAATTTTCTATTGGGCCTAATCCCACTCACCTATGAGAACCTTCAACTATTGCTACAATTCTTGAATTTGAATATCTCTGGCATTAGGTGGAGGTGGTGCCTGTATAGGTTGTTGTAGAAGTTACTATTGTATGGGCTACTACTGAAGAACAAGTTGTTGAGGAGGTTGTTCTACATCTAGTGGAGCCCATGAAGTCTTCCCATCATGGCCATCATGGCATCTACCTCTACCCCTACCTACTCCCTAGCCTTTGGGTCTCCCTCATGGAGGAGCACCCATTGGATCTGTCAATCTCTAAGGAGGTGTGAACTACGCAACATAAGCAAGTGTTGTATGTGCAACTATCTAGCCCTAGTCATAGGCCCATAGTCGAGCTACTAACTATTTGAAACCCTCCACTACCTCCAAAGCTGGAATAGTGGGTCCCCATGTGCGAACCTCTCAAGTTGACCTCACAAAAATGGCTTTATAAGCATCATCTAGCATGTCCTGTTGCTCACTGAACTGTCATGCCACTCTATCTAGAAAGTATCTCTTGATGATCGTATGCTCCCACCCCTGCATGTACCAAGTTTATCTGGGAAAAAATAACTACTGAGCATCATCATACCACCCTGACATCTATAGCCAGGGTTTTCATCTAAACATTGTCATGTCATTTAGTACCCATTGCTAGTAAAGGATCCCAATCTTCCCAGTGTGTCATAAGGTGATGGCACCTCTATACCCCCAAACCAAGGGATCATTTGGATCAACATCAACCATCTGCACTATCAATCAGAGCATGAAGATATGCTCCCATGCCTAAATATGAAGCATGGTAACCCCTACACCAATGGCTATGCCATCACAATAGAAAAAGTTATGTATGTCATGATATAACTAGTCCAACATCACTGACGCCCATGCAAATAGAGTCCTCCAATGGAGCATTCTGTGTCATGATAAGCCCAATCCTAGGGTGAACCCTTTGCACCATCGGTCAAGAACAACCAAACCTAAAATAATGGATGTTATGGTCAATCAAAATGTGGGCACGTGACCTCTGTATGACTCAAGTTGAATCTGACAAGTGATGAGAATAATGGTCTCCATCTCCATCCCCTCGTGATAGGCATCATATCTAGTGTTGACACTAAAAATCACTCACTCACCATGTATCAGAAAATGCATAATCCATGATATATTCACTAAGGTCACCATCTCCTCACCGATGGGAAGGTGAAATGACGAAGTCTCACTGTGCCATTGCTCACACAATGTGGTCATCATAGCTAAATAAGTTTGGACAATGAGCACATACATCATGTACCATAACGCAATCTCTCCTAGATGCTCCTAGTGAAAATTAGATAAACCACCTAGTCTCTCCACATTCGTGGGTTGGTGCTCATGTGACATCAGTGGTGGAATGACCTCCTACATCCATGAAGCCTGCGATGTAAAAAAAAAGAAAAAATTGACTCTGTTTGGAATTTTAGCACAAAAATTATAGTAATGTCACTATTTGCAATAGCATCACTATATTTCAAATTCCATATTGGAACAGCCAAAGGCATTTCAAATTACAAATCACAAATCACATCGCTAAAGACATGTGTTGTGATTTAAACTTGAAACCCTAATCCTAATTTTGAAACTGGGAAGTTTGTCACTATATACATATGCATAGTAATTCAAGATTGGAAACCCTAATTTTAAATCATGACATGTCTTTAGCAATTTTCAAGTTTCAATCACGACATGTCTTTAGCAATGTGATTTTTGATTTGCAATTTGAAATTCCTTCGGGCGTTGCAATATGGAATTTGAAATATAGTGATGCTATTGAAAATAGTGACACTACTATAATTTTAGTTCTAAAATTCCAAACAGAGTCAATTTTTTCTTTTCTTTTTACATCACGTGCTTCATGGATCTAGGAGGTCATTCCACCACTGATGTCACATGAGCACCAACCCACAGATTTGGAGAGACTGGGTAGTTTATCTGAGTTGCACCAGGAGCATCTAGGAGAGATTGGGTTATGGTACATCACGTATGTGCCCTGTTGACGAAACTTATTTAGCTATGATGACCGCATTGTGTGAGCAATGGAACAGTGAGACTTCATCATTTCACCTTCCCACCAATGAGGAGATGGTGACCTTAGTGAATGTATGGTGGATTATACATTTTCTGATACATGGCGAGTGAGTGATTTTTAGTGTCAACACCAGATATGATGCCTATCACAAGGTGATGGAGATGGAGACCATTATTCTCATCACTTGTCAAATTGACCTTGAGTCATATAGAGGTCACGTGCCCACATTTTGATTGATCATAACATCCATTATTTTAGGTTTGGATGTTCCTAACTGATGGTGCAAAGGGTTCAGCCTAGGATTGAGCTTATCATGACACAAGATGCTTCATAGGAAGACTCTATTTGCATGGGGGTTAGTGATGTTGGACTAGTTATATCATGACATACATAACTTTGTCTATTGTGATGGAATAGCCATTGGTGTAGGGTGGTCGTGCCCACAAAAGTATATGAAAATCATGGCAAAACTATCCTAGGAATTGGACATTCCAGCAGGCAACTAATATCTCTTCATGGTCATTCATTTACTTGTCAAACCAGGGAATGTATACTTTAAATGGAGCAGCACTATATGTGCACTAAGAACCAATTTCAGTCACAACCTATTGAAAATAATACTTGGAAAGAAATTCTACCTAAGCTGTAGGAAGGTAATGCAAAGTTCTCTAACTCAACCATAATTTAACCAAAGTAGAAATCATAATAGCTACAACTCAGAGACAAACTATAAACTGGCCTTATGCTGCAGGAACAAACAAAGGGATGGATTCCTCACGCTGTAGGAACAGTATAAGACTGAGCTTGTGCTGAAACTGCTAAAGTGAAATCTAACTTGAATTAACAAAGGATAAACAACTACTCTCCTAAAGATACTTACTAAGTGGGCCCCCTTAGCAAGCATCAACTATTACACAAAAGATTGTAGTACTCAGAATTCCATCAACTTTTATTCATAACGTGAAATCATTTACGTTGACTGTTCTACTTGAGAAAACTAACAAAAAATCTAATTCATATTATGACTCTAACTCTTACATAATCTGCTTCTCTATCTATCTCCTATTTCTCTATTCTCTTCTCTTTTTTCTACTAGTGGTTCACCCGTGCAGGAGGAAGACTTATTTAAACTAGGAAAACAACTAACTAACTAACCCTAATAGAGAAAGACGTGGATGTAAAAATGTATCCTAAAATCGAGGAACATACTTCATAAATGAGTTTATCTGTTCAACCTGATCCAGAGATAATCTAGCACTCCACTCTTTCCAGATTAAATGTCATTTAAAATCCTTCCCAATAGTTTTGGTCAAAGAGTCTTTGCCAGAGCTTCCTCGAAGTCGTGAAGGAAATGGACTTTACTACAGGGCCGAGATCAACTGTGCATGACTCAATCATAGTTTCTTCAACAACCTGCGAAACACAAGGTAAGAGATACGAAAGAAAAGGCGCATGGCACATACACAATATCCATTCACTAATTACATATTTAAATCTATTTCATCATTCAAAAACTACATGCGTTATACCAGTCATTTGGGGAGTCAAACAGGATAATAAATATATACATGTCAACATGATAGGCTATAGGAACATAAAAGTGTATTGCTATAGGATTTCCCCCAATAAAAGGTTTCAAAAGAGTTAACAACCATGAACAACAAAAGTAAAGGTATTAAAAGTACACCATGATATCCAAATTATGAGCATATTTTGGGCTCATCATTTTTCCCCCTACTTAACCCAATGTTGGTCCTCCAACATTAAACTTCCCGGTGGTCTCTCTAAAATTAGAGGTTGAGGCACGACCCTAAAATGGAATTCCAAATTTGTAACAAAAACCTCTGAAACTCTGCCACCTTTCATACCTACGGGCTTTTGTATCTTCATTAGTATTTGTAGCTTGGTAGGGATAAAGGGGCCACATTAGCACAGGAGGTCTAAATGTCAATGGCAACCACAATTCAAACCTCTTTTGAAGGCCCAACTGTATGTATCTGCTTGATCATTTAAGAGCTACCGTAAAATTTAGGGGACTGTGAGGCTCAGACCTTCTTAACCCAACAGTTAATCTCTCCCACCTCTTTTCAATTCTGGAGTATGACAGTCTCCAAGACGAGTATGATTGTTCTTGAAATTCATCATATACCTCCCAAGGACTCTGTTGCATTTCAATCTTGGCTAGGTGGCAGAAACTCAGGGTTTGCAATGTAACCGGTCTCCATGTAGCTTTGAAATATTCTAGAAATTTAATCAAAAATATCTTTTTGTAGACATCAATGGCTTGACAAGTTGCAAGGGGAAATGAAGCTTCATTGGACACTTCCAATTGTTTAGTCTGTTCATCCTCTTGTTGTAGGATGAATTCCTGTTGCTGCAGTGGAGAAGACTGTGCTTCCTCCGAAATCTACATAGCTGCAGTAGCCAAGTCATCGAGACTTGGTACCCCCCTTTCATTATGCTCAACTTCCCTTGTCTCAACTTGTTCTTCTTCAAAAATAAAAAATGAACTCTGTGCAACACTCTCAGACACATTCTGAGAAACATCATATTCAGGCTCTACAGATTCTTTTGAAATTATAATAACCTCAGGTTAAGGTGAAGCAGGGGATACTTTACATTGTTTTCTTGTGGAAACTCTTCTTGGCAATGTTGCGGCTGCTGGAGGTGCTCTCGTAGCCTTCCTCTTTTTGAATTGCCTAGAAGGTTCTACCTTGTCAGAGGATGATGGTGAACTAGTGATGGCAACAGGTGTTGCCGTAGGAGAAACTACTATAGGGGAAGATGTTGCAGGAGAAGAGCATTGCCTTTTCTGAGAACGAGGGTCAGATTCTAGGGTTTGTTTCACCCCAGATGACTCTCTAGCCTTTGTTTTTCCTCTCTCTCCTACTTGCAGCCCTAGTTTTCCCTCGGGGCAGAGGACTCTGGTGTGAGAGCTTCAAGACCAGGTGCTATAGGAGCAGATGACCCTTGCCCCGTTCTCCTACTGGTAGATGCCATTTCCTCTTTCTTTTTCTGAGGTCGTGGGGTAAGTGCCCTAGGGGGTTCTAGACGTTGCAGGCTCTTCTGGGCAACAAATTATTGCTAGGAAAGAGGTGATACATCTCTCAAAGAGAATTCAATCAATAATTTTATAAGGCCATGGTGAGCAATAGAATTATCTTTCCCTTGTTGGGTTCCGTGGGCACATTGTTCCAAAAAATTTAACAAAAATTTTGGAACATTAACAGCTAATCCATGCCTCATATGACTTAGCAATTTGAAGTGGTAAGAATGCAAGTAAGAAAAATGGCCTTCACAAGTTAAATACTTGATGATGAAAGCAGCGTATTCTGGGTATGGAGGAGGCAATGACACTCGCTTGCATCCCTGCTTCGAAACTTCCAAAGGTCCATCAGTGGGTATTGCAAATTTTTCCCTTGCAGAGACAGCATCTGAAGAAAAATTTTCTCCAATAGCTAGAAGCCCGATTACCTCTGCAATTCTTTCTTCAGTTACAACAACTGTTAGACCCCATACTGTAGCCTCCCTTTCATAAAGGGTGCTTAAAAATTTTCCTGTAGCCTCCTCATTGAAAGCATCTAAACTCAAAAAGTAATTCAGCCATCCACAGAGGTTGAATGCTTGGACTGTTTGAGGATTTTATAGTAATAACTCATGAGCTATTGGCTCATGTCTTACCAACTGACCACCCATGTTCACAGTTTTTCCTTAGCTGAACTCAACTCTTTTCTGAGAATCCAAAAATTTCCTTTTCTGTTCTGGTTCTTTTCTGTTCCACTGTCACTTTTCTCTTCTTTTCCCAAAATGAACTTTTTAAACAAGCAGTTTTAATTGTAATTTACAATGAAAAACATGCAATGAAAAAGACATGCAATCATATTTGGAAAGAACTAGAAAATAATAAATAAATATTATCTAAGCAGTTGTGACAGCGGCAAAAGGACAGGTTTGAAAAATGGATTATCCCATCCCCTACTTAAAGTATGACATGTGTCCACACATGTACTAAGGAATAGGTGGAGATTGGGTAATAATGACTGATACAGGCACAGTAATAAATGAATAAAATGAAATATATCAAGAATGCGATAACAAAAGATATTGCATACCTTTCATTAAATGATTGTACGTGCTAAGAAAGATGATGGCTTCGGCATGAGATAATAGTTGGGAATGAGATCATAATTAAGGGTGGTGTGGATGAATGAGGTGGATGGATGAGGTGGATGGATGAGATGAATGGGTGGAATGAATGGATGGAATGGAAGATAAAGAATTGAAATGTGTGACAATTGGAAATGAAGAAAATGGGGTTTCCTTAAAAAGGAAACCTTTATTATGAGCATGCATTACAAAATTACGGTGAAGCTATAGGAGAATGGCTAAAGCCTTCGGCTATAGGAGGATTAGTGGCAGGATCCTGAATGAACTGTTGCATGAATTCTTCTTTTAAGACTAGTTTATGACCTACAACCAGAGGTGGTGTCCATTAACTAACAACTTGAATCTAACAGGATCAATTGTAACAAGTTGAACTGCACCATTAGCAAATACATTTTCAATTTCATACGGGCCCAACCATCTATTTTATAATTTTCCTGGACTGTCCTTATATCGTGAGTCATAAAGCGGAGCCTAGTCTCCTACTTTGAATTTCTTTTCTTGAATGTATTTATCATACCACCTTATTCTTTGATTTTTTATTATCTCAGTGTGCTACAGGGCATTCTTTCGGAGCTCATCCAGAGTATTGAGCTGCATGATTCTGTCCTTTTGTGCATTTGTTAAATCCATGTCTATTTCTAATGTTTTTCTTAGAGTCTTATGTTCAAATTCTATTGGCATCACAACTATTTTACCATACACCATTTCAAAAGGTGTATATCCTGTAGTAGTCTTCCAGGTAGTACGATAGGCCCATATAGCTTCTGGTAACCTTGTGGCCTAGTCCTTCCTATGCAAATCTATAGTTTTAGTCAAAATGGCCTCTATGTCCCTATTGGTGACCTCAACCTAGCCATTGGCCTGGGGGTGATAAGGATTTGATTTCCTGTGTCATATATTGTATTCATTGACTAAAGTTGTGATAAGAGTAGAAGTAAATTATGCTCCTTGATCTGTCACTATTTCCCTAGGGACACCAAACCTAGTAAATATTTCCTCATAGAGGAATTCAACCACTTTATTATCCCTAGCATGTTTCATAGGCTTAGCCTCTACCCATTTTGTGACATAATCTATGCATATAAGGATGTAGGACTTACCATTGGAAGGTGGATCAATTGGTCCTACAAAATCCAATCCCCATTTGTCGAAGGGTGTAACTACAACTTGTAGAAATAGAGGCATCTCATCAGATCGAGTTGGTCTTCCCATCCATTGGCATCTATCACATCTCCTAGTATATTTTGCAGCATCTTTATGCAAAGTTGGCCAATAGTAACTAGTATTTAAAATTTTTATTGCTGTCCTTTTGGCAGAAAAATGTCCAGCACACAGCTCATCATGGCTTGCATGAAGTATATCATGAATGTCCTCCTCTAGTACACATCTCCTCATAACTTGATTTGGCCCTTTATAAAACATGCAATCTACAATCCAAGAAAATTTAAAGCTTTTCTTTACCAATAATCTCTTTTCCTTAGGGGAGAATTGAGGAGGAGTTCTTCTTGTGGCCAGATAATTTGCTATATTAGCATACCATGGGTGAATAATTTTTATTGCAAATAGGTGCTCATCAGGAATGGAGTCTTCAATAAGTGTAGAGTTATCTTGCCTTTGAATTCTAGAAAGGAAATCAGCAACCACATTGGCTTTACCTAGCTTGTCCACAATTGTAATATCAAATTCTTGCATCAGTAATAACCATCTTGTCAGTCTCTCAGATATTGAGGCTTTATTCATGAGATACCGGATTGCAGCATGATCAGTATGGACAAATATCTGATAACCAGTGATATAATGCTTGAATTTATTGAGGGCATAGATGATTGCCAACATTTCTTTTTCTATAACAGTGTAATTTAATTCAGCCCCTTGTAGATTTTTGCTTATGTAATAGAGTGCATGTTCTATTGAACCATCCTTCTACCCTAACACTGCGCCAATGGCATAATCTGATGTGTTAGCATGAATATGAAATGGAAGTGACCAATCAGGTCCTTTCAGAATAGGTGCCTATGTAAGGGCAACTTTCAAGTCAAGAAATGCTTTTTCACATTCTTTTGTCCAAGAAAAATCTGCATATTTCTTTAGCAGACTGTATAAGAGGCCTACTGTTTGGTTGAATTCCTTGATGAATCTTCTGTATTATGTGGCATAGCCTAGAAAGCTCCGTACCTCTTTTTTCTTGACAAGAGAGGGTAGGTTAGAGATGACCACAATCTTAGCAGGATCAACCTGAATTCCTACAGCAGAAATATAGTGACCAAGCACTATTCCCTCCTACATCATCATGAAGCACTTTTGACTATTGAGTGATAGTTTGTGATTTTCA
Source organism: Sequoia sempervirens (assembly GCA_007258455.2). Classification (NCBI taxonomy): domain Eukaryota; kingdom Viridiplantae; phylum Streptophyta; class Pinopsida; order Cupressales; family Cupressaceae; genus Sequoia; species Sequoia sempervirens. The sequence continues at coordinate 353,759,625 of VDFB02058242.1, forward strand.
CATCTCTATAGTACTTTCTCCAAGTTGGCTTGAGCTTCCTCAAATGTCGAACCATAAATAGTAAAGTCATCCATGTATATTTCCATGCAATCATATGAGATGTTTGAGAAGATACTTATGACCACCCTCTGAAAAGTTGTAGGAGGATTACAGAGACCAAAAGGTAGAACTAAATAGGAAAACATTCTCAAAGGGCATGTAAAAGTAGTCTTTTCTTGATCCTCAGGAGTAATATTGATTTGATTGTACCCACTGAAGCCATCTAAGAATGAGAAGTATTTTTTCCCAGCTAAATTATCTAGAACTTGATCAATGAATGAGGAGGAAAGTAATCTTTATTTGTTGCCAAGTTGAGCTCTTTGTAATCTACACATACCCTCCATTTTCCTCCTTTCTTAGGAAAAATGACCAATGTGGAAACCCACTGACTATCAGAGATTGGGTAGATAAAGCCATCTACTAACATTTTCTGCAATTCTTCTTTAACAATTTCTCTCAAAGCTGGATTAATTCTTCTTTGAGGCTGCCTGATAGGTTTGAAGTCACTGTTAATATATATGTGATGTGTATAGAGTTTTGGGTCTAAACACTTCATATCCCCATAATCCCATGCAAAATATCTTTTGTGGGCTTGCAGCATTATGGCTAGGGGAGTTTGTTGAGAGGGAGGCAACTTATTATTAATATGCAGACAACATCCTGGAGATACTTCTATCTGTTTGGTGAGATCATTTATTGAGGTTGCTGATAAAGGTGGTGCCTGTATATCACATAATAGTAAATCATGATGGCTCTCAGGATCTAGTTGCTGTAGGAAACATTGTTGAGAACAGCTATCCAAAATAGATGGGCTATTCAAACCAGAACTAAACTACAAAATGTGTAGAAGCAGGTTATCTTCACTCTAAAGCTAGGAAAATGGATCAATTTGTAGCATCATTAACTGAGCTAATGAATTGAATTCTTTAGAGTCCTCTCCTAGATCTGGCCAAATTGGTTGAAACAAATCTATCAGAGGTTGTGCAGGTGGGTATAAAGCCAATTTCTCCCTTAACTGACCATCAAAAATTGTCATGTCTCCTAAACAACATCCTATAAAGGCATCAGATGTAGCTAACCAAGGTCTGCCTAGGATAATAGGATATCCTCCTAAGGTTGCCTTAGTGGACAATATAGTGAAATCAGTAGGATATTCCCAAGACTCAAGAGTGACAATGACATCTTCTATCACTGCATCAGGTGTAACCATGGAACTATCAGCAAGTTACAAGACAGTCCGTGTAGACCAAATGTTTGGAATATTCAAACACTCCATAGTGTGCTTGGTCATCACATTAATGGTTGCACTAAGGTGAACCAAAACATTTCTTAATACTTGACCATTGATATTTGTTTTGACTATAGGGCTTCTAGGATCAATATATTTTGGAATGACAACCTTCCCCAACATAATATCAGCTAACTGTCCTAGGACATGGATAGTTTTGGGATCCTTTTCCTTTCTTCCTTTTTTTTTTAAACAGGCCTCTTTAATGACTTTTCCATAGACTGGAACATCTTTAATAGCTTGAAAAAGAGGAATTTGAACTTGTACATTCTTTAAATGCTCCAAAATATCAAAGGTGGGCTCTTCAATGGCCTTGGGTGTAGTAATTTGCAATCTATGAGGAAAAGGTGGTGTAGCCTAAGGATGCAGGATAGGTTCCTTAGAGGCAGTAGCTGATATAGGTATATCTTCTGCATGATCAGTAGGTTGTTCAGCAACAGAGTCTAGAATCTCTATAATTATAGGTGGTTGTGGAGTAGGGAGAGTAGTTCCAGACCTAAGATGGATATCATTGATATTTAGGAAATAAGCTAGATACTGGTTGACTTCTACAGAATACATAGGTTGTTGTTGTTGCTGCTGCTTATAATTGGGATTTGGCAATGGTTGAGCAGGCATAGGTGTTTGTTTTGGAGGGCCAGTATTTGCTGTAGGTGCTATAGGAGGAGGCATAACGGCCAGAGGTTGTGGTTGCTGAGACTATAGGAATCCAGGGGGTTGGTTCTGCCATTGCTGAGAACCTCTCCATTAAGGGTTCTGCTGCCAGTTACCTGGAGGTGGAGTCCATTGTCCTTGTGGCTCCTGTCAACCTCCTTCAAGGGGTTGCCATTGAGGGCTCTGATAGTTAGGCCAGTATGGTTGAGGGGAGATGGGCCATATGTAGGTTGCCATTGGTTATTATAATTAGAGTAAGGATTACCAAAAGTCAAAGAATCTTGAGGCATACCTTGTCTTAGAGCCCATGGTCTCCTTTGTGCAACAAAGAAGACTTGGTCATCATCACCTTCTATCATCTTAAAATCAGTAGGTAACTGTTTAGCCTCCATGTTGGCCACCAACTTGCATCTACAGTCACATTTCTTCTGTCTACAATGTGGATAGAACTTAGCCAGGATTACCTCAGCCTCTGCATGTTTCTTGCGAGCTTGCATGGTATCCAACTATGTAGCCATATTGTTTATGATGTCCTGCTTGAAATCAGATAGAAATTTTTGATCTCCATCTGGGAAACTCCATTGGAAGAAGACTTACCCATTATAGCTTGTTGACCTCTACCCTTCTTCACAATTGCTTGGGAGTAATTGAGACATATTTTCTTGATATCATCCCAAGATGCTTGGGTTATATCGCCTCCTCCCATTAGGTCTAGGGAATCTATACAGGTATCACTGATTCTCCTTAGAAAAAGTAGTTTATGAGATTCTTCATTGAGAGTATGGTTTGAATTCTTTTTCAGGGAAAAGAAGAATCTTGAGATATAATCCTCCAAACTTTCATCCTCCTTTTGTTGAATTCTGAATATATCATCACCTTTACTACCACTCTTACAATATTCGTTGTATTTCTCAAGAAATTTTCTTTGCATGGCTGCCCAACTATCAACAACACCCCTTCCCAAACTCATGAACCATTTGAGAACTCCCTCCTTCAAAGTAGCAGGAAAAAATTTCAGTTTGTGAGCATTTGAAGTGTAGTCATAACTGTGGAAAAGGATATCAAATTCAAACATGAAAGTTTCTGGGTCCTCCGTAACTAGGCCATAGAACTTAGGAAGTAATGAAGAAGGAATATTTTTAAGGTTATCAGTATCTTTTTGGGCAACAATGGGAAAATCAAAATCAGGAGGTGGATTAGGTGGATTTTTTGCCATATTTGCTTCCTGGAGTATTAGAGAAAATGGATTTTCCTCAGGTTCTTTGTCAGCTGGGTCAAATGGCAATTCAACAAACAGGTTTTCAGGGAGGAACCTTCCCAGCAAGTCTCTTCTTCTATGCATGCAATAGAAATGGATGGTATTTGAAGGATTTTAAAAATACTTGAACAACTGACCAAACTACTGCTAACAATGACTATAGCAGGTTCTTAGATTGACACCATCCCCAACAACAGCGCCAAAAATGGTTGCACCCACAAAAGGATATGAAAATCATGGCAAAACCTATCCTAGGAATTGGACATTCTAGCAGGTGACTAATATCTATTCATAACGTGAAATCATTTACATTAACTGTTCTGCTTTAGAAAACTAACAAAAACTCTTATTCATATTATAACTCTAACTCTTACATAATCTACTTCTCTATCTATCTCCTATTTCTTTGTTCTCTTCTTCTCTCTTTTTTCTACTAGTGGTTCACCCACGCAGGAGGAACACTTATTTAAATCAGGAAAACAACTAACTAACCCTAATAGAGAAAGACGTGGATGTAAAAATGTATCCTGAAATCAAGGAACATACTTCATAAATGAGTTTATCCATTCAAACTGATCCAGAAAGAATATAGCACTCCACTCTTTCCAGATTAAATGTCATTTAAAATCCTTCCCAATAGTTTCAGTCAAAGAGTCTTTTCCAGAGCTTCCTTGAAGTCGTGTAGGAAATAGACTTTACTATAGGGCCAAGATCAGCTACACATGACTCGATCATACTTTCTTCAACAACCTGTGAGACACAAGGTAAGAGATGCGAAAGAAAAGGTGCATGGCACATACACAATATCCATTCATTAATCACATATTTAAATCTATTTCATCATTCAAAAACTACATGCATTATACCAGTCATTTGGGGAGTCAAACAGGGTAATAAATATAGGCATGTCAACATGATAGGCTGTAGGAACATAAAAGTGTATTGCTATAGGATTTCCCCCAATAAAATATTTCAAAAGAGTTAAACCATGAACAACAAAATTAAAGGTATTAAAAGTACACCATGATATCCAAATTAAGAGCATATTTTTGGCTCATCATAGGGGTTACCATGCTTCATTTTTAGGCATGGGAGCATATCTTCATGCTCTGATTGATAGTGCAAATGGTTGATGGTTATCTAGATGATCCCATGGTTTGGGGGTATAGAGGTGCCATCACCTTATGACACACTAGGAAGATTGGGATCCTTTACTAGTGGTGGGTACTAAATGACATGACAGTGTTTAGATGATGACCCTGGCTATAGATATCAGGGTGGTATGATGATGCTCAATAGTTATTTTTTCCCAGATAAACTTTGTACATGTAGGGTTGGGAGCATACAATCATCAAGAGATACTTTCCAAATAGAGTGGGACAACAGTTCTGTGAGCAACAGGACAGGCTGGATTATGCTTATAAAGCCATTTTTGTGAGGTCAACTTGAGAGGTTCCCACATGGGGACCCACTATTCCATCTTTGGAGGTAGTGGAGGGTTTCAAATAGTTAGTAGCTCAAATATAAGCCTATGACCAGGGCTAGACAGTCGCACATACAACACCTACTTATGTTGCATACTTCACACCTCCTTAGAGATTGACAAATCCAATGGGCGCTCCTCTGTGAGGGAGACCCAAAGGCTAGGGATTAGATAGGGGTAGAGGTAGAGGCCAAGATGGCCATGGTGGCGATGATGGGAAGACTTCAGAGGCTCCACTAGATGTACAACAACATCCTCAGCAACTTGTTATTCAGTAGTAGCGCATACAACAATAACTTCTACAACAACCTATACAAGAACCACCACCACCCAATGCTAGAGATATTCAGATTCAACAATTGTAGCAGTAGTTGGAGGTTCTCATAGGTGAGTGGGATTAGGCCCAATAGAAAATTTTGGTTATTACTTCTGAGCAAGACTAGGCCAGATAGCAGTTTGAGGCCATTACAACAAAGAGAGATCATGCCAAATAGTAGGTTCAAGCTATGACTATTGAGAGGGACCAACAGATCGGGTGGCAGCAGTGGTTAGAGGCCCTTATAGGAACTACCCAGGGTAGGATTGTATCTACAAGATTGAAGAGAGGTTGTGACTGAGGTGGTGTATTATAACATGCATTACCATTAAGATGTGCTAGTGTCACTAAAATAGCCCATCTATTCGAAGAGGGGCGATGCACAACCTAGGACTGAGGATCAACCAAAGAGGCTGACCAAAGAGGGGAGCAACCATTAGGGCTAGCTCAAGTGTAAAGACACTTTTTTATTTTTTTCCCCATTCTTTGATATTGATATTCATTCATGGGCTCATTTTTGATAGCCTCATGGATATTGTATTTATGATTGATATACATACACTGATCCAAAGTTTGTACCATGACATCCATTTTTTGATATAAATATGATACGGATATGGATTTGATATGATGTATTTATCTTATTTGATGCTTATTATTTTATGGATGCATATTATATGAGATGCTTATATTTAAGTATGTATGGATGCACTTATGCTTATGCAATATGGGATGATTAGATGTAATGAAATGGATGCAATATTATATTATTTTTCAGTATCTTTTCAATATGCCATGTGATATGATATGATATGATATGTAGATGTTATGCTATGATTATGTATGCAAATGATATGGATGTACTTCTTTTTGTGTATTTTCTATGCAATTTTATGATGGGATGTATGCATATGGATGTGTGGATGGAAAACACAGATGTTTATGCTTCATCATATGATATGCAATGTTTGCTTATGATATATGATGCTTAGAATAAAAAATTTATATTATTTATCATAACTTAAATTAGAATGATGATGGATGGATGTTTAATGCCATGATTATGAGATGCATGTATGCTAATGATTTGTGGATGCAAGATGAATGCATTGATGATGTTTTTGTTGATTTTTATGATACCAAGTTAGTACAGAGAGAAGATAGAAGAAACAAGATGATTGCTTCAAAAAGATCCAACAAGTCTATGATCCACTGAGACTTTATTAGAGATGGTGATGATAAATGTAGGATGATGAATACAAGATGATGATTTGCTCATATTTCAGGATTGGAATTTTTCACCGTTCCTTATTGTTTGATATAACACATAGACATGATACATCAAGGTATTAATAACCAGGATGACAATGTATCTAGTATGATGTAATTTGACTCTACAAATAGATAGGATGGTTCTTGTTCACACCTTGACATATGGAAACCTTGTCTGAATGTAAGTTAGAAGCCAAGAATACATTGGACCAAAGCATACGTAATAGTCAACAATGTGCTCCCAACAACTTCCGTACACACAACTAAGCAAGTATGCACCAAGATTATATTACAAGAGTACCCACAAGCACAACAAATGAAATATAATGATCAATGCCCCATTCCTTTCTCTCTAAATATTTTCAAATAGACATGAGTGAGAGGTCCTCAGAATGGATCATTAAGGAAATCAGAAGAAAAGATCAAAGACAAATAGTCACTGTTATCTATATCTCTTGCCAATTTATTTTTACCTAAGTTGATGGCTGATATTGATGTCCATAGTAGGAAGGATACATCCTATGAAAAGCTGAACAAAAGTTGGTTGATGTTAGGATAATGATACTAATGATAAGCCATTAATATAAACTCCACTGACACATCTACCTATGATTTAGACTTTAGATTCTGATACTTAGGTTTTCACTTTATGATTCACTACACTTGATTTCTATTTGTTTCATCAAAGGGTGAAGGTGATGATCAATTTATTATGGGTGAAGGTTTATTATGAGTGGAAAAAAATGGGATGGATGGTTTTGGATTTTTTGGAATTTTTCAATATTTTTGGTCTTTTTGAAATTTTATTTGAATGTTTAGATTTTCTGAGATATTTGAGGTTGTTTAGGTGTTTTGAATGTTTCCTAATGTTTTTTATTTTTGTCTGATATTTTGAATTTTTTTGTGTTTTTCTGAATATTTGAATGTTTAGTAAATATATATTTTTTACAACATAATTAAAATATTAGAAATTATATATATTTGAGAAATACACTTATAGATCTACAATAGATTTTTATATATTTAAATAAAATGTTATTTAAATGAGTATAAGTTGTTTTGATTTGAGGTAAAAAATGGGTTTTGAAGGGGCCTAAAACCCTTTACATCAAAAAGCAGCTAATAAAAGAAGATAACAACAAAAAGCAACAATCAACCTGATGATAGCCAAAAAATAGCCAAAAAATATCCAAAAAGAAGGAAACCAGCTAGCAGCACTACAGATTGTTCAAATTCTCCATAGCTTCCATTTCGCAAGCATCCAACCTCTACACATTAGCAACCATATCAGATGCCTCAAAACCCGAGGCCCTGGCCTAATCTTTCATTTTCTTTCTAGTTCTACCTCCTGTTCCACCCGTTTTAACCTCACCACTCAAAACACTATCTTTCACAACACCTTTCTCAGCAACACACTCAACATCCATCAGCTTACCCCTATCATTGGTATCATTAGTAGACTCATTCTCCTTTGTCTTTCTTGCAGTAGTCACAGGGGAGGTCACCTTGGCAGAGTCTGAGATAACCAAGACCTTAAAGGTATCTCCACCCTTCATCACAACATTCCACAACTTATCAAATTTATCCTCAAGGGATAACATTCTACCTTCCAAATTTTGTTTACATGAGTTTGAAGTTATTGAAGCGCCACTTTTTTTGAATAATTTTATTTTTTGGTAAATTGGCCTAAAAGTGGTGCTATATATGCATTGAGTGAACACTTTATTTGGAAAATTTGTGGCCATATCCAACTTAGCTACAATCAATCGAGTTAGATCATATTTTTCAAGAAATTATTTTTTAGCTAAAAATTATTGAATTCATTTGTGTTGATAAGTTGGTATATGATCCCACAATAGTGGTTTACAATTTTTGGCCAAACTAGACATTGAAATGTTCTTTTTTAACTAAATCTTCACTTTCGAGCACCTATAGCAGCTAAACCGTGAGGAATTTGAAGATGATGTAAACTAGAGTTTCGTGAAATTTTTTCTATAGATTCTAAATATATTTTTTTCAAAAATTTTGGAATCATATTGCACTTCTTTTTCCAACTCCCTGGAAAACTAGTTTTTTTCAGAAAACAACATTTTTAAAAAGTGATGCTCACTGTATAATGCATAATTTTTTTGCCATGAAGTATAAAATTATAATTCTTTAGAATTTAGATTTGTAACTCCGATATCTAGTTATTCCACTTGGTTAGATATTTTTTTATTGAATATTTTTTCTTTAATCAAGTTTCGAATTCAAACCAATTATAATTTAGACAAAGCGTAACCGTATAATGCATAACTTTTTTTGTATATATTGAAATTAAAAAAAAAATTCTTTGTTGGATCAAGGACTTCAATAGCTGGCACACTAATATTTTTAATTTTTGTTTTTATAATCTACTATTTTTCCACATGTGCAGAACAAAGAGCTTGATTTTCGGTGAAAAAGCTACATTCACAAGAAATAAAAAATAAATATGATAATAAAATTAAATTTATTTAAAATTATACTTTTTGGGAAGCTTATAATAAGGAATACATACTTACAAAAAATAATAATTAAATGAATTCATTTGATCCCCCAAAAGGTAAATCAAAAGTGGTTTTTAATCAACATTTTGATAGGTGTAAAGGAGACTCTATTATCTGTATGGTTTAAAGCTAGAGGGTTCTATCCAAGGGGGTTTGATTTAAGGTAGTTTGATCAAACCCTCTTCGATTGGAATTCTTTAAATGGAACCTTTTAAGGCTTAAATCATTATATTTTCTAAAAATATGTGATTTCAACAAAAATTAGTTCCTCAAAATTGTAAACCAACTTTGTTGGATCACCCTAAAAAATATAACATAAATTTTTTCTTTTACCCCTGTGTGACTATGTGTCAATCTTCACTTTATAAGTCACTCACCATGTATCCTTTACATGCAAAATAATGTGCAAAAGTGAATTGTGTTTATGCAAGTAAGGATGTATAAGTTAGCATATAAAGGTCACTTTCAAAATTGATTTTGAAGTAATTGATATGGTAGAGGTAGATATTAATTTAGCTTTATTGGATTAGAATTTTTATTTCTTGTTAGGAACATATATGGATTTTTTTAATAATTGTAACATAATAATTAATAATAGTTAAAATAATGTGATTGTACCCATGGATCCATCTCAAATATCATAATATTTTGAATTGGTCCACATTAAAATGAGAGTTATTTAAAGGATATGATTAGGAGATCATTAGTGAAAATTTGGGTAAGATTGAAGCATCACATGACAATATTCTAAGGTAGGAGACGACATTAAAGGTTGATTCACACATTCTAAAAGAAAGGTGTACATTTAGAGACTATGAAATTATGGTAAAATATTTCCCCAACATGCACAATGTACCAAAATAAATAGTTACTAAGGTGGTACCCATATAAAAAGTTCTCCTAGGATAGATCCATCAAGATGGGCATTCATGATATCACACATTCAAAAAGTTATTGAACCTATATAAAGGTTTTTCAAAGATGGGTTTTTGTTTTTAAACGAACACTTATGTGTCACTTCTATAGAGTTTCTATGTGTTGGTGTAATTAATTATTTAATTACAGTTTAGGCTAAGTTTACTTAGGTAATTATTTATTTCCTAAGATAATTATCATTTAATTCTTATCTTATCTTGTTGAGCTATCTTTTTTCTCAAGATAAGATTAGGGTTTCTTTTTCTTGCTTTATTGCATCATTTCCTTTTCGAAGGATTTTGTATTATTTGTAAAAAAAATCATTCAATAATCAATAATTCTTATTTTTGCTTGCACACATTGGCTCTAAGGGTTTATTGTAGGTGCTCTGATACCATGTAGAAGTTGAAAAACCAACTTCACAATAATCAACACTTACATGAGTGTTACAGGGAAGGGGTCTATTAGTTTTGGGGACCACTCCTTTCAGGATGTCTTGTGTGTCCCTCACTTGACAAATAACCTTCTTTCCATCTATTAGATAACACATGGGGGAAATGGGAGATAATTGGAGTTCACACCTAATTCAGTTATCAGCAGAGACTTGGAGATTAGAGCAGTTATTGCTACTGGGGTAGTGGATCACTCATCTCGGTTGTATTCTTTCACTCATTTTGCTACTAGTGGTGTTTCTATTCCTACAGTTGTTCCTCACACTTCGAGTGTGTATCATCATTCAGAGGAGATATTTAGCTTCCTAAACATTGGAGTTCTCACTTTGGATCTTGTTCTCGAGCCTTTCATCCATCTCCTCCTCCTCTTGTTGCTTCTTCTGTTTCAGTGCAGCATGATCCAATTGATCATATATCTTTGGAGGTTTCTATTGAGTCTTCACCTACTTCAGATTCTTCATTTGTTGAGTTCACACCTGCTTCTGTGGAGACATCTTGGACTACACCTATTCCACCTTCAACAATTTCTTTCATTCGGCCTCTTCCCTCTCACTTCTTTCTGGAGATGTAGTTTCTTCACTTTTGGAGTTACTTCATTATGGGGGGATCTATGGCCTCTTTCTTCCTCTCTTATGAGGGAATTCATTTATGTATCTGTGATGGATGGTGTCCTTGGGGGGGTCTTATGGAGTCCTCCATCTTTCATCACTTAGTTAGTTTAATGCATTCTATTTTGGGGAGGAGTTTTGTTCCCATGTGGTTTTCTCCTTTACCTCATTTGATTTAGTTTGCATTGCATTTGTAAATGAGTACCTAATTAGGCCTTGTTGTCGGGACTCATCTTTGCATAATAATTTTCTTCTCCCTAACTTGCACTTATGGGTGGGTGTTGGTGTAATTAATTATTTAATTACACTTTAGGATAAGTTTACTTAGGTAATTCTTTATTTCCTAAGATAATTATCATTTAATTCTTATCTTATCTTATTGAGCTATCTTTTTGCTTAAGATAAGATTAGGGTTGCTTTTCCCTGCTTTATTGCATCATTTCCTTTTCGAAGGATTTTGTATTATTTGTAAAACAATTCATTAAATAAATAATAATTCTAATTTTTGCTTGCACACATTGGCTCTGAGGGTTTACAAAACTTTTGTTGTTTTTGTTCTGAATATCTTTGCATGTGATAGGTGATTGCTTGCAAGTGTTCTTGGAGACTGTGAAGCTGGTTTTTCAACTTCTACACTATGAATGGACAATATCTGTATGAGAAATCCACCTCTAAGGATTTTTGCAAAATACTAGAGCATGAATTTCTAGACATGTAAAAGTGGGTCCTAATATAATTCCATTCTCATTAATTTCAATACCAATGAGATGGTGGATTGCAAATCAATCTACAATATTGAGTTGGGATAATTCCAAGATTTTTTTAAAAGTTAGGTATACTTCGTTCATTATAATATAATACATAGACCTCTATATATTTTTATATTTTAAATATGTAAAGGAAATTTATGTCCTTTAATAAAAATTATAGTAACATCAATTATGGGTGCATAGGGTCACACAAAATTTGTTAATACTTTCACAATTTTGGTATATTCAAAACAAAAAGTGAATAAATTTTTCAAAATGGAATGAATGATTAGAGGATATTAAACACACCTTTGGATTTCATGACCCTGGTCTAGGGGTATATTGGAACTTAATATTTTATATGGAATAATTCATAGAAATTATTCTAGCATCTAGTTATTGTTGTGCATTATATGTTTGACAATGCAAAGATGGAGACCATGTTAGAAATTTTTTCCATGATAATTCTTAGTGTGGTAATATGAAAGGACAAGGATATACTATTTCATAATATGAAAGGGAGACAATAAAATTCATTGCATAATATTGAGCTTCACACAATGAAGGATAACAAGTTATGGAAGATAAAATATGGATAGTGCAGATTACTTTGAGTTTCTTAAAATAGTTCAACTGAGAATTAGAATAAATGGGATGCCTAAAAGAATCATTATAGGGGATTATTAGAGATAGGAACACCTTACACACATAGTTTATTTATTGCACATTTTTTTTCTCAATATGAGGGATTATATTGTAGTTTTACCGACTTTATTTTAACACATGTTTATCTACAACATCAAATAACCATTCCAAGCATTGTTCATTCTCAACTATTCATATGGAAAAAAGAAAAAGGGTGGTTAGACATATATTTTCTAGTCTAGGATGATCTTGGAGTCCCAAATGAAGAACCATCCTACAAATGGAAGATTCTTAAGAATGGAAAGTGTTCCTTCATAATAGAAAGGATTAAAAAGGAAAGAAAATGGATATCAAATAATGATCATTGACCAACTATTGTCATATCTCAAGAAAGAAGAGAGTGGCATTACAAGAAACTGGTAGAATTTTCAAGTTTAAAATGAAATAATTCAAAATAACATGAAGGGCAAAGGTACTATCTAAAAATATTAAATTAAAAACATTATTTAGAGATCTTACTAATCTGCATGGAGAGGAATCCTAATTTCATTTGTTTAGGAATACTAAGAAATTTAAAGAGTTTTTTTTTCCTCATAGTATATTGATTTGTAGTCTTCTCTTTGAGGATTTTTAAAATCTTACTTTGTTTTACATTGTTCGCTTTCAAAAGAGTGAACATTTTTTCATCTTTACATTTTTGTTGTTAGATATTATTAAACTAGTATTTTTTTATGGCGACATATTCAACTTAGAACCACTTATTGAACTCTATTCAACTAATAAGCCACAATGAAAGTTGAAGAGCCACTACTTGGAATTCCAACTTAAGATGTCGCTTGTGGGGATTTGAACATGGATCTCTATCTTGAGATCCATATGGCTTTTCCATTTAAGCACAACCCCATTGACAAATATAATGTTAATTTTTAATTATTTATTGTATTAATATTAAAAATAAAATAACTCTTTAAAATAAATAATATCAAAAAAGTTATTAAGTAAAAGTTAAAATAAATAAATATTTCACTTCTATGAGCATCACCTAGATGCAATGAGTGCTAAATGGGCCTAGATTATCCTAAGAGATGGATTTTAGTGAACCACTACTCATGAAACATGGGTCAATGAGTTTGACCCGAAAAACTACATGATTGAATCCTCAAAGCAATATCATATTTTGACATGCTGTGGAAAATACCTCATCATCAATTGATGAGCTAAAAAGGCCTCTATAATGAGTACTTCATAAGGCACAACGGTTGTTGAAGGTTTTGCAAATGGGGTTGCAAGCATTGTTGGTTTAACCTTGGGGAAACTCCATGGTTAAACATACTTGAGTTGGAGTAGTATTGTGATGAGTGACCTCCGGTCCAATGCTTCACCTATGTGAGCATCACCTAGATGCAATGAGTGCTAAGCCGACCATTCATTACCATGAAAGATGGGTTGTTGTGATTTATTTATAAAGTGTAGTTTTTATTACATTATTATTGAAATATATAAGTATTTACTATTTTATTTATCAATTTATATAATAATTTTAATAATTTTTTTAGTTATTTTTTATTATAATAGTGAAAGTCTTTAGTAAATAAGAAAGAACAATATAAATAAATAAAAATAATTCTTAAATAATTGTAAAGTAGAGCTATCATACATATTTTGAGAAAAAAGTATATATATAGATTGAACCAATAATTAATAATTCCTTTTTTATTTATATTTTAAAAAACCCTAAACACACCACTACTAATCCCTCTACCTTAAAATATCAAATACCAAGTCCATGAGTTTATAGGCATCCCTATCTAATTGTCAATCATATTCCTCATTGGTGTTTGTTAAATGTAAAGTATGCTCCTTTTGAGTTCCAACGAATATACATAAGAAGCAGAAACACGTGCCATTACAAAAAAAAACCACCTCAAAAACAATACTTCTCTACATATTATACATAGATTGAACCAATAATTAATAATTTCTCTTTATTTATATTTTAAAAAACCCTAAAGACACCACCACTAATCCCTCTACCCTAAAATATCAAATACCAAATCCATGAGTTTATAGACCTCCTTATCTAATTGCCAATCATATTCCCCATTCATATTTGTGAAAGGTAACATATGCTCCTTTGGAGTTCCAACGAGTATACAAAAGGAGTAATAGAAACACGTGCCATTATTATAACGGTTCACTGAGAAAGCCCTAGAAGTTTCCAGACGCTTAGCCTCCCACTTCAAACCACTATATATACATCATCGCAGTCAGAAGTAAATAGCCCGCTTTCGGCAGCTTGCTTTGGTAGGTTAACTTGCAATTTCTGTAAGTTATCTAGTTTCCATTTTTAAGATACGATTGTTAAGACCGCTTATGTTTTAGGGTATTTTTGTTTGCAGTGAGTCAGAGGAGGAGGTTGATTGTATTCCAGGCGATGATGGATCCATTGAAGGTTGATGCGTGGAGCCCAAATCCTCTTAGAGGGGAAATGTATAATGCCTCCGGGGACTACACAGTCACTATTCATATTCCTGTTGATTGGCTTGAAACTGATGATAACCACATCTTCAAAACTAATTTACCTGGTATTGTTAATTAATTTATGTGCGTTTTAATAAGTTGTGATAATTTAGATGGTATTTTTTTAGTTGTAGGATGTTTTTATTGATATTTTGTTGTGTAGTTCTCAGTAATTTTTTTTTTTTAATTTAAATATAAGGGGTGAATCAATTTACATTCATGTGCATGCATTATCGGTTATATACTGCTCACAGTTGTAAGAAGTGGTAAAAAAACCTACGCTGTTCCAGGTCTGCTGTTTTAATGCATACCAGTTCAAAACAAGGCTGACCTTACAGTTATATAGTGGATGCATGACTTAGTTTATAGTTATATATGTATATACATAGTTACACAACATCTTAATCATATCGGTATATAAAACATTATGACAAAACAGCTATTGGTCTTTCGCTCTGCTCTCATCATATGTTTCTCAGCCTGCTCATCCTAGTGGAGGATACTTAGCTGACAGATCTTCATTTGAATGTACAGCCTCCATATCCGAGCCTAAATCTTCATTCATATGCTGCCTGGCCTTATGTTTTCCCTTCTTGTCCTTATTTCCCTTTTCTTGGTAATATTCCTCGCGAAGTTCATCCATTCCTTTTAGTAATGGTGTGCTTGCTTCCTTGTCGAAAGCGCAAGTGTGAACAAATCTAGTCTCTTGTCTGTTCACCAGGACTTTCCCTAATAAGATTTCATACCAATTGATGTTACCTTTCCAGCCTCCGAGATAAAAAAAAAAAAATTCCACACTTCTTTACAATATAAGCATTCAAAGAACATATGTTTTATTGTTTCAGGCTATCTACGAGAGCTGCACAAATCAATATCATTTTGGTTAATCTTATAAGTTAACTTTTGGAGAAATGCAAGTTACTTGAAGCAAGCTTTCTAAGGATTTTTTGCCAATAGTTGTAAGAAAAGGGATAGATTTGATTAAGGGAGTCAAAAATAGCATTGTTATTAGTGAGAGTTTTATTCATTATCTTTGAGTTAATCTTATTAATAGGGGTGCCATCTCTTCAGTTAAGATCCTTGAAGCTATCTTTATCTTTGTTACAGATTCTCAGTCAATTTTAATCTTGATTAAAATAGCATTTGAATTGTATGATTTTATTTTTTTTAAATATTTTTTTAGAAAAAATTGTGTATAATTTATTTATGTATATAATTTTTTTGTTTTGTTTTGTTTTGGAAGGTTTAAAAAAGGAAGATGTGAAAGTTCAAGTTGAAGGAGGAGTTATGAATATAACTGGTGAATGTAAGAAGGATGAGCTGGGAAAGAATGAAAAGTGGCATCGTTTGGAGAGATCACATGGCACTTACTTTCGTCGCTTTCGCCTACCAGAAAATGTGATGCTGGATCAAGTGAAGGCCAACATCACAAATGGGGTGCTGACTCTGACAGTTCCCAAGACAGCTGAGAGTAAGCCCAAGATCATACCAATCGAAATATCTGAAAATTAACTACACTCTTATTCAATGGTTTTGTGTGGGAAATAAAGCATAGAGGAAATGTTCTCTGGTGCAATTAAAACAAGATTTCAGCTATTTCAATGTGTGAGCTAAAAACTGCTTATTTTGACTAAGGTCTTGATTAATATTTGTTGAGTTTGATATCGAATACATATGTGCATGCAAAATATTTTGAGAATAATAGATGTAACCACTGTCAACTGCTCAGAGGTATGTTTCAAACAGACATTTTTCTCCCTTCTCTACTAAGGTTTCAAGCCCTCCTGCCCTATATACTATCATTATTGCTTTCCTTATTTTGTTGCTTCCTGGTATACTCGCATTCAATGAATGAAAGTAATAGTTTGAATATTTCAAATAATTAATGATAATGCCATTACCTATACCACATTTCTGCTAATTACGTTTCTGCTAGGGTTTGGAACTTCTCCTACTTGTATACTCTGATTGTTTATTGCTTCTAGATATCCGGTCCCATGTATCAACCAGCACAGTGAATTCTAATTTTCGAAACAGACCACTAAAATTTAAATTTACAAAATTTTTACTTTAATTTATTAGAGATGTCTATTATTTCTAATTTTATTTTCTTGAAACATAAATTGAAGAGATTAGAATTAGTATTTTAAAATATATGTAATTTATGAACTGTCAAAAATTAATATCAATTTTTTGATTGACATTTTTTCTTATTTTATAAACAAATATTCCACTTTAGGCTGTTGTCTTAATATTTAATTTCTGTGTTCTTCTAAATTTGGCATTTTAACATAATTTACTTTTTGTGCAAAGATCATCATACTGCTATTTAGTGCACCTAGTTAAGGTCATTATGTCGTATATTGATACATGATAATGCTTATGATCTTGAGGGTTTCTCAAAATTTTCTTAATTTCACCTTATTTCATAAAAAAACTGATTGCTCTTACCTTCCTTCCTAATAGGACATACATACTTTCTGCATTTTTAATTTACCTCATCCTATAAATACATTTCCCACTTTAGCATATTGTATTCATAAATTTAAAATACTCAACATAATTATCAGATTGCCTTTCTCTGATCCTTGGTCTCATTTTTGTTTATTTGATTCAGTAAAGAACAAAAGCCTAAATCTAGCTCTTCATTGAAGGCTATGAATCTATTTTCCATGCATATAGTGTAGTGTATCAGATTGCCTTTCCCTAATCCTTGGTCTCATTTTTTTTTATTTGATTTAGTAAAGGACAAAAGCCTAAATCTAGCTCTTCAATGAAGTCTATGAATCTATTTTCCATTCATATAGTGTAGTTATAACATGTGAGTTGTGAGTAATTTTTTGAATAGATTATGAGAGAGTGTGAGAAATGCATAGAGAGTCGGGAGAGAGATAATAGGGAAAAAGAGATAGGAAAGTGAGAGAGATAGATGAGGACAAAGAGAGTGTTAAAGAGAGAGGGGGTCGGAAGAGAGAAAGATCTTGAGATAGATATATAGCATGCCACTATCTATATGTAACATTTGTGTTAACACCTAAATATCATTACCATTTTCAATGTATTTTTTCCATTATTAGTTGCTTGGAATCATCCACCTTTTGGTATGAATAGATTGAGTAGTCTTAAAACCCTAGCATGGTATGTACTAATTGAATAATGTAGCAGCATACTGGATAATCTTTTATAAACCAAAGAGAAAGTGAAAGGCTAGAGTATCTATGTTTGTTCCCTTGATGGTTTCTCATAGGTGTAATTGTAGAAATTTAATTTGTGTACTTGAATACACTAAGTATGTTTGATTTCAATAATTTTTTTCTTCTCATTCCCATTATATAACATATACTTAGGAATATATCATATTAAGATCATAAAAGTGGTATATCTTTCCTCCCAGTGCACATCAATTGTAGTTGAATCCTATCATATTAGAATACACTCGACCTTTGGATTAGGATGTGTAGGATCCTCCAAACATCCTCTAATATCACAATCATCTTTTTAGAGTGTCACCACTTTGACTAAAATTAGCATTATAATTATGATTAAAATAGAATTACTCATAAGGTAAGGTTATAATTAATACTAGGGTTAGAATTAAGGATAAGACTAGAATTAGTATTATGGTTAGAATAAGGGTTATAATTAACCTATTTAAATAGTTGGATAAGATATATATAAAATATTTTTTTATAAAATCCTCTATAAATATATATTTAATCCTCTAAAATATAGAATTTAGATATACATAATTCAAATTATAATGAAATATTATATTATATTATACTAGATCCTTTATTTATATAATCTTTTGTTATAATTATGTGTAAATTTAGAGTTAGGATTAGTGTTAGGGTTAGAGTTTCACATGTTTAATTTGATATTTAGGATTAGGGTTACAAGTAGTGTTAGAGTTATGGTTAGGGATTGAATTAGGATTATATTTTTCATATCTATCTTTAGAAAAATATATGCTACATGTAGTATTTGATTAATTATCATGACAATTGACTAAAAACTATAGCTTGAAACTCCTATTATAACATTAATTTATAAGGAAAGAAAAAGATAAATTTTTAAAGTCTAATTAAGGGGAGCATTGTGTATATTTTTCTTAGGACGTTTTGTACATTTTTTTTGTAATTTTGATGTAAGCACATTGTTTTTTATTATTTCATTTATTAAACTATAAATTTGACATATGTTATTTTAGGGTTTAGAATCTTTTCTTTTTTACTTTACAACTATTTAATAAAATTTCCTAAAGTGATTTTTGTATTATTTTTATTTGTATTTATTTTTAGAGTTTAGAAATAATTTAGATCACTTTATAAGCCCTATATGACTCTTTTTTCTTAAAATATAAAATAAAAAATAATTTGTAACCATTTTCTCTTCCATGATTTCTATTGACCAATTAAAGTATAGAATAATTGAATTGTATTATAAAATGTTATAAAATGTTATATATATATATAAAGTAAGCATTACATCCTATTCTAAGCTAGTTAAATTAAGCATGATTTATCTATTCATATGAATCCATGCATAATTAAGCACATTGTTTTATATTATTTCTTTTATTAAACTATAAATTTGACATATGTTATTTTAGGGTTTAGAATTATTTTCTTTTACTTTAGAACTATTTAATAAAATTTCATAAAGTGATTTTTGTATTATTTTTATTTGTATTTATTTTTAGAGTTTAGAAATAATTTAGATCACTTTATAAGTATGAAATGACTCTCTTTTCTTACAATAAAAAATAAAAAGTAATTTTTAACCATTTTCTCTTCCATGATTTCTATTGACCAATTAAAGTATAGAATAATTGAATTGTATTATAAAATGTAAAGTAAACATTACATCCTATTCTATGTTAGTTAAATTAAGCATGATTTATCTATTCATATGAATCCATGCATATGAACCTCTATGTTTCCATTCATATCTAGATTAGTAATATTTTACAATCATTCATATTGATGACAATAACTTGGAGATTTGTTGAATTGTCTTGGTCAGACAATAAATCAAAATAGACATTGTTTACTAGGTTGATGTTGTAGGCATCCATAAAAATCTTCAAACAACTAAACTTCAAGCAATGGGTTATTGCTTTGCAAACTCTATCAAAATGCCCCTATGAAATACCTTGCAAATGCTTCAAAAATGCAAAAAAGGACGAAAGAAAACTAAAAACATTATGAAAGCAATAACAAGTTACCTATCCCATAGTGGATTGGTGTCACATGTGCTAGTAACCCTTTCCCAATCCTTGATCAAAGCTTAAGATGATGTAAATGCAATGGAGATGATGAGCAAGATGAG
Source organism: Sequoia sempervirens (assembly GCA_007258455.2). Lineage (NCBI taxonomy): Eukaryota > Viridiplantae > Streptophyta > Pinopsida > Cupressales > Cupressaceae > Sequoia > Sequoia sempervirens. The sequence continues at coordinate 353,779,683 of VDFB02058242.1, forward strand.
TTCTCAAATCAAGAGAGTAACATTGCATAAGAGTTGTGGATGGATGAATGAGGATTAAGGCCTTCTTTAATAGATTTTATTGATGAGAGATTGGCCAAGAGGGTGAATGTGGGACTAAAGATCCACCAATGAGAAGAGGAAACTTGTCAAGTGGTGATAGGCCAATGGATGTGCAAGATTTGGGAAGTGTACCCATGAGAGGGAGAATTTGAATTCAAATTTTACAATAAATTTAGAGAGGGGGACAAGAAAAAGAGCAATAAATGCTATGTTGGAGGGACAAATCAACTTGCCATGTTGAGTGAAAATGGCGATTTAAATAAATCAATAAAGGGATTTATTTGTGCAAGTAGCATAATCTAGAGAATTCAAGTGGGTAAGATTAGTATTTAATCATGGTTAGATTAAATTAATGATGATTAGGATGTTTTGACCTTTTTTAGATAATTATTTGATTTATTTAAATCAGAAAGGATGGAAATGCATTATGATGGATGTTTGATTTATTTGATTAAAAGGTTGATGATAATGTTTATTTGATTTTAAATAAATGACCTTAGGAGATTAATGAGATTACTTGATGAATGGATGAAGGTGAACCTGATTAACTGAATGAGTGGGTGCCCGTGAAGCTTGATTTACTTGATGAATGCATAATGTTAATTTTGCATGTCTACATTTTGCCCTCTTTGAAGTAACGTACTTGTTGCATTGTTTAAAATAATAAACTTGCCGTGATCAAAATCAAAAAAATTATGATTTTTTGGATGCCCTAGCGAAAAGAAGTACATTGGTACATTGTTGCCCCCTCGAGAGATCGAGTGAAAAGATTCGATTTGAGGGTCGATCTCATGATAAAGAGGTTCAAAATGGATGGTTATGGATGGTGATGCAAATGAGATGATTTCAAGATGCTTCGAATAAAAAATCTATATTATCCTAAACAACTTAAATGATGATATGATATGAGATGGATGACATGGATGATGTGATATGCTATGATTATGCAATGGATGATTTATGTAGATGCTTAGACTAACAGATGTATATTATGATGCAATGCATGTGAAATGATCAATGTTTCCTATTATGTATGATGTGAATGATATGTGGTATGCTGACAGTTTTCTGGATGCAGGATGGATGCATGATGGATGCATTGGTGATGATGATGTTAGTGTAGAAATGAGATGATGACAAGAGGATCCAACAAGTCCATGATCTGACAAGACTTTATTATAGATGATGATGATAGATGATGATGATGATGATAAAAGATGATTTCCTTATCAAGGATTGGGATTTTTAAAGGGTTACTTACCTTATGTTTGATAACACATGTAGGCACGATGCATCAAGGTATAAAGAACCAAGATGGCATTGTACCTAGTGCGATGGACTTTGACTCAACAAACAGATAGGAGTATTCTAGTTCACACTTGACATACAGAAACCTTGCTAGGACATACCTAACAAAGCAAGTATTCGCCAAGTTATTTTACAAGAGCATCCAACAAGCACAGCAGACAAAAGGTAATGATCATTGCCCCATTCCTATCTCTCTAAATCCTTCATTTGGATATCATCGAGAGGTCCTTGGAATGAGCACAATAAGATAAATCAAATGAAAAGATCAAGTACGCAAACAAGCCAATGTTTTTCATATCTCTGGCCAAAGGGATGTGTTTTGATAGGATAAGAATCTGAGTGATATCCAAAATGATGCCCATTGTTGGAATGATATATCCTAGGACATGCATTGTATAGGATGATGATGGTTTGATAAGTTGATTGATAGGCTGTTGATATAAGGTTGATTGACATGTTTGAAAGTGATCAAGAGTTTGATTTTGTTTTAAAGGTTTGTTGTTTTGATTTTGATTTTACGATTGAAGCTTGATTTTACTGCCTATCATTGTTTCTGTTTGTTTTGCCAAAGGATGAAGGTGACGATCAATTTATTATGGACAATTGATTATTGGGTGAAAGCGAGATGAGGCAGATGGATTTTTTAAATATTTGGATGTTTTTGACTTTTTGCAATGTTTTGAGGTCGTTTTTGGTATTTTCAAGATTTTAAAAGTGTTTTGATTTTGATTTTGAATGTTTTTGATTTTAATGTTTTTTGAATGTTTTTGATTTTGATGTTTTGAATGTTTTGGTTTTGTGTTTTTGAATTTTTGGATTTTGATGTTTTTTGAATGTTTTGGATTTTGAGTTTTTTAATGTTTTTTTGATGTTTTGAATGTTTTTGAATTTTGATGTTTTTTTTAATGTTTTGGATTTTGATGTTTTTGAATGTTTTTGGATTTTGACGTCTCAGGGGCCAATCAGGGATTAGCCTTGCCTACATTTAAGCTCAGAGACAACGTAGTTCAGATTCCAATGTTTTTGATGTTTTTTGATTTTTTACTTGTTTTTGGATTTTGATATGTTTTGGATGTTTTTGGATTTTCTAATTTTCTGATATTTTTTTATTCTTGCATGATTTTGATGATCTAGATATGGACATGTGTGATGATATCAATGCTCTATTTGGGATTTTTGTTGAAAACCAAGCTAAGGTTGATTGATCAAATTGATGGATTGATGATGATGATAGTACTGTTGAGGATACACAACAATGCAAGGATTTGATTCATTCAGATTGATGATGATAACATTGTTGAGGATGGACAACAATGCAAGGATAGTGTTAAGCAACACAAGGATTACGATGGATATCCCAAGATGATGGATTGATTATTTAGGATGAATATCCCAAGATGACGATGGATTGATGATGATCTAATCTAGACTGATGATGATAACATTGTTGAGGATGCACAACAATGCAAGGATAGTGTTAAGCAACACAAGGATATCCTGATGATTTCTTGATTGGATTTGATTGATCATGATTGATAAAGCTTGGTTTGGAACAAAAGTTGTTCAAATGATTTGATGTCACGTTTGAAGCATGTGTTAGATGCAACTGATATTGATTGTTTAGATCGATGTACGATGTTTGATGAAGCGTGATAAGGAACATCTTCTTGTCAAAATATGCCATGGGCTAGTGATTTGGACTTTTGCTCACAAGTGGTTTGACCAATTTGATTTCACCTTTGCCAATGTTCGGATCACCACATAAGTTGGAGGATATAGATCAAGATTTATTTAAAAGCAAGATGTAAATATCTACCCCCAATGTCTAGCAATGTATGAAATGTTATGGATGGATGTTTGGATAGGTGTATGGATGGATGGATATGGATTACCTTGTGATAAGATAAGGTTTTTGAATAAAGGATGCTCATTGGATAATGCTTCATGGCTTGGATAATGCTGCATAGGATGGGATCAATGAAAATGGACCATATCAAGATATTTACCATAAGCGAGTGTAAAGTGTACCCCAAAATTTTGTCAAGATCAAGATAATTTGGATGATGGATGTAGATGGATGAACATGGATTGGATAAACGGTTCATGGATGAATGGATTTATTATGGATAAAATGGATGGAATGCTCAATTTATTACGGATGGGATGAGATGCTTTCAACTAAGCTAGTGCACGTAGATGCTCAATTCTACTCATGATGCCTGTTTGTTAGGTTTTCATCATGGTCTTGTCCAAAGTGCCACTGTAGTGGTTTTCACTAGAGGATGATTTTTATCTTTACTGTTTTCAATCCTTTTTCTAATTTTTTTAGACCATTTTCTTTTTTTATTTTTTTGAAATATTTTAAGCTCATGCTGAATCATGAGGTGTTGCTGATGTAGATGCCCCTATCATAATGTGCCATCAATATCCTAATTGAAGGAGTTGCTTTGCTAAGATACATGCACTTGAATGTAGCTTTTGGGATTCTTGATCTGCTTCATCGATACCAGAGTTAACTTTGTCTTTGTGTGCACATCGTGATAGAGTGCCCTTTGGATCCTTATGATGAAGGGGTCATTGCCAATACATGGTCAATGTGAGAATTGGATATCATGTGTGGAGGCGTGGATGGAGTGTGTTTAGGGATAGGAGATGGATTGGTTGACAGCTTGGAATCTTTGACTCTCCAAAATTGGGAAGATGAGCAATGATGGGTGGATACGGAAGTGTACATGGAATTAGGACCAACTACTTGATACACTTTTTACGTCGCTTGAAAAGCATGCTTTTTCTTTTGCAAACATCTTTGATGGATACCTTTCCCTCTTTTATTTTGCCCCATAGTTTCTTTGACTGATGGAGTTTGATAAGGAGGATCTTTCTTTGTATTCTTTGGTATCCATTTGTATTTGATTTGTTCATTATGCTTCTGAGTTTCTTTTGATTTGATAATCTTCTTCGTACTTTGATTCAAATATTTCTTTTGGCGTTGGTCCCAATTCATGGATAGGGTAATGGGTGGATGGAGATTCATGGGGTGACTGGTTGTAGTATTGACATCGGTTTCATCATAAGGATTCTTCATGATCCCTATGTTGATGTTTGCTTGAGATGAAGTTGCCCCCAGTATGGTGATAGTATCACCTTCATTCCTTGATTCTGCTTGTTTTGAGATATCTTGTTCAATAAACATACTCTGACAAATGACCACTATAGATGACATTGTTTCAATTCGTCGCCCTGCTAACTCTAGATTATACCATGACAGGTGGTGAGATATGATGGGTGTGATAGGCGTGGATGAGAGTGGTGGAAATGATGTCTCCACTATGGTACTCACATCAAAATCCAAAGGAAACTTGGCCCCTTGTTTTGCTAATTCAAGCATGTATAATGAAGGGTTGAGTCTCATCATGATGTTGATTATTCGATGATTGTCTAGATTTTGGAGCATTTCCATCATTTCTTCATGAGACATTCCAAAAGTGAGGTCCTCTCCATGGTTTTGTACTTGTGGATTTTGTGATGATGTGAGGGTCAATGAATTGCTTGATTCTACTGGATTTATTTTTGCATTGGTTTGGCTAAGATCTCTTGAAGCGGGTGTTTCTTTGTTGGTTTCCATACTCTTCTTTTATTGAGATCTAGTGTGAACCATAAAACAAGGATCAATCTTTGAGAATATGGAAGATGAATCTCTTGATTCTTTGGATTAATCTCTATTATGTGTCCCAAAATGAAAGTTTTCGGATGCGTTTGAGGATCAAAGGTGATGATATGATGATGATGTTAGGAATGGATGATATGGATGTTGTGAGTTTCGATAAATCTTGAGTAAGACACTAGGCTTTAGGACTTGGATTTTGATTGGATTTTGGATTTAGGATTTTGTCCTTGACTTTGATTTTGACTTTGTTTTGATTTTGAACAAATGGACCCTAAGATGTTTGATAATGATCTAAGGGATGGATTTTTTCAAAGGATGACTTCTTGAATATGTGTGAGGAGAAGGATGCATCTACCCACACCTATTCAAACAAGATGATAGCTTTTGCTAAGCATATAGAGAAGGATTCATCTACATATACTAAGCTAGGCTAGATGATTTGGATAACTTTGACTAAGGATATGCAAAAGGATGCATTTACACATTCCTAGACAAAGGTGATTTTGGTAATGTTTTCAAGGATATGGTCTCAATGTTTTGGATGATTTTTTATTTTACCACAAATCCTAGTATCAAGGATGTTTTCAAGATTTTCCAAAAGATGATTTGTGAGATGGATTTGATGTTTTGAAAGATGGATGAAAGAGGTTTGATTTGTTTTGATCCTTAGGTGAACCTAAAAAGACACTTTGTTTTCCTAGACCTAGGTATTGAAGAGCATGCAAATGCTTCCTAAAGACCTTTGTAACCAAGAAATGATTTCATTTGAACATTCATTTTTAGATTTCCAATGATTTTTGCTTTGGGATTTGTGAGTCTCCAATCACACATGAATATTCATTTTGCTTAGCTTTGCTTAATGGATTTATTTTACCAAAAACACTTTCTTTGATTAAGTTTTCAAACTAAGATGTCCAATGTCTTAATTTCTTCAAACTCCACAAGATATGTTATGTGGAAATTTAATGAACTTAAGGCAAGGGTTTCCTATTGTTTACTTAAGGAGACAAATTGAGATATAATCCAATGTTTAGAAACCTCTAAGGATGTGAATACCAAGGAAAGCAATAACATATGGATTGATTCAATGGCATTTGTCTCCAAAAGGGTTTGAAATTTGAATGATATTGTTAAGTGTTTGTTTGCAAATGTTTTCGAATACAACACTGTGTTTACAAGCAATGTAACATCCTAGCTCAATTAGTACGTTTTTCTTAGTGGGCTTGCCTCATGCCCTTCATAGTAGAAGAGATGATTTTACATGCAACCAAGGATAAAATATAAAGGCATGTTAAGAATGAAGTCTTATCCTCTATATTTCAACCAAGATTAGACATGGTAAGTAACTTCTTGGAATCTAAGTTCCAATGCACCATTTGATAAACTCGTTTGGATGGACTAGATGGCTACTATAAACAAGGTTCTTAATGACACAACATCGGGGACATGGCACCTTGTGAGCATCCAGCAAGCCACTAAAGGCTTTAATCAATCCTACTAGGGGCTCTTATACATTTTACGGTAGTACCCCATTCTGAAAGACACTATACAGCTAAGGCCTACATACCATGAGGACTTGACAATTTAGTCTTATCCATTTGTATACTGGCCCGAATGAAAAAATTAGTTGGAGTCACCTTCGAGTTCTCCTTTCGGATGTGTCTCTTAGGCGGGCCCCTCTAAGGGTACACAATAGCAAGCGAGAATATTCATAGTTCGATCGACCTTCATTTAGAAACAAAGGGAGAACATACATGATATACTTAACTCACACTCACAAAGTGCTTTGTTCAATTTAAAAAACCCAAATTGAAGTGTGTATGGGAAATTATTTACACAACTTAATGTCACCAAAATCCTTTTGATTCTCAAGATCGCCATGAGGCACGAGAGAAGTGCATACGTCTTTTGATGATATTACTTTGTGTAGATAATTACAAAACAATGAAAGCACACATTCATTTTATCCTTCAAAGTAATGGTTTGATTCATTTTTTTAGAGTACCAAATGAAGTGTGAGGAATTGCCTTGTTCAATTTGTTAATCCCAAACAAAATCTAGTAAGTTGTGATCCTAAAGTTAGTTTTAGCCTTTGCAAAAAAAACAAAGTGTTCTTTTTAAATCCAAACAAAAATTAGTGTCCTAAAAACAAAAAGATAAACAATTTCTTCAAGAAGTATTGAACAAACACTTAAAGCATTTAAAAACACTATGGTTTTTCAAAATATCCTCCTTTCATTTTCCTTTGCTAGCCTTCTCCTTGCTTTCCTTCGTTTGTACCTTTGTACCTTTGCCTCCTTTGTTTTCACATTGTACCTTTATTATCCTATAAAAAGAAAAGATAATTATGTTAGGATTAGGACATTAAATCCCTTTTGATCAATAACTCCAAATAATAAAGTGATTTCAATTTGAAATGACAATGGATCATACTTTAATATTGATTTCATGGAGAAGATACCACACTTGCTATATCTTTTTCCTCTCTTACCATAGTCTTCATCACTAGAGATATCGATTCAATGAATAAATTTCTCAAAGGCATCCTCATAACCTCAAATATGATAATCATCTCAAATGTAGGCTATCAAAAATGATCATAATAAATGTGATAATTTAAAATTATGACATTTATTATAAGATTACTATAATACGAGAGAATTATGAGTCACTAAAACTGCCTTTAATTAAATCAATTGCTAAAAACCTTTGTTGATGAACATAAATAAAAAGCTTGCTAGTTGATGTTTCTTTTAATTTCAAATCTACTATTTGATACTCCCTATGTCAAAGACAAAAGCCTATTTCTAGAACCAATAAAAAGGTCAAATATATTCCCATCGTACTTCCTAATGAGCAGAGATATTCAAATGAGATTTAACAAATGTAAAAGTCATCCCTATAATGATTGGAGGATCTACCCATACTTCATACATTGGCCTTTGTTCATGAAAGTATATTTTATATGCCACCTGCAGCATGTCATCATTTATTCCACTCAAGAAACATTAAAAGATAGCTAATAAGAATCCCGTCAGATACATCACAACATAGCAGAGACTCAGCGTAGTGGAAACGTAAAAGAGAATAAATGTAAGCCAACTAAATTTAATGATGAACATCAGATAGTAGAACGTGGTATTTAACACCATAAACTATGAATTGACCTGACCAAGACAAATTAAGTGAAACCAATCTAAGCATCAAATCTACCCACTCAAAAAGTTAAATCAAATGTTGTTGGGTGCACGTACTCCATAGGCTACTAGGCGTGCATTAAATTGGTTTCAAAAAGATATCATAAATCTATCTTTTAGCGTGGCAGATGATAGCAACATTCATCGTCTCTTATCACAACCCCTTCAACCTCAGATGGTTATCATAAATGTCGTGGTATGTAGGAACAAAGGTGAAATATCTGTAAGCATTAGCAATGAATACTAAGAAGAGGAGTTGTCAGTATTTAAAGATGATATAATACTATCACAATCGATCTAGTTCATGAAGAAAAGAATAAATGCTAAGACACATGGAACACTTCCACTAGACATGTGAGGATTGGCAGTATTCATAATAAAGTGCACCAATAATGGGCAATGGGTGGGGCGCATGGAATTTGTAGCTGATAAGCTATGAGAAGTAACTCGTACAACTCAAGCTCCTCACAATATTCGCTGTCATAGCCAACAATTGGCTGTAGGTCATGCCCGACAAATTTCTCAATTGGGATGCCTTCGCAAAGTCTACCAAGTATTTGAATCAGATAGCATCTCAGAACTTATAAGGTTATTGTAATAAATGAGATCATATAAAATCCAAGATGAGTACATTGAAAATAGATTGAATACAGGATTCAGCGAGCAAAACAAACATAGAAAACAAGTATTTGCAATTATGTTTCACCCGTATCTATCTGATCTTCAGAATCTATGCATATGACCACTTAAAACATGGAGATTTGGATTGATACCTAGGAATTTAAGAATCATACTGCCAACCTTTATTCAATGCATAAGTGGTTAATCTCTTTGGTAACTAATATGGGACACAGAGAAACATATTAAGTAATCAACAGTCATAAAGTTGAATTCTTTTGAACAGGGTGTGGGCGTTTGACATGGACAACCATCAACGCCTACTGGAAGGGAGACCTCTATTGGTTCTTTGAAAGATGATGCCTTTACTTTTTGATAGAATACCTGAAAAAGAAATTAACTCATGGTCTATGCAAAAAGATGCATTAGAAATGCTCAAGTAAATACCTTTGGTAGGTGTGAAAATAAAATCAGCAGATAAAATCAAAATACATTCCAATTCTAGAGGTCACAATTCAAATATCCTGGCAGCCATCGGATAAAATACTCACAACATAAGTCATAAATGAATCAACACAAGTAGGAATGACATAAATCATGCCTCAGTTACAAATGAGGATGCCTATAATCAAAATCTATTGAAACATTGTCTTAATGTTTGATGTACTGACCAGGATTAGCGTATACCTAGAAATGGTGATTTATTGTTTATGAATCAACAAAATTTTAAAATACTTTGAGTAAAAAAACAAACGTTTTACCCATAGTATTCAAAATTAATTCAAAGATTTGAATGTAAGTATACTACTAAGAAAACTAAACTTCTAATATTTAGCCAAAATGTGTGTTATGACTGCATGTAAAAAGAACAAAAGACTAGTCTACCATAAGTTTATTTTCTTTGTCCACAAACAAGAATGCAAACTGAAGATATATTTTTAGAAAAGCTAATCTATAGAAAACATCTTCAAACATGAGACAACCTACCCTCCTTCTAGCTCCAAATGTAGGCATCCATAAAAATCTGAAAACAACTAAACTTCAAACAATAGGTTAGTGCTTTGCAAACTCTATCAAAATGCCCCTATGAAATACCTTGCAAATGCTTCAAAAATGCAAAAAAGGATGAAAGAAAACTAAAAACATTATGAAATCAATAACAAGTTACCTATCCCATAGTGGATTGGTGTCACATGTGCTAGCAACCCTTTCCCAATCCTTGATCAAAGCTTAAGATGATGTAAATGCAATGGAGATTATGAGCAAGATGAGTTCTCAAATCAAGAGAGTAACCTTGCATAAGAGTTGTGGATGGATGAATGAGGATTAAGGCCTTCTTTTATAGATTTTATTGATGAGAGATTGGCCAAGAGGGTGAATGTGGGACTAAAGATCCACCAATGAGAAGAGGACACCTGTCAAGTGGTGATAGGCCAATGGATGTGCAAGATTTGGGAAGTGTGCCCATGAGAGGGAGAATTTGAATTCAAATTTTGCAATAAATTTAGAGAGGGGGACAAGAAAAAGAGCAATAAATGCTATGTTGGAGGGACAAATCAACTTGCCATGTTGAGTGAAAATGGTGATTTAAATAAATCAATAAAGGGATTTATTTGTGCAAGTGGCATAATCTAGAGAATGCAAGTGGGTAAGATTAGTATTTAATCATGGTTAGATTAAATTAATGATGATTAGGATGTTTTGACCTTTTTTAGATAAATATTTGATTTATTTAAATCAGAAAGGATGGAAATGCATTATGATGGATGTTTGATTTATTTGATTAAAAGGTTGATCATAATGTTTATTTGATTCTAAATAAATGACCTTAGGAGATTTATGAGATTACTTGATGAATGGATGAAGGTGAACCTGATTAACTGAATGAGTGGATGCTCGTGAAGCTTGATTTACTTGATGAATGCATAATGTTAAATTTGCATGTCTACAGATGTCTTTACTTTAGAAAGTGTGAATATTATAGTGCTCTTGGAGAGTTGAAACTTTCATTGTTGGCTCTCCAATTTCACTTTGAAAATTGATCCAAAATTATTATTACATCAAAAGGAATTAAAATAGAGTTGAAGCATTTATCCATAAAAGAAAATTTAATAACCTTTAATTCTATATCTAATTTTCAAAATAATTTCATATTATAGATATTGAAGAGCAATCAAATCGAATGAATCTTTAAGAATATCTTCAACTAAGATCCTACAAGGACCATATATCCTATATCATTTCCCAATCTTATCACATAGATTTATCAACCTCTATCTCTCCAATTGTTTAGTTATATACCTTTAACAACTAAAAAAAGAATTACAAGTCAAGCTAGTTAAAAGTAAGATTGCTTCTCACATATTGAATTGGACAATTGAATATGTTTCCTAAATACAATTTATGAGGTGATGATTATTTATGTTTTGAGTTATGCTAAATAGACATCTTAAATTTTAAAATTTATTTTTATAGAACATCTCCATCTTTTCATTAAATCATTTTAATACAAATGATATTCTTTCAACTTTAAAAAATTTTAAGCTAGAATTCACAAAATAATTTACATGTACTAAAACTATTTTGTGAAAAATAGAATTACAATTGTTACAGTGTGCATGCTTTCAATAAATTATGCATCAACTTATTTGGATTTTGAAGGTCATGGTTTACAGGTTTGAATCTCTCTACATATGTTAAAATAATACTCCTGCTTATAGAAATATTTAAAGTCATATGGTACTTGCATATTTGGCATTTCTAAACTCTCTTTTGATTTAAAATACAATGGTCTTAAGGAGACAAGTACAAAGTTTCAATCATTTTTATTGACTTTGGGTAATACTATAAATTGATAGCAATTAAAGGAGTTGTTAATTATATTACTAGAGACTTAATAATAATTTATACATAGACCAAAGTTAACAACTCTAGCAATGGCCTGCAAAAAAAATTCGATCACGTAGAACTACTATGGATTTTACTGAGATAATATCGGTCCAACTCAACAAGAATTTACATATGAAATAATAAATAAGTTCATATCTACTACACCCGAATATAATGCAAACAATAGAGCGTTGGATTGTGGGCTCTATATAATTCAATAGGTGTGTGTAAATATACCATATTGCTGGGGAAATTGCTGGAATAGTGCATATAAATACAACAAAAATGATATGATCAATTCATTTCATATAATATGAGTATCTAAGTGGTAATATAAAACATCATCAAATATTATATAAATATCAAGTAAATGAATTACATCATATGGTGGAAGCATAAGCATCTATGAACATTAAATGAATGAAAGGATTTAATGCATGAGCTAATGAAATAATGCCATCTTCTTAAAAAGTTAGCCTGGGAGAGGAATATTTGAAATAAGGTCCATCTTCTAGGTCAGGTCATGTAGCCCAATCCATGAACATGGCTATGAAACATATTGGTGTCTTATTGTAATCCATATTGTAAAATATACCAAATATAGTTCTTAACTATTGAATAAGTGACATAAGGCTAGTACACCATGTATAGACATGGATATATATAATTCAATTAGGGATCGATAATGGATGCATATATATTTAGATTTGTATTTTATATTACTATGCACACAATAATATTTTAATATGCATAAATAACGAAGAAAATAGTAGAAGATACTCTTATATATACCTCATAATTGCAATGATTTTGGGATCCATATTATATTTTTCTTATGGTTAATATAAACCTTGTTTAGGTCCAAGAGCTATAAGAAATGTAGGTAAATACTATAAAAAAAGCTTAGAATAGATCAAGGTAATAGGGCAGAAAAAATAGCCCACAAAACCGTGCACACTCACTACACAACAAGAACAGGCAAGAAATGAACTACACAACCAAATCAAACAAAAATACACCTCCAAACATAAAATAGCTGATGAACTCCATGCCCAGACATGGGCAATACAACCTATCTATTAGCTACTTGAAATTCTATGATATCTTCCCGCATCAATCTGATTGCACTCAAAGGGAAATTATTCAACCAACATCATACTTCAAGATAAAACCAGTGTTAGCAGCACAATCAATTACCTAATTCCTAGCTCCAAAACTAAGTCAAACTCTTTGACCAACCATATAGGTCACTTGTTAATCACTTATAATTTGGAATTCTACACTAATCCCCCTCAACCCATAACTTATTTCATCCCTTCTACCTTGCAGTCATTAGACCCCACAATAGAGAATGAGTACCAGATTATATGACTCAAACCCGTGGCATAAAGAAAAAGAACCAACAAGATGCCCATTATTATCTATAAACACCCCCCATTGCAAACAATAGGAAGATTATTTTTTTCTAAACCCTGAAAGTTGAACTTAATCGAGCCTTCCACTGGAGGGAGTCAAACCATACGATCATAAATGAGGGGAGTAGGAAAGAGGTAGGGATACAACCATTGAAATCTCAGCCAAGCCATCTCCCACACCCATTGATGATACAAAATGACTAAACTGTTGCCTTTGGAAATTTCCCCAGCTCAACAATGAACTTTCAACTAAATCCCAAACTCTACCAATTGTTAGGAATAAAGCGTTCTAAAGGGAAAGTGTCTCAACCTTGCATTTACATAAAAATAATGCAAGCCAAGAATAGAAGATTTTGTGATAGGTGAAAAGTAGTTATTTTGAGAAGTATCTCTTATATGAAGATAGAGATAAGTTTTTATTAGATGTTTCTGTAAGAAATGCTTTATCTCTAGAAGTTTCTTATATGCGATGTAATACTATATATTGATACTTTGAGACAATCATTTTTCAGAGAGAGATGTGTGAGAGTTAGTTTGCAAGTTTGTATGTTGCCGAAATGCTACTGAAATCCCTCTAAATTGAGTTGAGCCAAAGACTCCTGTAAGAACTTGCATTGCAAGTGTGTTGTAATCTATTTCAAGATTTTATAATGCATTGTGCTAGTTTTGGAGTGTGGGGTTTTTCTCTCGAAAGGGTTTTCCCCATGTAAATCACTAAGTTATGGTTTTATTGGTATTATGATTTTTTTTGAATCTCTACAATATTTTATTTTAACTTTGCATAACCCTCCTCTCAAGGTTAGCGTAGGAAGTGTTTTCGCACACATTTGCTTCCTTACAAGTGGTATTAGAGCCTAGCCAATTTTGATTCTATTTGTTGGGTACAGGGTTTTTTGAGCTAATCAAGTTTGAGTGGGACCTTGTGCAAAGTATTACATATTTTGTATTGTAGGATAATAAAGATGGGGAGCACATCTAGGAGGATTAAAGTAGATAAATTTTTTGGCATGAATTTTGAGATGTGGAAGAAAAAGATGGAAGATCTGTTGGTTGATTGGGATCTATGGGATGCAGTGGATGAAAATTTCCAAAGGCCTACGGATCAAAATTTGGCTACAAAATATGATGTAATGGATAGAAAAGCTAAAGGTTTCATTAGACTATGTCTTGCAGATTCAATCCTGATAAATTTCCATTAAGAATTCACTTTGAACAATCACTGGAAGAAGTTGGGTGAGATATACTAAGCCAAATCTCTAGTAAATAATATTTTCTTGAGGAAGAAATTGTATTCCTTGAGAATGGAAGAAGGTGGAAAAATTTATGAGCATCTGGAAACATTTAAAATGTTGGTGACTTAGTTGACCTCAGTTGGGGTTAAGATGGACAAAGAAGAAAGGTGTCAAACTTTGTTGTGCTTGCTGCCGGACTCATGGGACAACTTAGTCATGGCCATTGGGAACACTTTTTTCATCTTGAAGATGGAGGACATTGTTGGTTCTCTACTCTCTGAAGAGATGAGAAGGAAGGTCTCTCTGATTGCCAAAGAGGCTTTGAGTGTTTGAGGAAGACCAATAGAACGAGGCAAAGATGAGAAGCAATGTGGTCGTTCCAAGTCCAAAAATAAGGAGAGATCAAAATCTCTTGGTAAGTCCAAGGAAATATGTTAGACCTGTGGAAAACCTGAACACTTCCAAAAGGACTATAAAGAAGACAAGAAAAAGAAGAAGAAGAAGCATGATTTTGATTCTGGGTCTGAAAAGGAAGATGGAGATGCCTGTATTGAAGCCTTGGCTACTCGTGCAGGTGATAATATATGGTTGATAGACTCAAGTGCATCTTTCCACATGACTCATAACAAAATTTGGTTTAGTAAGTATGAAAACTATGATGGTGGTAAGGTGTATTTGGGCGATGATTCTTTCCTTGATATTGTTAGTCATGGCAATATTCATGTTAAGTTTTTTTTATGGTGTCTTGCATATTTTAAGACTAGCAAGAAATTTATTATTTGTTAGCAAGCTTTAAATAGATGAGAGTGTGCATGTACATTTTTCTGAAGCAAGTGTGAAAATGGTGAGAGGCGCTATGGTGATAATGAGAGGAAATAGATTGGGTACATTGTACTAGTGATATGCATGCATAGTGGAATGCAATAGCACTTATGATAAGATTAAGCCAAAAACTACTTCGCTGAAAAAGGGGATGTTTTCCTCTTCTTTAGATGGTAGTGGCTTCTATGTACCCAAGGGTGCTCTATCTATTGAATCAAAGTTGCCAACATAGAAGACCATGTTATGGAACCAGAGGCTTGGCGACATTGGAGAGAAGGGTTTAAAAGCCCTGAAAAATAAGAACCTCATTGAGGGTTTAAATGATTGTGATCTAGAGTTTGATTTTTGTGAACTGAGATTTGTGCAAGAAGCTTTGGGTATGAATGGTGCAGAGTCCTGGAAAATAGCCATGGATGAACAAATGGCAAGTCTTAAAAGGAATGATACATGGGACCTTCTACCATTGCCTGAAGGTTGAAAACCTGTTGGATGTATATGGGTGTTTAAGAAAAAGATTGGTTCAAATGGAAATGTTGTAGAGTATAAGTCACGGTTGGTTACGAAGGGATACTCTTAGCTTGAGGGTATTGATTACAGTGAGATCTTCTCTCCTATTGCTAAAATTGAATCCATTCAATTTTTATTATCTATTTCAACAACTTATAATCTAGAGGTGGAATTAATGGATGTGAAAACTGCATTCCTTCATTGTGATTTGGAGGAAGAGATTTATATGACATAGCCAGAGCACTATGTGGTAAAAGGTAAAAGAAAGTTGGTTTGTAAGTTAAAGAAATCTTTGTATGGCCTGAAATAAAGTCTTAAGATGGTGTACCAGAAGTTCGATTCATATGTGTTGAGTTTGGGATTAGTGCGGTCTAAATCTGCTCACTATGTATATTTTAAATCTGATGGCAATTATTTCCTCGTAATTGCTTTATATGTTGATGACATGTTGTTTGTTGGGAAAGGAAAAGGTTTCATTGTAGATTTAAAATCTCAACTCTTTGTGAAATTTGAAATTTGGCCAAACTTGACATTAAAATCGAGATTTTTCACAAAAATATTTACTTCTATAGCAGCTAAATCATTAAGAATTTGAAGATTAATCAAACTAGTTATTTTTTAAATCTTTTGTGTAGATTCTAATTATATTTAAAAAAATAAATTAAAAAAATAAATTGTGAATAATTTTATGTAATTTTCAATAACTTATTTTTTCTACTAATCAACATTTTAAAAATTGATGTTTACTTCGGACTACATAGCTTTTTTGTATATAGGATACAATTCTAATTTTTAAAATACAAAATTTTCACCCCAATATCTAGTGCATGGATATTTTTTCATAATTTTTTGCTGCATAATTTTTTTTTAATTAATTTTCCAAGTCAAAGTAATTATAATTTGGACAGAGGTGTACTTCATCCCATATAACTTTTTTGTATTCATTTGAATTAACTTTTTTTTCTTTTGGAATAAGGACATTGATACCTAGTGTACATTTATTTTTTAGAAATTTTTTTCTCTATTTTTCTATTTTTTTCATGTGTGAAGTAAAGAAATTGGTCTTCATTGAAAATCCTACATTCACGAGAAATAAA
This sequence comes from Sequoia sempervirens, assembly GCA_007258455.2. Lineage (NCBI taxonomy): Eukaryota > Viridiplantae > Streptophyta > Pinopsida > Cupressales > Cupressaceae > Sequoia > Sequoia sempervirens. Next base: position 353,796,495 of record VDFB02058242.1, read on the forward strand.
AAATAAATATAATAATCAAATTAAACATATTTAAAATTATAATTTTTGGGAAGCTTATAATAAGGGCTACATGATTACAAAACGTAAATTTTTAATGAATTTATTTAATCACCCAAAAGGTAAATCAAAAATTATTTTTTATCATAATTCTGATAGGTGTAGAGGAGACTTGATTATAGGTATTGATTAAATCTAACAAGTATCTATCCAAGGGGGTTTTATCTAAGGGGGTCTGATCAATCCCTCTTTAATTAAAATAATTTAAATGGAACCTTTAAAGTCTTAAATCAATGTATTTTCTAAAAATATGTGCTTTCAGGAAAAAATAAAGATGTCCCAAAAAGTGTAACCCATTATTGTGGCAACACCCCATGGAGGATTGCAAACCACTTTGCGTTCCTGTTACATTGGGAACAGAGGTCTTTATTTCACAATGTCCTACATCCCCATTGACGATGGAAGACATGAGAAAAGTTCCCTAACAGAGTCCATTCAAAATCTTAATGTATGTTATGGTCTGTACAAGACCAAACATTGCCCAAGCAATGGGAGTTCTTTCTCATTTTATGTCTAATCCTAGAAAAGTGCATTGGGATGGAGTTAAGAGGGTCTTTAGATTAGATAACTCTATATTTTTTCATGGTACAGGAGATCAATGTTCCCTAATTATTCATGGTTTTGTGGATTTAGATTGAGCTAGTGATGTCGATAGCAGAAGATCCACCAATGCATATGTGTTCACTCTTAATGGTGGCGCAATCAGTTGGATGAGAAAGAGACAAGTTGTGGTCACTTTTTCCACTATTGAGGAAGAGTACATGGTTGCTACTCATGCTTATAAACAAGCCATTTGGCTAAAGTGTTTGTGTTCAAATATTGGATTAAAATACAAAGTAGTTACAGTCTATTGTGATAGTAAGAGTGCAATCTCCCTTGCAAAGAGACTAACTTTTAATGGCAGGACCAAACACGTTGATGTTTAGTATCACTTTGTTAGAGATATGGTCAATGATAGCAAGGTGAAGTTGAAAAGGTAAAGACTAGATGGTGAATTTTGCAAATTCATTAACAAATCTTGTGAGCACGGAGAGGTTTATATCGTGTTCTGAATTAATGGGCCTTTTGGCCCCCAACAATTAACTACCTATTTTCTATTGGCTCATGAAAGGTGTTCAACAAGTGGGAGAATGTCACGAATAAATTTTTTTTAAACAAGAAGATAAAAACTAAAAAAAAACTGTCTCAACCTTACATGGAAATAAAAATAAAGCAATCCAAGAATATAAGATTTTGTGATAGGTGAAAAACAGCTATTTTGAGAAGTATATTTTATATGGAGATAAGTTTTTATTAGATGTTTTTAATGAAATTATTTATCTCTAGAAGGTTCTTGTTGTGCCCTCAGCACACACGCCCCGTTGGGAACGGGGACCCTCTTTTCTTTCGCCTTGTCAGGTTTTTCAGGGCTGCCTCGTTTTGTGTGCCCCTCTTTTTTGACGTTTTGCATGGTCGATAATACCCTAAAGTTTCATCCTAAGATCGACCGTGGTTTCCCTTTTAAATTTTGGTGCCCTCCGGGGCCTTGTGGGTTCCTTAGGCCTTTCGGGCTTTGGGGCGGCCCTGGCCCCTCCGGGCCCAGGCCTTCGGGGTTCCCTTATCGGGTTTCCCCCTTTCATTCGTCGTCTCGGCGGCGTTCCCCAGGCATCTTTCCGCCTGCTGGAACCCGCCCAGCCGTTTGCCGTCCGTAGGTCTTCGGGGATTTCTCGGCCGGCCCCTGCTCCTTCACGCCCCGGGTGCCGGAAGTCCGCGTCCAGAATTTCATCCTGGGATCGCCGTCCGCGATGGCAATCCTCCGTCGGCCGCCCGTCCCTCGGGCCCCGGGACGTCTTTTGCCTCTGCTGTGCAAACAAAAGGCTTTCAGCGGCAAACTTTCTGGCAGCCGCCCGCCCTTCGGGCCCCTGAGTGTTGCTCGCCGCCGCCATTCAAACGAAGGGGCAAAATCTCTCGGCGGCAAACTCTGCACCGCCTCCCGCTAGCCGGATCCCAAAGCCCTCACCACCGCCGCCAACTCGAATTTGAATCTCACCAACTTTTGGAGCGATCGTACGAGGCATTTAATGCATGCATTAATGGCGAGGGGTATATAAACCGTGGTCCCCAATGTCTTTTTCACTTGGCGAATTTGAGCAAATTGGAGCAGCGGTTGAATTGGAGCCCACTGCAGTCTGCATCAACGCGATCATCGGCATCAACCTCACTCCGTCGACTCCACCGGTGGATCCCATCACCTACCCGCTTAGTGAGTTGCAGGTAGGCCATCCTCGTTCACGCTCGCTATTTTTGATCTTTCTGAGGATTCGATTAAAAAGACCAATGAATTAAATGGCATAAAATTGAACAACCTCCCATCATGCTCCAAACCCACGTTTTAGAAATTCACTAAGCCCATCTCATTGACCCCCCGTATCGATCCGGAACTCGCCCGATGCGCGGCTATTCTTCACGCAGGGCGACAGGCCCCCTCGGGCCCGATCCCCTCCTTCGCCGCTCCATTTCGTGTATAGTTGCATGCGGCGGTCTTCGCGACGCGTCCTCCCGGCCTTCGGGTCCTATCCTTTCCTTGGCTGTCTGAAGATTGATTAAGTTTTGCCATGCCCCGGAACCCCTTCCGTCTTCCCGCCGTCCAGCCCCCAGTTCGTCGTTCGCCGACGTGTTAAACTCAGAATCTGCCGGCGAGACCCCTGCTTTTGCGACCCGACCTTCGGGCCCGGCCGTCAGTTCCGTCCCCGAAACTCCGTGACGGTTCTACCGTCAGTCACGGCGGGACCCTGCCGGCTACCCGACCTTCGGGCCCCGGGGACGCTCTTGCCACCGCCGTCGCCCGTACCTTAATGAAATTTCCTGGCAGCCGTCCACCTGCAGCACCCCATCTCCCGGGTCCTGGTGGCCTCTTCGCCGCCTCTGTGTTTTCCTTCGCGGCGGCCGTAGCCTCACAACATTCCGCCTCCCGGGTCCCGCTATCGCTTTCGCCGCCTGTGGGTTGTCGTAGCCTCCCGGCGGCCATCCCCTTGCGTCCTCCCGTGGACCGGAGCCCGGTTTCCTCCTTGCCGTCACCGCTGGGCCACATTGCAAAGTCCATCGGCAGCGAACCTCCGTCGGCTCGCCGCCCTCCGGGCTCCAGTTTCCTCCTCATCGCTGCCGTTCAAAATGATCTAAAAACATGCGGCGGCCTTTGCGACACGTCCTCCCGGCCTCCGGGTCCCGATGATCGGAATGTCGTCCGGTCTAAAATGTAAAACCAAACCTGATGGCGGCCGTCTTTTTGCTTCCCGGGTTCCGACCTCCGGGCTTCCGCCGCCGGACTTCCGTCTGGTGTCCGCCACCGCTAGCTTCTTTTGCCTGACTGCCTTCCGGCCTGAAACCCCCGGAGCTCCCCAAATCGATCCAAATCAATCCAAATTGAAAATTTGACTTCGACCCACATCCTAAATCAGGCCTTTCTCCATCATGGGTCTCTTAGAACATCAAAATCTGACCAACGGGGGTCTCCGGGAGCTTTCGGTTGTTTTTTCCCTTCTTGGCAGCATTCCTGCCAGGGAAGTCCAGCCCTTCGGGCCCGGATTGCTCATTTTCCCTAAAATGAAATCGATATCGTCTGAGAATTAAATTTATGATGTATTTGAATGGTTAGTTATATAATATGCTCACAATACAGACTAACATTAATGTTTTCGGTGTTTTGTTGTGCTGACCTCGCCCTTTGCCTGCAGGATATATGGAATCAGCCGCAGGTACTTCAGGGGCCTCTACCGAAAAGGACAAGGGTAAGAAATCCAGAAGGGCCGCCCATGGGAGGGACGAAAAAGATCAAATGAAGTTCCAATTTCAGGGTGAACCGCTCCAGTCAAAGGTCTTGACTGACTAGAAAGAGATCTCGGACACCAATATAGGCCAGGTGGACATTGATGAGTTCACCCAGAGGGTCAAGGTTGACCCTAAGACAAAGAAGGCCCGATTAATACGCCAAAGTGGAATTGCCAAAGCTGTCGGCTTCCCTTCGTCTCTAATAGCACCTGAACTGGTAATGGCTTGCCGAGAAGCCTACCAGACGGATACCCGAACAATTGTGGACAAAGAAGGGAATATCCTTGCCGACATGTCTCTAGAAGGAATTACAAAAATATTCCACATTCCTACATTCCCACATATGCAAGTCCCCACTTTGGAGCAGTGTCAGGCGGCATGGGATGCTAATCCATTGAACATCAAGAAATCAATCAACGTTTACTGGTTGAAGGAGAAGCAGGGTAGCGCTGCAAAAGTTCCCCAAGAGCTATTCCGCAGCGATTTTCAAGAAGACTATCACGACTTGGTGACCATGCTAAGCAAGGTCATGGGCCTTCCAGCAGCCGCCTACTTCCAGGACTGGATGGCTTACTACATTGAGCAGATCATACGAGGAAATGAAGATGTGAAAACTAAGATCTCGTTTGACTGGGGGAGTTTCATCAGCAACTGCTTCCACGAGCAGTTTATAAATTCTAAGAAAAGCAACAAGTTCTATATGACCTCGTACCTGGTGTACTCCTTGGCGGGTCAGAGGCAATATAGTGGACTCTTCATGGCACTGGATGGGGATCACAAACGAGGGCTTAAGCCTTTTGACCAATACCCTCAGCTACAATACCGCTACTTCAAAAAGGAGTACCGCCGGGTCAATGATGCCTTCATAGGCCATATTATCAGATTAATAGTCGGGGACTTTGAGAGAAGGGTATCTCACAGTGCTAGGGCACTCCTGAAGGAGTATGCCTTCTTATACATTCAATTCCCCAAGTTCACTTACATCCGTGCCCAGGGATTCACGGAACGGCCGAACAAGTTGCCCAGGTATCCGAACGATAGGATTATTCTCCTGGAGCTTTCCCGGCAGCTCCAACATATTCAGGCGGTCTTCAGCCAGAAACACGTAGCAGGGATCCCTTATCCCATGATCCTCGGCTAGGGCCAGTATCGACTGCAAACATCTCAATGCACTAGCAACTCAGAAAAGGAACTCAAGGAATACAACTTTGAATGGTACACAGCTCGCCCACAGATGGACCCCCACGGCCACATCAAGAAAGCGCTAGGGCCAGCATACGCCCACCAGTACCATGTTGAAGATTTCTGGGCAGATTGTAGAGATGATAAGGAGGTTCGAAAGAGGCACTACATGCGAATGACGGTGCAGTTCTTGAGGAGGGTGCAGCTGTTTCCAGTGCCTGATCAGCTTGAGGAGGATGAGTCCACCCTTGTGCACCCGAGGTACCCTGCGGCTACCAACTTGGCGATCCCCTCCATCAACTGGGACGAGCAAGAGGTCGAGGACCTGAATACCATCACCTAGCCTATCATAGCTCGCACTAAGGAGTGGGTTTATGGGCAGGGGGCACAACTGGAGCAACAAGGGTAACTCTGACATATGAAGCGCTCAAAAGTGAGCCAAGTGCCACAGAGGACGTTGCCGCCTCCCCATCAGCTGGTGAGACTTCCAAGTCTCCCCCCATCACCAGGTCCCAAAAGAGAAAAGAACCAGAAACAGCACAGTCCGGAGGCCCCAAGGAACAAGCAACAAAGGATACGGGAGGCTCATCTCCCAAGAAGTTTAAGAGGACAGTGATCACAATGGAGGCACAACCTCCTTTGCTCCTTCCTCCCCCGACTGGTGTGCTGCCTGCCTCTCAGGCTGCAACTGCCTCATCCCCATAAGCGGTGGACATTTTTGTCCACCTTGCCTCTTCGCCCCCAGCTGGGTCCATAGTCAATATTGACTCTTCCTCAAGCATGACCACTTCCCCTTCCTCTACTGCTGCCATGTCACCAATCACCTCCCTGCCTCTAGCAACAATACCATCGCCTGTTCCCCTTTCTAGCGTGCCCAAGGCTATTACATGGCACCTGCAGAGTCTTCCTCCTGAGCTCTCGCAGCTTTTAATGGACCCTGCTCTCCAGGCTGCCCTCGCCCAAGCCCTTGCAACTGCTCAGCCGTCGCAACCACCAACAGGTCCACCGGCCATGGAGGCCAAAATGCAGATTTCCAAGGAGATGGAGGAGCTGGAATAGGAGGCTTTGATGCCTATTGGGGAGGAGAACGATGATTATTATGAGCAACCTAAATATGAGCATAGAACCATCGACAAGGTTGCCTACGAGGAAGAAGAGACAGGCTCTTCCGAGGGTGGGGATGGGGAGGATGGCTCGGGCGCCAGGGAAATTATTCGAGTTTCTAATGATGACGTTGAAGAAGAGTTGGCTCAGCAGCCGAAGGATGTTGGAGAAGAGGTGGAACAGTCACCACGTGGTGAACAGGGACAGCCGCAAGAAGAGCAACCAAAAAGGGATATCATTGAGGCTGAGACCCACATTGTGAAGAGTCCAGAACCCGAGGCCACTGAAGAAAAGAAGGAAGAGGAGACAGCAAAAGAACAAGATCCCGCCCAGATAGTATCCACCAAGGCACCCGTTAAACAACTCATGCTTTATCAAGATTCTGACGAGGAGGAGGATGCTGCCAAGGAAAAGGAAGAGCTTGAAAAGGAAAAGAAGGCAGAAGTCTTGCCCCTGACTGAGACGGGTGAAGGCAGCCATGATACACCCAAGGATAAATCCACCATGCCCGACTGGCTGGAAAAACAACTTGCAAAGACTACTCCTGTCCTAAGCGACCCGAGGTCGAGATTGGAGGCCATCTTGGCTCGATCTCTAGCCACAACAAAGAAGGAGAAAAAGCCTAAGGTCCGTTCTAGGATAACCATGGATGCTTCTGGCTCCCAGGCTGCACAAGTAGCGACGCCAACTGTTAGCTAAGCTGGAGTAAGCTACAATATCTCCACGATCGAACTAGGGACAGCCACCAGGGAACAGAAGGTCGGACATCTGGAGGAGTCAGTGGCCACGGTGGTGTATTTGATTAAGTAGGACAAGATCACCAAAGATGAGCTAAAGGTGTAGGTTGCTGCCCTAACCGACTACATCCAGCAGTGGTCTTCAATAGACGACCTCCCCACTACCTCGATGGCCACGCCACAACTACTCTCCAAGGAGCAAATAGATAAGCTAGAGAGGAGGAAAAACTTGGAGAAGACCACGGAGAATTGGTTCCAGCAGGTTGCGAAGGTCAGAAACGTAGGGATCAGCTTGGCCGTGCAGATAGCCAACAAGTTCCTAGACTTGATTCAATCATTGGAAAGCACGAAGAAACTCTGCACCAACTTTCCTGCAATCTACGACTCTGCCTTCCCGAAGGTTGAGGCCATCCTTCGAATGCCAGAAATCACGTGGGAAGAAAATCTAGAACTGAAGAAGGAGGATCACTGGTTGGTAGACATATGGCACAGAGACCTCATCAACCGCAAGGAAAGGATGGAACAGATCCAGAGCAGGGTAGATCCAGATATTGCATGGATCAAAGAAATCCGATCGGAATGCGCCGAGTACCTCAAGCTGATAACGGGCCATGACATGCCCATGGTGCAATTGGATGTAGAAAAGGTCAGGTCATATTTTGAGGAAAGGATGAAGGACGGGACAGCCGGAGATATCACAACGGACTTCCTGAGTTTTGATGCCCATGCCTTTGATAGATCAGAGCTTTTCAGAGATCAGGGCTCAAAATATGATAAGGACTGGAAGCGGCTAGAAGAGAATGCCAAGGAATGGAGCTACCAGGCGTTGAGATGTGAAATTCTCGATATAGACAAGCTCCAGGTCATGATCCTCAAGCATATTGAACACGCAGCCTCCAAGGAGCAACCAGACAGCCCAGCCGAGGAAGAAGACCTCCCAGAAAAGTAGCTACAGCCAAAGAAACATCAATTAGCTATAAGACAAAAATGCAAATAGTGTCATCCACTAGATGAAAAAATAGGGAAAAGACAAAAGATGTATTAAAATTGTAAATCTATTTGGGGGTAGGTGGAACCCTATTTTGTAATGAATCTTGGCCACACAATAGAAATGAATCTTGGCCATTCATTTGATTTTTGAAAAGCTATAAATAGAGCACTCCTCTCATTTGCAAAGGGAGAGTTGAGTTGTTGTAAAGGCATGCTACTAAAATTTATGAGAAATAGCATTGACTTGGTGCATTTCCTTGTTTTCTCTCATGTCTATTGATTCACTTCTCCAATATTAGATGTTAGCTTAGATCTCTTTGATGTTTAGTTAGCTGTTCATGTTATTTGGATAATCTTAGGAATGCTGTTGGTTGTTCATGAAAATTCCTGCTTTGTTGATGATCCCTTAGTCCATACTTTTTGCTATTTGCTGAAGATAGATAGCTTTGCAAAGTTAGCCTGGACCTGATTTAAGCTGCCTCAAACACTTATCTTTAGTTCATGCATGTATATGGTGGATGAAGGATAAAAATTTGCATCCCTTAGAAGATTGCACAATTTTCATGATACTGTGAAATCCCTGGTTAAGTGGGATATTATTTTGAAGGAATTGTCCATTGCAGGGACTCCATTATCACTATTCGCAGCAAGCTTTAGGCTTAGGAACTTTTCTTCCGCTTCGCTCTTTTTTCACTTTCTTTAGAAATTGAACAACACCAAGGTTCATTGCACTTTATAAAGCAAAATCTAACAACTAGATGGAGTTTGAGACTACTGTTTGAACCTACAGCCAAGACATAACTGCTTACATGTGAAAACTCCTTTTCGAAGATCCAACTTCATGCGTTGTGCCCATACTTTGTGTTTTTGTAAGGCCGCCTTATGATTCCAGCAAATCACATCAAAATACTGAGGTATCTAAGCATCGTCATGACCTGACATCTGAGAGACCTTGGGATAGTGTTCTGCAACTTGATTGTGGAAAATTGTCTTTCAAGAGAGGTAGTGTGCCTACGCACTGCCTGTGTTGAGAAGTGCATAAAAACACCATCAACAGAACTGGTGCTAGAGGGAGGGTTGTGATCGGAATACCAAGCTACGGGATAAAGCAAAGCTGGATCAGATCGGATCATTCTCCCCGGAAAGGTTTCAAAGGATTCTACGATCAGCACTAAACAAGGGAGAATTTGAAGAATTGTAGCCTCCTACGAGGGAAAAACGAGCACAAGGATGCAGCTTCACCTCTTCCTCTTCCTCCATTCCATCCGCCTCCGTTTCACCTCCACCTTCACTTGGCTGGCCTTCATCTTCCACCCAACTATCTCAAACAACATTTGCACATCTTCCTTCCGGCAGCCATGGGTTCGCTCCTCTCTTGGCCCTTTCAGCCCAAAGCACAGTCCAGGCAGCCATAGCTCAAGGGTAGCCCCAAATTGTGGTTGTATTTCCAATACAGCGCCAGATGCCTGTTCTCCAACAGCAAGTGCCACCTCCGCCTCCCCCCATGGCTTGGCTTGCGCATAACCCTTCGCCGATACACTTTGTTGTTTACAATGACATGCCCAAGAATCCGGAGGGCTTTTGTTCGAAATTCCATCCACGTGACATGCAAAGAACAGCCGAAGAGCATATCAAGATATTCGAAACGACGATTACCGAAATGCAGGTGGGTCACGAGGACGTGGCATGTCGCCTCTTTCTGCATTCATTGGGAGAAGAGGCCTTATACTGGTACATCAATCTGTCGCAGGGATCAATCACCTCGTGGACCCTGATGAAGAATGCCTTCCTGTAGAAGTACAAGATTCCTGTCAACCCCGCTGACCTTTACTAGCAGTTCATGTCCATCAGGAGGGAGGTCAACGAACCTATTGGCTCCTTCAATGATCGCTTCCATTGGGCTCACATGAGGCTTCAGGATCCATACCTCCATAATGATGCAGCTGCTCTACCGGTCTACTACGCGGCTCTGGATAACCTCACGGCGGCGTTGGTAAAAAGGATGCGCCCGCCGCTAGCTACCTTACTGACCGCCTATGCAGAAGCTGTCATTGCAAGTGCGGATTTGGGACAAAATATCTCTGGCCCGCTACCCTCTTTGGGGCCCGTCGCCCACCCAATGCAAATTCAGGGGCTCAATCAGGCATTTGCTCACCAAACTCCTCTCATGAACCAGGTGCCACAATTGCCCATGGTGCCGCATCCAGGGCAGCTGTTGAATTATGCGCCTCCCGCGACATCTTATCTGCAGCCCCAACAGCAGTACAACTATTCTCATATGGTTCCACAACAACAAACATATTCCCAACAGCCCCAGGCACCATTGTACTTGTCGGGACCGTACTTTCCTCCAGCATATCAAAATCAGCCGGCAGCCCCGCCCGCTTTTCTCCAAAACCCGGCCCCATCGCCTGGCGGTGCGACCGAGAAAGACAAGCTAGAAGAATTAACAGAAATGATTAAGAAGATGTCCACAGAGATGACGCATATGAAGAACCAGAATAATCAGTTGCAAGCCTCCCAACGCAATTTTTAGGCCAATCTCAATAGGGACAGTCGAGAGTCTTGAGACAATAGAGACAATAGAGATAATCGGGAAGTGGGCACCTCCTCAGGGCAGAATTATGAGAGGGGGTAGACCTCCAATCAAAACACAGAAAAAAGACCTTCTCAGAGGAAAAACTGCACATGGAACACCAGGCCCAACAATGGCGGTGTCCCCATGCCATTCGATCAACCGACAGGCAATGATAGAACATCCAGCGGTGTGTATTTGGCCGAGGCGGCTTTGTCCAGATGGTGCCGACTTCACAAAACCAGCAGGCATTCTAAGTTGGATTGTCCTGAGTTCTAGGCGGCGGCTGAAATCTTCCAGGTGGAAGTATAAAATGACATTGATAATGCCAACTGCAGGGACATCTTCCCATCAGAGCCCTACGATTCCTTATGTCTGGTGGTCAATCAAGCACCGTTTCTGCGAGGAGACCGCAACGAGCCCGAAGCTGAGCCCACTCCTATTGAGCATGAGAAAGCGCAAGAGGCGAGTAATGAATCAACTCTAGCTCAGCTTTTTGATTCGGTAGATAACGGTCCGGTGGATGAAGAAGAGCCATTTGTGGATGAGGTCCACATGTTCCATCAACGGTCAAGTCCCTATTTCCTTAGGAATAAACAAGCCGGCGGACCCTTCACCATTTCTACTCCACCAAACAACTTCGCCACCCCACCTGATCCAAATGCTAGCAATAACCCAGGGCTCCCTCATATACCCGCCCAATATCTCAACAAAAATCAATCCCAAAACCAATCACAAGGTCAGCCCCAGAGCCAACCCCAAAATCTGCCTGGGGCAAACCAAGAGTCAAACCCCTAGTTCTCCCATAGGCCAAGCTTTTAGCTCTGAAATCGAGCAAATGGGTGAATATGTGGCGGAAGAGTTCAAGAAGGTCAAAATTAGTTTGTCGGCCTTCGAATTACTCAAGGTTCCCACTGTAAGGCACACCTTTTTCATGGTTCTGAATGGGACTCCCTCATCTAGCACGACACAAGAGACCCCGGCCAAGAGGGTAACCTTTGAGGAGCCCAGGAAGGAATAAGAGATACAGGACAACACCGAAAGAAGGAACCATATGCCCATGAATCAGTTAGCTAGTAGATACCCTGAAAAGGAGTCAAAGAGGGCTGGTAGACAGCGTCCCAAGGACCAGCAATTTAAACAAATCAAGGATACAGGCAGTGATAGGAACAAAGGCCAAATAGCTCAAATGGACACACCCGTGGGCATCCTCCAAGGAAGACCAGAAACTCCCCCATTCCTGACTACTATTAGGGTCTTTGGCAAGAATTTGCACAACTGTCTGCTTGATTCAGGTGCGTCTGCCAACGTCATGCCCTTGGCCGTATGAAAAGCTCTTGGCATCACCCCCACGCCTTCAAAGAGAAAGGTCACCCAACTGGAAAAAATAGATATTAATATAATGGGTGAAATAAACTGCATCCCCATGCAAATCGCTGTGGACCCCCGGATACAACAGGTTGTGGACATCTAAGTGGCAGACATACTTGATGCCTATGGAATCATTCTAGGGAGAGAGTTCACCAAGGTGCTGAATGGATACACTGCCACCGACTTGTCTCACATGTGGCTGCCGTGGAAGGGGTTGCCAAATCAGATTCGTATTGACCGTGAACCCCGGATGAAATATATGATCACAGAATATAATAATCTCAGCGAGGTACTATTCGCAAAGACTGATTTGGGGAATTACCGCCCTTTTTCTTACCAAAATGAGCTTGAGCTTCAGGAAGAACGGGCAGATGAGGTATTGCTGGTATTATGCAGTCCCTCGGCGGGTTCCGAACAAATGCCCCCAGATGAAGAAATGTTGGCAGAAGCTGATGGTAAGCCAAATAAAGATGACAACTGGGGATTGCTCGATGGCTTCCAGGAGTTTATGGACAAATGCGCAAGAGATCAGCTTAGCCTAGGAGCTAGAATGAATTTCCAAGACCTATTATTGCCGAATTGGTATAGGGTCCACAACGCTGCTCACTCCGAGTTTGACTGTTGCCTATGCCAAGCAGCAGTGGAGCATGTTAAGAAGGCCGCTGCTCCTCTCACGGGAACACCAAAGAAAACACCAAGACCACCTGCTGATCGTTGCCTCTATCCGAAAAGCCTTCCTAAGATCACTAGGTCCGCTGTCCAGCCAAAAGAGAACGAAGACTCAATTAAACCCGAAGATGCGGGATCCTCTGAGTGTTGGACGCTCTGGTTTGATGGATCAAAATCAAGACAAGGAGCTGGAGCGGGGATCAAACTCATCATACCAACGGGTAAGACATTTCTCCCTGCCTATCGATTGCAGTTTTATTACACCAATAACATGGCAGAATACGAGGCCTTGGTCCTTGGCCTTCTTATGGCCTTGAGGAAAAATGTGAAAGTACTGCAAGTCTTCGGGGATTCCGCACTTGTGGTTAAGCAAGTTAGGAAATTGTACTCCTGCCATGATCGAAGACTCGCCAATTATAGACATAGGGTGTGGGATCTCCTAGAGGGCCTAGATGTGATCAACATACAATTGATCCCTCAGGCTCAGAATCACACAGCTGATGCCTTGGCTCAAGCATCCAGCACGTTACAGCCCCTCTCCTTGTCAGGGCTTAAGAAGTTCACTGTTGAGTTGACATATACGCCATCGGTCCCGGACAATGTCACCCACCTGCAGGTTTTCAATGACGATAAGCATATCCTCCAGTTCATCACAAGCTCTGACGTCTTTGCTGCCCAAATCATCAATGAAGCTGATCCACAGGAGGCTGAGTTGGACATAGAAGGGGTTATCAATCTGAAAACCAACATGATCCCCAGAGGCATGGTTCAGCTGGAGCGTGTATTCGATTTGGATCAGATTAGGGATCAGGACCGGCAAACAAAAAAGGAGGCTATAAGCAGCCAGTGCAACGCTCACAACCTAGGAACGGCCGAAGATACCAAGAATGTTTTTATTGGAAAGGTATGCACACCCGAAGAGAAGAGGGGAATCACGGATGCTTTGCGCAGATATCCTGACGTGGTGGCATGGAGTTACGAAGACTTGAAAACATACGACACATTTGTCATCACGCACACCATCCCTCTGAAGATTGAGGTGAGGCCATTCCGTCAGCGGCAACGCCCTATTAATGCCTTGCTAGAACCTATTGTTTACAAAGAAGTGCAGAAACTACTTTCAGCAAGGATCATCTTTCTCATTAGGCATTCCACGTGGGTGGCTAACTTGGTCCTAGTTAGGAAAAAGAATGGAGAGATCAGATTGTGCGTGGATTTTCGCAATCTCAACCGCGCCTCAGAAAAGGACAACTATCTGGTACCTTCACTGGATGAAGTGCTGCAAATTGTCAACAGCTCCCAGATAATGTCGTTCCTCGACGGATACTCCAGATATAATCAAGTAATGGTACAATACGAGGATCGCCACAAGACTGCGTTCACCACCAAGTGGGGGACATTTGCGTACAGGAGAATGTCGTTTGGACTCATCAACGCCGGCGCCACTTTCCAACATGCCATGGATATCGCTTTCAAGGACCTGATTGGCAAATGTATAATCATCTATATGGATGATTTGACTGTATTCTCCAAAAAATGAGGTGATCACGTCTCCAACCTATGCAAAGTATTTCAGAGATGCTAGGAATTCGGGGTTTCTCTCAACCCCAAGAAGTGCATTTTTGGAGTGACCGAAGGCAGATTACTCGGGCACATCATCTCAGAGCAAGGAATCTCCATTGATCCTGAACGCATTGAGTCGCTACTCAAGATTCAGCCCCCGGGCAGCAAGAAGGAATTAAAGTCTTTCTTCGGAAAGATCAATTTCATCTAGAAATTCATCACCGATTTTGTGGAAATAGTCAAACCTCTCAATGCCATGCTCAAGCAAGATGCTAAAGTTGAATGGACGCCAGAGGCCAAACAATCCTTTGAGGAGATCAAACAAGCCATTGTTGAGGCGCCTGTGTTGGTCAGTCCAGATTATCTGAATCCATTCTATATCTATTCATTTGCTTCAGAGCATTCTTGTGCTAGTATGTTGACCCAAAAGGATGACGAAGGAAATGAGCATCCGATGACCTTCATGAGCGCACCCCTCAAAGATGCTGAATTGCGTTACCACAACATAGAAAAGTAGGCGTACGCTCTTGTTAGGGGAGTAAAGAAATTTAGACACTACATTCTATGCAACAAGGTGTTCGCAATCGTCCCTGACCCAGCAATCAAAACGCTACTCATGCAAAACAAGTTCGGCGAACGGAGAGCCAAGTGGGTCACCCTGCTCCAAGAATATGATATGGAGATCCAACCAATGAATTGGTAAGAGGGCAGGCACTCACCCGTACAATGGCCGAAACAGCAACAGAGGCCGCACCTGAACTCATGGTACAATAATATCAGCTTGAAGATGTCTCCCCGGGAGAGTGGTATCAAGATGTCGTTTATTATCTGCTCAATCATAAGTGTCTGTCGCATTTGTAAGGAGTCCAGAAGAGGGCCCTTAGATTGAAAAGCAACGGTTATATGTTACAGGGGTCCATTCTCTATAAGAAGAATCATGAGGGCGTTTATCTAAGATGCCTCGATAAGGAGGAAGCAAAACATGTTCTAAGGGAGTTTCACGATAAGTTTGGTACAGGCCATGGCTCGGGTTCTTCTACGGCACATCAGATATTAAGGGTAGGGTACTATTGGCCAACTATCTTCAAAGATGCCCATGGCCATGTTCGTTCATGCCATACGTGCCAGACCGCTGCCACCAGGGAGAGGAATGTTGTTGTCCCACTGCAGCCCGTGCTGGAGGTAAGGCCTTTTGCACAATGGGGTCTCGACTTCATCGGTCTGGTAAGCCCTCCATCATCTGTAGGACACAGGTACATTCTGACTGCCACTGATTATTGTACTAGATGGATGGAAGCAATAGTTTGTAATCATTGTACAACTGAAGTAGTTACTGATTTCTTAGAAATTTTCATTTTAAATTGCTTTGGTTGTCCGTATGCTCTAGTATGTGATAATGGACCTGCCTTCGCTTCTTTAAAATTTGCTAGCTGGGCGTTCGACTATGGGATTGCCCTCAAATTTTCATCCAATTACTACCCTCAGGGCAATGGCCTTGCCAAGTCCACAAACAAGAATTTGATTACCGTGATCAAAAAGTTGCTAGATAGGAATCCCAAGGACTGGCATACCTAGCTCTGTTTCGCCCTTTGGGCTGATCGCACCCGCCATAAGGCTGCCCTTGGGGATTCCCCGTTCCACCTTGTCTATGGTCTTGAGCCAATATTCCCCATCCACCTGAAAATTCTGACTTTTCAGTTCATCAATAACTTCTATGAAGGAGGAGATCGTAGGGAAGCTCGTTTAGCTGAACTGTTACATTTAGAGGAAGTTCGAGACCACGCGATAGCAAATTTCGACAAACATCAGGGCATAGTGAAGAGATGGTTCGACCGCCGGGCCAAAATTAAGGCCTTTAGAATTGCAGATTTGGTCCTATATTGGGACAAGGCCCATGAAAAGAAAGGGGGACACAATAAATTCGACAAGCTCTGGCTTGGCCCCTTTCAGATAGCTGAGATTTTGGGAGATAATGCCTTCTGCTTAAAGAACTTAACCGGTGAAAATGTCCCATTGCCAGTCAACGGGCAGCACCTGAAGCATTACTTCCAAGCTTGAGCTCCTTCAAGCTCTTTGTTGTAAATACCTGTGCATAGGTTAGAGTAGTTGCTTTCTTGCTTGTTGCGTTTTGTTCGCGTCACTTTTTGCTTTCTCCCTCCCGGTAGTTTTTGTTTTGAAAGAGGTTTCCTGCTCCTTTATGGTGGTTGTGCTTGCCTAACAAGCGGTTCACTTTGCTGTCCATTCTTTGTGTTCTCTGGCTAAACATTCACTCTAGACTATCAGTCTTTGCAGAGTTGTCCGTGAATGATTTCCCTGTCTGAATTCTGCTCAGAACTTGACCCTTCGCCAGATCTTCTTACCCACATCTCGGATCTCTCACAAATTACATAATAATGAATTCTAAAGGACCGTGCTATGGTTGTCACGACACCCAAGTGAGTGAAATTTTTTTAAGTCTACTCCAGTGACCACTGCAGTCTCAAACCCATTGTAGGCTTCACTGCTTACCCGGTCGAGCTAAACGGTAAAAGAGAAATGAAATATCAAAGCAAAAAGAGAGAAAAGAAACTCTGAAAAAAAAAAAAAAAATGACCGTATGGGTGTTCGGGTAACTCTACCAGGGCTATGGATGCCCGGCCAGCAGTAGAGCAATATCCATGAGATTGTAGCGACAACTCCGCCGGGGCTATGGATGCCTGACTGGCAGCGGGGCAATGTCCAGGTTACTTTTGGTGTTAGGCAACTTATGTAGCTCACTTGGTTCAAGTAATAACCTTGGTTACTATCCCTAGGAAAGTAATGAACTCACTCTACACACACTTTCGAGATGTCATGTAAGTTGACCCAATTAAGGATCTCGCTCTCCCGGATTCATCCTTGGAAGCCATTTCTGGTCTACGAAACCAGAGATTCTGGGTCCTAAATGAATATTTATCCCTAGAACGCTCTGGAGCGTTTTCCAGCGGAGTCACCATTTGTTGTGCCCTTAGCACACACGCCCCGTTGGGAACGGGGACCCTCTTTTCTTTTGCCTTGTCGGGTCTATCAGGGCTACCTCGTTTCACGTGCCCCTCTTTTTTGACATTTTGCATGGTCGATAATACCCTAAAGTTTCATCTTAAGATCGACTGTGGTTTCCCTTTTAAATTTTGGTGCCCTCCGGGGCCTTGTGGGTTCCTTAGGCCTTTCGGGCTTTGGGGCGGCCCTGGGCCCCTCCGGGCCTGGGCTTTCGGGGTTCCCTTATCAGGTTTCCCCCTTTCATTCGCCACCCCGGCGGCGTTCCCCAGGCATCTTTCTGCCTGCCGGAACCCGCCCAGCTGTTTGTCATCCGTAGGTCTTCGGGGATTTCCCGGCCGGCCCCTGCTCCTTCGGGCCCCGGGCGCTGGAAGTCTGCGTCTGGACTTCCGTCCCGGGATCGCTGTCCGCGACGGTGATCCTCCGTCGGCCGCCTGTCCCTCGGGCCCTGGGGCGTCTTTTGCCTCTGCCGTGCAAACAAAAGGCTTTCAGCGATGAACTTCCCAGCGGCCGCCCGCCCTTCGGGCCCCCGGGTGTTGCTCGCCGCCGCCGTTCAAATGAAGGGGTAAAATCTCTCGGTGACGAACTCTGCACCACCTCCCGCCAGCCGGATCCCAAAGCCCTTACCGCCGCCGCCGACTCAAATTTGAATCTCACAAACTTTTGGTGCGATCGTACGAGGCTGAGACCCACATTGTGAAGAGTCTAGAACCCGAGGCCACTGAAGAAAAGAAGGAAGAGGAGACAGCAAAAGAACAAGATCCCACCCAGATAGTATCCACCAAGGCACCCGTTAAACAACTCGTGCTTTATCAAGATTCTGACGAGGAGGAGGATGCTGCCAGGGAAAAGGAAGAGCTTGAAAAGGAAAAGGAGGCAGAAGTCTTGCCCCTGACTAAGATGGGTGAAGGCAGCCATGATACACCCAAGGATAAATCTGCCATGCCCGACTGGCTGGAAAAGCAACTTGAAAAGACTACTCCTGTCCTGAGCGACCCGAGGTCGAGATTGGAGGCCATCTTGGCTCGATCTCTAGCCACAACAAAGAAGGAGAAAAAGCCTAAGGTCCGTTCCAGGATAACCATGGACGCTTCTGGCTCCCGGGCTGCACAAGTAGCGACGCCAACTGTTGGCCAGGCCGGAGTAAGCTACAATATCTCCACGATTGACCTAGGGACAGCCACCAGGGAACAGAAGGTTGGACATCTGGAGGAGTCAGTGGCCACGGTGGTGCATTTGATTAAGCAGGACAAGATCACCAAAGACGAGCTAAAGGCACAGGTTGCTGCCCTAACCGACTACATCCAGCAATGGTCTTTAATAGACGACCTCCCCACTACCTCGACGGCCATGCCACAGCTACTCTCCAAGGAGCAAATAGATAAGCTGGAGAGGAGGAAAAACTTGGAGAAGACCACGGAGGATTGGTTCTAGCAATTTGCGAAGGTCAGAAACGTAGGGATCGACTTGGCTGTGCAGATAGCCAACAAGTTCCTAGACTTGATTCAATCCTTGGAAAGCATGAAGAAACTCTGCACCAACTTCCCTGCAATCTATGACTTTGCCTTCCCGAAGGTTGAGGCCATCCTTCGAATGCCAGAAAGCACGTGGGAAGAAAAGCTAGAACTGAAGAAGGAGAATCACTAGTTGGTAGACATATGGCGCAGAGACCTCATCAACCGCAAGGAAAGGATGGAACAGATCCAGAGCAGGGTAGATCCGGATATTGCATGGATCAAAGAAATTCGAGCAGAATGCGCCGAGTACCTCAAGCTGATAATGGGCCATGACATGCCCACAGTGCAATTGGATGCAGAAAAGGTTAGGTCATATTTTGAGGAAAGGATGAAGGACGGGACAGCCGGAGATATCACAATGGACTTCCTGAGTTTTGTTGCCCGTGCCTTCGATAGATCAGAGCTTTTCAGAGATCAGGGCTCAAAATATGATGAGGACTGGAAGCGGCTAGAAGAGAATGCCAAGGAATGGAGCTACCAGGCGTTGAGATGTGAAATCCCCCATATAGACAAGCTCCAGGCCGTGATCCTCAAGCATATTGAACACGCAGCCTCTGAGGAGCAACCAGACAGCCCAGCTGAGGAAGAAGACCTCCCAGAAAAGTAGCTACAGCCAAAGAAACAGCAATTAGCTACAAGACGAAAATGCAAATAGTGTCATCCACTAGATGACAAAATAGGGAAAAGACAAAAGATGTTTTAAAATTGTAAATCTATTTGGGGGTAGGTGGAACCCTATTTTGTAATGAATCTTGGCCACACAATAGAAATGAATCTTGGCCATTCATTTGATTTTTGAAAAGCTATAAATAGAGCACTCCTCTCATTTGCAAAGGGAGAGTTGAGTTGTTGTAAAGGCATGCTGCTGAAATTTATGAGAAATAGCATTGACTTGGTGCATTTCCTTGTTTTCTCTCATGTCTATTGATTCACTTCTCCAATATTAGATGTTAGCTTAGATCTCTTTGCTGTTTAGTTAGCTGTTCATGTTATTTGGATAATCTTAGGAATGCTGTTGGTTGTTCATGAAAATTCCTGCTTTGTTGATGATCCCTTAGTCCATACCTTTTGTTGTTTGCTGAAGGTAGATAGCTTTGCAAAGTTAGCCTGGCCCTGAATTAAGCTACCTCAAACACTTATCTTTAGTTCATGCATGTATATGGTGGATGAAGGATAAAAATCTACAGTCCTTAGAAGATTGCACAATTTCCATGATACTGTGAAATCCCTGGTTAAGTACGATATTGTTTTGAAGGAATTGTCCATTGCAGGGACTCCATTATCACTTTTCGTAGCAAGCTTTAGGCTTAGGAACTTTTCTTCCCCTTCGCTCTTTTTTCACTTTCTTTAGAAACTGAACAACACCAAGGTTCATTGCACTTTATAAAGAAAAATCTAACAACTAGATGGAGTTTGAGACTACTGTTTGAACCTACAGCCAAGACATAACTGCTTACATGTGAAAACTCCTTTTCAAAGATCCAACTTCATGCGTTGTGCCCATACTTTGCATTTCTATAAGGCCGCCTTGTGATTCCAGCAAATCACATCAAAATACTGAGGTATCGAAGCATCGTCATGACCTGACATCCAAGAGACCTTGGGATAGTGTTCTGCAACTCGATTGTGGGAAATTGTCTTTCAAGAGAGGTAGTGCGCCTATGCACTGCCTGTGTTGAGAAGTGCATAAAAACACCATCAACAGTTCTCATATGTAATGTAATACTATATTTTGATACTTTGAGATAGTCATTTTTGAGAGAGAGATGTGTGAGAGTTAGTTTGGAAGTCTGTATGTTGTCGAAATGCTATTGAAATCCCTCTAAATTGAGTTAAGATGAAGACTCCTATGAGAACTTGCATTACAAATGTGTTGTAATCTATTTCAAGATTTGATAATACATTGTACAGGTTTTGGAGTGTGGGTTTTTTCTCTCGAAATGGTTTTCCCCACATAAATCACTGAGTTACATGGTTTTATTGTTATTATGTTTATGGTATTATGAATTTCTTCAAATATTTGTAATATTTTATTTTAAATTTTCATAAACCTCCTCTCAAGGTTAGTGTAGGAATTATTTTCACACACCTTTGCTTCCTTACATAAATCAATTTCTTTGAATCCTGAAAGACTCTTTGATTCCTCTCCAACTAGTTGTTTTAGACAATAAAAATAGGAACCACACTCTAGATAAGCTTGAGGCCAAGGCTATAGAATTTGATAACCCAACTATGTAAAAGCATAGGAATAATCTTAGGGAGGGCCATAGATACTCACCATCTATCAAGGAAACTACACCAAATGTGCCAATAAAAACTACAATGCAAGAAAATATGCTCATTTCCTTGTTCCATAGATTCACATAAGACACATATCAAAGGTCCAGATATACCATACACTCTAAACCTATCCAATCTAAGATCTCTTCAAATCCACATGATCCAATGAAAATAATGCATCTTTCCTAAAGACCTTATTTGAACCAAAATTTGTTTACTACCCCACCAACATTGTCCATACTACTAAAATATTTGTAGAAATCCTTCTTCAACATTACTTGGCCTGACCCCTTATTACCCCACACTAACCTGCCATCTTCATCAGGCCCACAAATAGACCATTTATCCAACTCAGCCTTCAAGTCATTGCAGGCTTTCTTAAGCTCCAGAAAGGTCAAACAATGAGATCTTTCTAGCATCTGTTATGACCAACCCTCCACATGATCAACAAATTTAACACAAAAAAAAAAAAAAAACCAAAAAAGTTTGAGAATAAGGTTTTGAACCATGGAAAATCCTTAAGAGGACCACAATCAAGCCAATTATCACTCCAAAAATCAATTTTCCTACTATTACCAATGTGCTTCCTTACATCAAGCACAATGATATCTCTACAATGGCTGAGAAAATTCCAAATGGTGGATCCCATAGGAAGGGTAGAGTAGTTCGCGAACAATAGGTCTAAGTTATTTTAAAGCTATTTAGCCTTCAAATTATCTTACTCTAATTTTTTCTTGTCCTCAAACTCTCCATATCATCTTGGTTCCCAACACATAATTCATTTCCTTACACTCACAGATCCCTAGACCACCCACATCAATAGGCTTACAAATAGCATCCCATTTAACTAGAAAAAATTGAATTTATCCTCACATTCAAGCCAACGAAAACATCTCTTCACTTGCTCATGCAACTTAGCTACCTTATCAAATAGTGTGATTTCTTTTATGTAATGAGATGAAATGTTAGTGTGAAAGGGGGTAAATTAGCCTGATTAAATGTGTTAGGTTAATAGACAAAAATGATGCAATTAACTAAATAGCTAGGCTAATTTAATCAATTAAGAGAAAAGGGGATAGGTTTCAAGAGGAAATGATGTTAGTATACCTTATTCGAGTGTATGATATCATTAAAGACACTTTTTAGTGTCTAGTTTACCCCTCTTTGAAGCAAGATACATGTTGCTTTGGTTCAAAGACTGATGTTGTTTGAGTTAAAACTACTACTTAAATCAAAAACTAAAAAATTTCTAATTTTTTAGATGCCCAAATGGAAGGATAAAGTGGATTCCTTGCCCCCTCAAGAAATCAAGAAAAAATTCTGAATTTTGGGTTGATTTCTTGATAAAGGTGAAAATTTTCCCCAAGGGTCGAGAAAGGCTCTAGGATGGAAGAATTATGTGAAAAATGCAAAAAGGATGGAAACTACACTGCAGTTTGGAAAAATCCATGAAAATGATTATAAACCCTATCTTCAAGGTGAAATTAGGGCAAAAAACCCTAAATTTCTAACATAAATAAGTTAAGAAGGGTCACTTTCAATTCATTTTTGCATTCACTCCTTAAGGAATTCATGTGATTTGAGCTCTAACTCTCTAAACAAATGGCATGACAAGAGCTTCAACAACACATTTCTGATCGAGTTCAAGAGTACCAGTGGATTCCATGCTCAGGCCCATCGATATGTAACTCAAAACTCAATTTAATATTTAACTATTTGATGCATTTATTGCATGTTCAAATTTAAAATTTGGTAGTGTCACTATATAGCAACGCTCATTTGAGAATCATAAATGCTAAAATGATTTATAGCAATGCAGTTCATGATTTAAAATTAGGGTTTCCAATTTTGAATTACGATGCATATGTATATAGTGACACACTTCCCAATTTGAAAATTAGGATTTGGTTTTCAAGTTTCAATCACGACACGTCTTTAGCGATGTGATTTGTGATTTGCAATTTGAAATTCCTTCGGGCGTTGCAATATGGAATTTGAAATATAGTGACGCTATTGAAAATAGTGACACTACTGTAGTTTTAGTTCTAAAATTCCAAACAAAGTAAATTTTTTCTTTTCTTTTTACATCGCGTGCTTCATGGATCTAGGAGGTCATTCCACCACTGATGTTGCATGAGCACCGAACCACAGATTTGGAGAGACTGGGTGGTTTATTTGAGTTGTACCAGGAGCATCTAGGAGAGATTGGGTTATGGTACATCACATATGTGCCCCGTTGTCCAAACTTATTTAGCTATGATGAATGCATTGTGTGAGCAATGGCACAATGAGACTTCATCATTTCACCTTCCCACCGGTGAGGAGATGGTGACCTTAGTGAATGTATGGTGGATTATGCATTTTCTGATACATGGTGAGTGAGTGATTTTCAGTGTCGACACAATATATGATGCCTATCAAAAGGTGATGGAGATGAAGACCATTATTCTCATCACTTGTCAAATTGACTTGAGTCATACAAAGGTCACGTGCCCACATTTTGATTGATCATAACATCCATTATTTTAGGTTTGGTTGTTCCTGACCAATGGTGCAAAGGGTTCAACCTAGGATTGGGCTTATCATGACACAGGATGCTCCATAGGAAGACTCTATTTGCATGGGGGTCAGTGATGTTGGATTAGTTATATCATGACATACATAACTTTGTCTATTGTGATGGAATAGCCATTGGTGTAGGGTGGTTGCACCCATAAAAGGATATGAAAATAATGGCAAAACTATCCTGGGAATTGGACATTCTAGCAGGCGACTAACATCTCTTCATGGTCGTTCATTTTCTTGTCAAACTAGGGAATGTATACTTTAAATGGAGTAGCACTATATGTGCACTAAGAACCAGTTTTAGTCACAACCTATTGAAAATAATACTTGGAAAGAAATTCTACCTAAGCTGCAGGAAGGTAATGCAATGTTCTCTAACTCAACCATAATTTAACCAAAGTAGAAATCATAACAGGTACAACTGAGAGATAAACTATAAACTGGCCTTATGCTATAGGAACAAACACAGGGATGGATTCCCGATGCTACAGGAATAGTATAAGACTGAGCTTGTGCTGAAACTGCTAAAGTGAAATTTCACTTGAATTAACAAAGGATAAACAACTACTATCCTACATATACTTACTAAGTGGGGCCCCTTAGCAAGCATCAACTAATTTACACAAAAGATTGTACTCAGAACTCCATCAAATTTTATTCATAACATGAAATCATTTACTTTGACTGTTCTGCTTCAGAAAACTAACAAAAACTCTGATTCATATTATGACTCTAACTCTTACATAATCTTTTTCTCTATCTATCTCCTATTTCTCTGTTCTTTTCTTCTCTCTTTTTTCTACTAGTGGTTCACCCACGCAGGATGAACACTTATTTAAATCAGGAAAACAACTAACTAACTAACCCTAACAAAGAAATATGTGGATGTAAAAATGTATCCTAAAATCGAGGAACATACTTCATAAATGAGTTTATCCATTCAACCTGATCCAGAGAGAATCTAGCACTCCACTCTTTCCAGATTAAATGTCATTTAAAATCCTTCCCAACAGTTTTGGTCAAAGAGTCTTCACCAGAGCTTCCTTGAAATCGTGCAGGAAATGGACTTTACTGCAGGGCCGAGATTAGTTACGCATGACTCGATCATACTTTCTTAAACAACCTGTGAAACACAAGGTAACAGATGCGAAAGAAAAGGTGCATGGCACATACACAATATCCATTCACTAATCACATATTTAAATCTATTTCATCATTCAAAAACTACATGTGTTATACTAGTCATTTGGGGAGTCAAACAGGGTAATAAATATAGACATGTCAACATGATAGGCTGTAGGAACATAAAAGTGTATTGCTACAGGATTTCCCCCAATAAAAGGTTTCAAAAGAGTTAAACAACCATGAACAACAAAAGTAAAGGTATTAAAAGTACACCATGATATCCAAATTATGAGCATATTTTGGGCTCATCATTTTTCCCCCTACTTAACCCAATGCTGGTCCTCCAACATTAAACTTCCTGGTGGTCTCTCTAAAATTAGTGGTTGAGGCATGACCCTAAAATAGAATTCCAAAATTGTAACAAAAACATCTGAAACTCTACCACCTTTCATACCTACGAGCTTATGTATCTTCATTAATATTTGTATCCTGGTAGGGATAAAGGGGCCACATTAGCACAAGAGGTATAAATGTCAATGGTAACCACAATTCAAACCTCTTTTAAAGGCCCAACTGTATGTATTTGCTTGATCGTTTAAGAGCTGCCATAAAATTTAGGGGACTATGAGGCTCAGACCTTCTTAACCCAACAGTTAATCTCTCCCACCTCTTTTCAATTATGGAGTATGACAGTCTCCAAGATGAGTATGACTGTTCTTGAAATTCATCATATACCTGCTTTTTGAGATCAAATATTTTCATCCTGGCTGTATCATTATTAAAACCATATGCCACAGTAAGCCAAGTTTTCAACATTGTATGGGGGTCTAAACTCTCAGGGCGCAATGGAATAGGCTCATTCCTTTCAGCTTCTTCATATGCTTCCCATTTCCTACCATAATTTACTTCACTTGCCGCCCAAGACATAAGTGATCTCAAATGGATGTCGCCAATATACAGAAGGGGATTCCACTCTGTTTCAAATGGAATTAAAAAACCAGGTAAATAAAATTCACACAAAGAATTTCTTAGCCAATTAGGGGCTGCCTGGTATGCATTGTAGAATTCTTTAGCAGTGTGAAGAATAGGATCTTGATTTCTGGAAATTCTCATTAGTTGGAACCACAAGAACTGTTCCTTGAGGCACAAAGCATAAACTCTGGGTGGTGGTCTGCAGTCCATAATCTGACCAGTTACCTTCAGCATTTCATCCATTTTCTCCTTAAACTCCTAAATTTTCTGTTTCTGCCCTTCAATTTCCTTTTTTAGTTTCTTCTTTTCTTCCTCCCAAAGACTCTGTTGCATCTCATTCTTGGCTAGGTGGCTGAAACTCAAGGTTTGCAATGTAACTGGTCTCCATGTAGCTTTGAAATATTCCAAAAATTCAATCAGAAATATCTTTTTGTAGACAACAATGGCTTGACAAGTTGTAGGGGGAAATGAAGCTTCATTGGACACTTCCAATTGTTTAGTCTATTCATCCTCTTGCTGCAGGATGAATTCTTGTTGCTGCAGTGGAGAAGACTATGCTTCCTCCAAAATCTACATAGCCACAGCAGCCAAGTCATCGAGACTTGGTACCCCCTTTCATTATGCTCAAATTCCCTTGTCTCAACTTGTTCTTCTTCAAGAATAACAAATGAACTCTGTGTAGCACTCTCAAACACATTTTGAGAAACATCATATTCAGACTCTACAGATTCTTCTGAAATTATAATAGCCTCAGGTTGAGGTGAAGCAAGGGATACTTTACATTGTTTTCTTGTGGAAACTCTTCTTGGCAATGTTGTGACTGCCAGAGGTGCTCTCGCAGCCTTCCTCTTTTTGAATTTACTAGAAGGTTCTACCTTGTCAGAGGATGATGGTGAACTAGTGACGACAACAGGTGTTGTCGTAGGAGAAACTGTTGTAGGGGAAGATGCTGCAGGAGAAGAGCGTTGCCTTTTCTTAGAACGAGGGTCAGATTGTGGGGTTTGTTCCACCCCAAATGACTCTCCAGCCTTTGTTTTTCCTCTCTCTCTCCTATTGGCAGCCCTAGTTTGCACCCAAGCAGAGGACTCCGGTGTGAGAGCTGCAGGACCAGGTGCTACAGGAGCAGATGACCCTTGCCCCGTTCTCCTACTGGTAGACGCCATTTCCTCTTTCTTTTTCTGAGGCCGTGGGGTAAGTGCCCTATTGGATTCTAGACATTGCAAGCTCTTCTAAGCAACAAATTCTTCCCAGGAAAGAGGTGATACATCTCTCAAATAGTATTCAATCACCAATTTTATAAGGCCATGGTGAGCAATAGAATTATCTTTCCCCTATTGGGTTTCGTGGGCACATTGTTCCAGAAATTTTAACAAAAAGTTTGGAACATTAACAACTAATCCATGTCTCATATGACTTAGCAATTTGAAGTGGTAAGAATGCAGATAAGAAAAATGGCCTTCACAAGTTAAATACCTGATGATGAAAGAAGCGTATTCTGGATATGGAGGAGGCAACAACACTCGCTTGCATCCGTGCTTCGAAACTTCCAAAGGTCCATCAGTGGGTATTGTAAATTCTACCCTTGTAGAGACAGCATCTGAAGAAAAATTTTCTCCAATAGTTAGAAGCCCGATTACCTCTGCAATTATTTTTTTAGTTACAACAACTATTAGACCCCATACTGTAGCCTCCCCTTCAGAAAGGGTGCTTAAAAATTTGCCTGCAGCCTCCTCATTGAAAGCATCTAAACTCAAAAAGTAATTCAACCATCCAAAGAGGTTGAATGCTTGGACTGTTTGAGGATTTTGCAGTAATAACTCATGAGCTACAGGCTCATGTCTTACCAACTAACCACCCATGTTCAAAGTGTTTCCTTAGCTAAACTCAACTCTTTTCTAAAAATCCAAAAATTTCCCTTTCTATTATGGTTCTTTTCTCTCCCGCCGTCGCTTTTCTCTTCTTTTCCAAAAATGAACTTTTTAAACAAGTAGTTTTAATTGTAATTTACAATGAAAAACATGCAATGAAAAAGACATGTGATCATATTTGGAAAGTACCAGAAAATAATAAAGAAAGATTATTTGAGTAGTTGTGATAGCGGCGAAAGGACAGGTTTGAAAAGTGGATTATCCTGCCCCCTACTTAAAGTATGACATGTGTCCACACATGTATTAAGGAATAGGTGGAGATCAGGTAATAATGACTGATACAGGCATAGTAATAAATGAATAAAATGAAATATATCAAAAATGCGATAACAAAAGATATTGCATACCTTTCATTAAATGCTTGTATGTGCTGAGAAACATGATGGCTTTGGCATGAGATGATAGTTGGGAATGAGATCATAATTAAGGGTGGTACAGATGAATGAGGTGGATGGATGACATGGATGGAGGAGATGAATGGGTGGAATGAATGGATGGAATGGAAGATAAAGAAGTGAAATGTAGTGACAATTGGAAATAAAGAAAAAGGGGTTTCCTTAAAAAGGAAGCCTTTATTATGAGCACGTATTACAAAATTATAGTGAAGGTGTAGGAGAAAGGCTAAAGCCTTTGGCTGCAGGAGGATTAGTGGCAAGATCCTGAATGAACTGCTGCATGAATTCTTCTTTTGAGACTAGTTTATGGTACAACCAGAGGCGGTGTCCATTAACTAATAGCTTCAATCTAACAGGATCAATTGTAACAAGTTGAACTGCACCATTAGAAAATACATTCTCAATTTCATACAGGCCCAACCATCTGGTTTGTAATTTTCCTAGACTGTCCTTATATCATGAGTCATAAAGTAGAGCCCAGTCTCCTACTTTGAATTCTTTTCCTGAATGTATTTATCATGCCACCATATTCTTTGATTCTGTATTATCTCAGTGTGTTGCAGGACATTCTTTCATAGCTCATCCAAAGCATTGAGCTGCATGATTCTATCCTTTTGTGCATTTGTTAAATCCATGTCTATTTCTAATGTTGTTATTAGAGTCTTATGTTCAAATTCTATTGGCATCACAGCTGTTTTACCATACACCATTTCAAAAGGTGTATATCTTGTAGTAGTCTTCCAGGTAGTATGGTAGGCCCATATAGCTTCTGGTAACCTTGTGGCCTAGTCCTTCCTATGCAAATCTATAATTTTAGTCAAAATGGCCTCTATGTCCCTATTGGTGACCTCAACCTAGCCATTGCCTTGGGGGTGATAAGGAGTTGATTTCCTATGTTGTATATTATATTCATTGACTAATGCTGTGATAAGTGTAGAAGTAAATTGTGCTCCTTGATCTGTCATTATTTCCCTAGGGACACCAAACCTAGTAAATATTTCCTCATAGAGGAATTCAGCCACTTTATTATCCCTAGCATGTTTCATATGCTTAGCCTCTACCCATTTTGTGACAGTCTATGCATACAAGGATGTAGGACTTACCATTGGAAGGTGGATCAATTGGTCCTACAAAATCCAGTCCCCATTTGTCGAAAGGTGTAACTACAACTTGTGGAAATAAAGGCATCTCATCATATCAAGTTGGTCTTCCCATCCATTGGCATCTGTCACATCTCCTGGTATATTTGGTTGCATCTATATGCAAAGTTGGCCAATAGTAACCAGTATTTAAAATTTTATTGTTGTCCTTTTGGCAGCAGAATGTCTATCACACGGCTCATCATGGCTTGCATGCAGTATATCATGAATGTCCTCCTTTTGTACACATCTCATAACTTCATTTGGCTCTGTATAAAACATGCAATCTACAATCCAAGAAAAGTTAAAACTTTTCTCTACCAATAATCTCTTTTCCTTAGGGTAGAATTGACGAGGAGTTCTTCCTATGACCAGATAATTTGCTATATCAACATACCATGGGTGAATAACTTTGATTGCAAATAGGTGCTCATCAAGAAAGGAGTCTTCAATAAGTGCATAGTCATCTTGCCTTTGAATACTAGAAAGGAAATCAGCAACCACATTGGCTTTACCTAGCTTGTCCACAATTGTAATATCAAATTCCCGCATCAGTAATAACCATCTTGCTAGTCTCTTGGATATTGAGGCTTTATTCATGAGATACCAGATTGTGGCATGATCAGTATGGAAAAATATCCGATAACCAGTGATATAATTCATGAATTTATTGAGGGCATAGATGATTGCCAACATTTCTTTTTCTGTAATAGTGTAGTTTAATTCAGCGCCTTGCAGATTTTTTCTTATGTAATATAGTGCATGTTCTATTGAACCATCCTTCTACCCTAACACTGCACCAATGGCATAATCCGATGCATCAACATGAATATGAAATGGAAGTGACCAATAAGGTCCTTTCAGAATAGGTGCCTGTGTAAGGGTGACTTTCAAGTCAAGAAATGTTTTTTCACATTCTTCTATCCAAGAAAAATCTGCATCTTTCTTTAGTAGACTGCATAGGGGGATTGTTGTTTGGTTGAAGTCCTTGATGAATCTTTTGTAGTATCTGGCATAGCCTAGAAAGCTCCGTACCTCTTTTTGCTTGACAGGAGAGGGTAGGTTAGAGATGACCTCAATCTTAGTAGGATCAACCTGAATTCCTGCAGCAGAAATATAGTGACAAGCACTATTCCCTCCTGCATCATCATGAAACACTTTTTACTATTCAGCAATAGGTTGTGATCTTCACATCTTTGTAGTACTTTCTCCAAGTTGGCTTGAGCTTCCTCAAATATCAAACCATAAACAGTAAAGTCATCCATGTATATTTTCATGCAATCATATGAGATGTCTGAGAAGATACTTATGACTGCCCTCTGGAAAGTTGCAGGAGCATTATAGAGACCAAAAGGAAGAACTAAATAGGAAAAAATTCCCCAAGGGCATATAAAAGTATTCTTTTCTTGATCCTCAGGAGCAATCTTGATTTGATTGTACCCACTGAAGCCATCTAAGAATGAGAAGTACTTTTTCCAACTAAATTATCTAGAACTTGATCAATGAATGGAAGAGGAAAGTAATCTTTCTTTGTTGCCAAGTTGAGCTCTTTGCAATCTACACATACCCTCCATTTTCCTCCTTTCTTAGGAACAATGACCAATGGGGAAACCCACTGACTATTAGAGATTGGGTAGATAAAGCCAGCTGCTAACATTTTCTGCAATTCTTCTTTAACAATTTCTCTCAAAGCTGGATTAATTCTTCTTTGAGGCTACCTGATAGGTTTGAAGTCACTATTAATATATATATGTGATGTGTACAGAGTTTTGGGTCTAAACCCTTCATATCTCCATAATCTCATGCAAAAGCTCTTTTGTGGGCTTGCAGCATTGTGGCTAGGGCATTTTGTTGAGATGGAGGCAACTTATTATTAATATGTAGACAGTGGCCTGGAGATACTTCTATCTATTTTGTGAGATCTTTTATTGAGGTTGCTGATAAAGGTGGTGCCTGTATATAAAATAATAGCAAATCATGATGGCTCTCAGGATCCAGTTGCTGCAGGAAACATTGTTGAGAGCATCTGTCCAAAATAGATGGGCTATTCAAACCAGAACTAAACTACAAAATGTGTAGAAGCAGGTTATCTTCACTCTGAAGCTAGGAAAATGGATTAGTTTGTAGCATCATTAACTAAGCTAATGAATTGACTTCTTTAGATTCCTCTCCTAGATCTGGCCAAATTGGTTGAGACAAATCTAGCAGAGGTTGTGTAGGTGGGTATAAAGCCAATTTCTTCCTTGACTAACCATTAGAAATTGTCATGTCTCCTAAATGGAATTCTATAAGGGCATCAGTTGTAGCTAACCAAGGTCTGCCTAGGATAATAGGATATCCTCCTAAGGTTGCCTTAGTGGACAATATAGTGAAATTAGCAGGATATTCCCAAGACTCAAGAGTGACAATGACATCTTCTATCACTCCATCAGGTTTAACTATGGAACTATCAGCAAGCTGCAGGACAGTTGGTGTAGACCAAATGTTTGGAATATTCAAACACTCCATAGTGTGCTTGGTCATCACATTAATGGCTACACCAAGGTCAACCAAAACATTTCTTACTACTTGAACATTGATATTTATTTTGACTACAAGGCTTCCAAGATCAATATATTTTAGAATGACAACCTTCCCCAACATAATATCGACTAATTGTCCTAGGACATGGATAGTTTTGGGATCCTTTTTCTTTCTTCCTTGTTTCTTTAAACAAGCCTCTTTAATGGCTTTTCCATAGACTGGAACATCTTTAATAGCTTGAAAAAGAGGAATTTGAACTTGTACATTCTTTAACTACTCTTAAATATCAAAGGTGGGATCTTCAATGGTCTTAGGTGTAGTAATTTACAATCTCTGAGGAAAAGGTGGTGTAGCCTAAGGTTGCGAGATATGTTCCTTAGAGGTAGTAGCTGATACAGGTATATCTGCTGCATGATCAGTAGGTTGTTCAGTAGCAGAGTGTGGAATCTCTGTAATTACAGGTGGCTATGGAGCAGGGAGAGTGGTTCCAGACCTGAGATGGATATCATTGATATTCAGGGCATAAGCTGGATATTGGTTGACTTCTGCAGAATACATAGGTTGTTGTTGTTGCTGCTTATTATTGAGATTTGGCAATGGTTGAGCAGGCATAGGCATTTGTTTTGGAGGGCCAATATTTGTTGTAGGTGCTACAAGAGGAGGCATAAGGGCCAGAGGTTGTGGCTACTAAGACTATAGGAATCCAGGGGGTTGGTTCTGCCATTGTTGAGAACCTCTCCATTGAGGGTTCTGCTGCCAGTTACCTAGAGGTGGAGTCCATTGTCTTTGTGGCTGTTGCCAACCTCCTTGAGGTGGTTGCCATTGAGGGCTCTAATAGTTAGGCCAGTATGGTTGAGGGGCATTCCAAGGTGGAGATGGGCCATATGTAGGTTGTCATTGGTTATTATAATTAGAGTAAGGATTACCAAAAGTCAAAGGATCTTGAGGCATACCTTGTCTTAGAGCCCATGGTCTCCTTTGTGCAACAAAGAATACTTGGTCATCATCACCTTCTATCATCTTAAAATCAGTAGGTAACTGCTTAGCCTCCATGTTGGCCACCAACTTGCATCTGTAGTCATGTTTCTTCTATCTACAATGTGGATAGAAATTAGCAAGGATTGCCTCAGCCTCCGCATGTTTCTTGCAAGCTTGCATGGTATCCAACTGTGTAGCCATATTGTTTATGATGTCCTGCTTGAAATCAGACATCAAATTTGTTATCTCCATCTAGGAAACTCCACTAGAAGAAGACTTACCCACTGTAGCTTGATGACCTCTACCCTTCTTCACAATTGCTCAAGAGTAATTGAGACATATCTGCTTGATATCATCCCAAGATGCTTGGGTTATATCGCCTCCTCCCATTAGGTCTAGGGCGTCTATACAAGTATCACTGATTCCCCTTAGAAAAAGTATTTTCTGAGATTCTTCATTGAGAGTATGGTTTGAATTCTTTTTCAAGGAAAACAAGAATCTTGAGATATAATCCTCCAAACTTTCATCCTCCTTCTGTTGAATTCTAAATATATCATCACCTTTACTACCACTCTTACAATATTCCTTGTATTTCTCAAGAAATTTTCCTTGCATGGCTACCCAACTATCAACAACACCCCTTCCCAAACTCATGAACCATCTGAGAACTCCCTCCTTCAAAGTAGCAGGAAACAATTTCAGTTTGTGAGCATCTGAAGTGTAGTCATAACTGTAGCAGAGGATATCAAATTCAAACAGGAAAGTTTTTGGGTCCTCCATAACTAGGCCATAAAACTTAGGAAGTAATGAAGAAGGAATTTTTTTAAGGTTATTAGTATCTTGTTGGGAAACAATGGGAAACTCAAAAGCAGGAGGTGTATTAGGTGGATTTTGTGCCATATTTGCTTGTTGGAGTATAATAGCAAATGGATTTTCCTCAGGTTCTTCATCAGCTGGGTCAAATGGCAATTCAACAAATAGGTTTTCAGGGAGGAAACTTCCCAGCCCATCTCTTCTTCTATGCATGCAATAGAAATGGATGGTATTTGAAAGATTTTAAAAATACTTGAACAACTGACTAAACTACTGCTAACAATGACTATAGTAGGTTCTTAGATTGACACCATCCCCGGCAACGGCGCCAAAAATGGTTGCGCCCACAAAAGGATATGAAAATCATGGCAAAACCTATCCTAGGAATTGGACATTCCAACAGGTGACTAATATCTCTTCATGGTCATTCATTTACTTGTCAAACTAGGGAACGTATACTTTAAATGGAGCAGCACTATATGTGCACTAAGAACCAGTTTCAGTCACAACCTTTTGAAAATAAATCCTTGGAAAGAAATTCTACCTAAGTTGCAAGAAGGTAATGCAAAGTTCTCTAACTCAACCATAATTTAACCAAAGCAGAAATCATAATAGCTACAATAGGGAGACAAATTATAAATTGGCCTTATGCTATAGGAACAAACACAGGGATGGATTCCCAATGCTGTAGGAACAATATAAGACTGAGCTTGTGCTGAAACTGCTAAAGTGAAATATAACTTGAATTAACAAAGGATAAACAACTACTCTCCTATAGATACTTACTAAGTGGGCCCCCTTAGCAAGCATCAACTAATTTACATAGAAGATTGTACTCAGAATTCCATCAACTTTTATTCATAATGTGAAATCATTTACGTTGACTATTCTTCTTCAGGAAACTAACAAAAACTCTGATTCATATTATAACTCTAACTCTTACATAATCTACTTCTCTATCTATCTCCTATTTCTCTATTCTCTTCTTCTCTCTTTTTTTTACTAGTGGTTCACTCGCGCAGGAGGAACACTTATTTAAATCAGGAAAACAACTAACTAACTAACCCTAACAGAGAAAGACGTGGATGTAAAAATGTATCCCAAAATCGAGGAATAGACTTCATAAATGAGTTTATCCATTCAACCCGATCCAGAGAGAATCTAGCACTCCACTCTTTCTAGATTAAATGAAATTTAAAATCCTTCCCAATAGTTTCGGTCAAAGAGTCTTCACTAGAGCTTCCTCGAAGTCGTGCAGGAAATGGACTTTACTGCAGGGCCGAGATCAACTGCGCATGACTTGATCATACCTTCTTCAACAACCTGTGAAACACAAGGTAACAGATGCGAAAGAAAAGGTGCATGGCACATACACAATATCCATTCATTAATCACGTATTTAAATCTATTTCATCATTCAAAAACTACATGCATTATACCAGTAATTTGGGGAGTCAAACAAGGTAATAAATATAGACATGTCAACATGATAGGCTGTAGGAACATAAAAGTGTATTGCTACAGGATTTCCCCCAATAAAACATTTCAAAAGAGTTAAACAACCATGAACGACAAAAGTAAAGGTATTAAAAGTACACCATGATATCCAAATTATGAGCATATTTTGGGCTCATCAAAGGGGTTACCATGCTTCATATTTAGGCATGGTAGCATATCTTCATGCTCTGAATGATAGTGTAGATGGTTGATGTTGATCCAGATGATCCCATGGTTTGGGGGTATAGAGGTGCCATCACCTTATGAAACATTGGGAAGATTGGGATCCTTTACTAGCGGTGGGTACTAAATGACATGACAGTGTTTAGATGACGACCCTGGCTATAGATGTCATGGTGGTATGATGATGCTCAGTAGTTATTTTTTCCCAGATAAACTCGGTACATGCAGGGCTGGGAGCATACGATCATCAAGAGATACTTTCCAGACAGAGTGGCACGACAGTTCGGTGAGCAACAGGACAAGCTCAATTATGCTTATAAAGCCATTTTTGTGAGGTAAACTTGAGAGGTTCCCACATGGGGACCCACTATTCCAGCTTTGGAGGTAGTGGAGGGTTTCAAATAGTTAGTAGCTAAACTATGGGCCTATGACCAGGGCCAGACAGTCGCATATACAACACCTACTTATGTTGCATAGTTCACACCTCCTTAGAGATTGACAAATCCAACAGGTGCTCCTCTGTGAGGGAGACCTAAAGGCTAGGGAGCAGGTAGGGGTAGAGGTAGAGGCCAAGATGGCGATGGTGGCGATGATGGGAAGACTTCAGGGGCTCCACTAGATGTACAACAGCATCCTCAACAACTTGTTATTCAGTAGTAGCCCATACAACATTAACTTCTACAACAACCTGTACAAGCACCACCACCACCTAATGCTAGAGATATTCAAATTCAACAATTGTAGCAGTAGTTGAAGGTTCTCATAGGTGAGTGGGATTAGGCCCAATAGAGAATTTTGGTTATTACTTCTAAGCAAGACCAGGCCAGATAGCAGTTTGAGGCCATTACAACAAAGAGAGATCATGCCAAATAGTAGGTTCAAGCTATGACTATTGAGAGGGACCAAAAAATTGGGTGGCAGCAGTAGTTAGAGGCCCTTATAGGAACTACCCAGGGTAGGATTGTATCTACAAGATTGTAGAGAGGTTGTGACTGAGGTGGTGTATTATAACATGCATTAACATTGAGATGTGCTAGTGCCACTGAAATAGCCCATCTATTCGAAGAGGGGCGATGCACAACCTAGGACTGGGGATCAACCAGAGAGGCTGACCAAAGAGGGGAGCAACCATTAGGGCTAGCTCAAGTGTAAAGACACTTTTTAATTTGTTTCCTCATTCTTTGATATTGATATACATTCATGGGCTAATTTTTTATAGCCTCATAGATATTGTATTTATGATTGATATACATACACTGATCCAAAGTTTGTACCATGACATCCATTTTTTGATATATATATATATGATACAGATATGGATTTGATATGATGTATTCATCTTATTTGATGCTTATTATTGTATGGATGCATATTATATGAGATTCTTATATTTAAGTATGTATGGATGCACTTATGCTTATGCAATATGGGATGATAAGATGTAATGAAATGGATGCAATATTATATTATTTTTCATTATCTTTTCATAATATGCCATGTGATATGATATGATATGATATGTAGATGTTATGCTATGATTATGTATGCAAATGATATGGATGTACTTATTTTTGTGTATTTTCTATGCAATTTTATGATGGGATGTATGCATATGGATGTATGGATGGAAAACATATATGCTTATCCTCCATCATATGATATGCAATGTATGCTTATGATATATGATGCAACGATTTAAGATGCTTAGAATAAAAAATTTATATTATTTATCATAACTTAAATTAGAATGATGATTTAGAATGGATGTTTAATGCCATGATTATGAGATGCATGTATGCTCATGATTTGTGGATGCAAGATGAATGCATTGATGATGTTTTTGTTGATTGTCATGATACCAAGTTAGTACAGAGAGAAGATAGAAGAAACAAGATGATTGATTGTTGATTTTGATGATTGCTTCAAAAAGATCCAACAAGTCTATGATCCACTAAGAGTTTATTAGAGATGGTGATGATAAATGCATGATGATGAACACAAGATTATGATTTGCTCATTTTTCAGGATTGGAATTTTTCACCATTCCTTATTGTTTGATATAACACATAGACATGATACATCAAGGTATTAATAACCAGGATGACATTGTATCTAGTATAATGTAATTTGACTCTGCAAATAGATAGGATGGTTCTTATTCACACCTTGACATATGGAAACCTTGTCTGAATGTAAGTTAGAAGCCAAGAATACATTGGACCAAAGCATATGTAATAGTCAATAATGTGCTCCCAACAACTTCCCTACACACAACTAAGCAAGTATGCACCAATATTATTTTACAAGAGTAGCCACAAGCACAACAAATGAAATATAATGGTTGATGCCCCATTCCTTTCTCTCTAAATATTTTCAAATAGACATGAGTGAGAGGTCCTCAGAAAGGATCATTAAGGTAAATCATAAGAAAAGATCAAAACAAATAGTCAGTGTTATCTATATCTCTTGCCAATTTATTTTTAGCTAAGTTGATGGCTGATATTGATGTCCATAGTAGGAAGGATACATCCTAGGAAATTTTGAACAAAATTTGTTTGATGTTAGGATAATGATGCTAATGATAAGCCATTAATATAAACTCCACTGACACATCTACCTATGATTTATACTTTAGATTTTGATACTTAGGTTTTCACTTTATGATTCGCTACACTTGATTTCTATTTGTTTCACCAAACGGTGAAGGTGATGATCAATTTATTATGGGTGAAGGTTTATTATGAGTGAAAAAAATGGGATGGATGGTTTTGGATTTTTTGGAATATTTCAATATTTTTGGTATTTTGAAATGTTTTAAGGTTGTTTTTGGTCTTTTTGAAATTTTATTTGAATGTTTAGATTTTCTGAGATATTTGAGGTTGTTTAGGTGTTTTGAATGTTTCCTAATGTTTTTTATTTTTGTCTGATATTTTGAATTTTTTTGTGTTTTTCTGAATATTTGAATGTTTAGTAATTTTTTTTTTTACAAAATAATTAAAATATTAGAAATTATATATATTTGAGAAGTACACTTATAGATCTACAATAGATTTTTTTATATTTAAATAAAATGTTATTTATATGAGTATAAGTTTTTTTGATTTGAGGTAAAAAATGGGTTTTGAAGGGGCCCAAAACCCTTTAGATCAAAAAGCAGCTAATAAAAGAAGATAACAACAAAAAGCAACAATCAACCTGACGATAGCCAAACAATAGCCAAAAAATATCCAAAAAGAAGGAAACCAGCCAACAACACTACATATTTTTCAAAGTCTCCATAGCTTCCATTTCACAAGCATCCAACCTCTGCACATTATCCACCATATCAGACACCTCAAAACCTTAGGCCCTAGCCTAATCTTTCATTTTCTTTCTAGTTCTAGCTCCTGGCCCACCTATTTTAACCTCACCACTCAAAACACTATCTTTCACAACACCTTTCTCAACAACACACTCAACATCCATCAGTGTACCCCTAACAGTGGTATCATCAGTAGACTCATTCTCCTTTGTCTTTCTTGCAGCAATCACAGGGGAGGTCACCTTGGCAGAGTCTGAGATAACCAAGACCTTAAAGGTATCTCCACCCTTCATCACAACATTCCACAACTTATCAAATTTATCCTTAAGGGATAACATTCTACCTTCCAAATTTTGTTTACATGATTATTTAAGTTATTGAAGCACCATTTTTTTTGAATAATTTTATTTTTTGGTAAATTAGCCTGAAAGTGGTGCTATATATGCATTGAGTGAACACTTTTATTTGGAAAATTTGTGGCCATATCCAACTTAGCTACAATCAATCAAGTTAGATCATATTTTTCAACAAATTATTTTTTAGCTAAAAATTATTGAATTCATTTGTGTTGATAAGTTGGTATATGATCCCACAATAGTGGTTTACAATTTTTGGCCAAACTGGACATTGAAATGTTCTTTTTTAACTAAATCTTCACTTTCGGGCACCTATAGCAGCTAAACCATGAGGAATTTGAAGATGATGCAAACTAGAGTTTCATGACATTTTTTCTATAGATTCTAAATATATTTTTTTCAAAAATTTTGGAATCATATTGCACTTCTTTTTCCATCTCCTTGGAAAACTAGTTTTTTTCAGAAAATAACATTTTTAAAAAGTGATGCTCACTATATAATGCATAACTTTTTTTCCATGAAGTATAAAATTATAATTCTTTAGAATTTAGATTTGTAACTCTGATATCTAGTTATTCCACTTGGTTAGATATTTTTTATTGAATATTTTTTCTTTAATCAAGTTTTGAATTCAAACCAATTATAATTTAGACATAGCGCAACCGTATAATGCATAACTTTTTTTGTATGTATCGAATTTTATTTTTTTTGCTTTGTTGGATCAAGGACTTCAATATCTGGTGCACTAATATTTTTAAATTTTTTTTATAATTTACTATTTTTCCACATGTGTAGAACAAAGAGCTTGATTTTCAGTGAAAAACCTACATTCACGAGAAATAAAAAATAAATATAATAATAAAATTAAATTTATTTAAAATTATACTTTTTGGGAAGCTTATAATAAGGAATACATACTTACAAAAAATAAATTTTAAATGAATTCATTTAATCCCTTAAAAGGTAAATCAAAAGTGGTTTTTAATCAACATTTTGATAGGTGTAAAGGAGACTCTATTATAGGTATGGTTTAAAACTAGAGGATTCTATCAAGGGGGTTTTATTTAAGGTAGTTTGATCAAACCTTCTTTGATTGAAATTCTTTAAATGGAACCTTTTAAGGCTTAAATCATTATATTTTCTAAAAATATGTGATTTCAACAAAAATCAATTCCTCAAAATTGTAAACCAACTTTGTGGGATCACCCTAAAAAATATAACATAAATTTTTTCTTTTACCCCTGTGTGACTATGTGTCAATCCTCACTTTATAAGTCCCTCACCATGTATCCTTTACATGCACAATAATGTGCAAAAGTGAATTGTGTTTATGCAAGTAAGGATGTATAAGTTAGCATATAAAGGTCACTTTCAAAATTGATTTTGAAGTAATTGATATGGTAGAGGTAGATATTAATTTAGCTTTATTGGATTAGAATTTTTATTTCTTGTTAGGAACATATATGGATTTTTTTAATAATTGTAACATAATAATTAATAATAGTAAAAATAATGTGATTGTACCCATGGATCCATCTCAAATATCATAATATTTGGAATTGGTCCACATTAAAATGAGAGTTATTTAAAGGATATGATTAGGAGATCATTAGTGAAAATTTGGGTAAGATTGAAGCATCGCATGACAATATTCTAAGGTAGGAGGCGACATTAAAGGTTGATTCACACATTCTAAAAGAAATGTGTACATTTAGAGACTATGAAATTATGGTAAAATATTTCCCCAACATGCACAATGTACCAAAACAAATAGTTACTAAGGTGGTACCCATATAAAAAGTTCTCCTAGGATAGATCCATCAAGATGGGTGTTCATGATATCACACATTCAAAAAGTTATTGAACCTATATAAAAGTTTTTCAAAGATGGGTTTTAGTTTTTAAACAAACACTTATGTGTCATTTCTATAGAGTTTCTATGTGTTGGTGTAATTAATTATTTAATTACACTTTAGGATAAGTTTACTTAATTAATTATTTATTTCCTAAGATAATTATCATTTAATTCTTATCTTATCTTATTGAGCTATCTTTTTTCTCAAGATAAGATTAGGGTTGCTTTTTCTTGCTTTATTGCATCATTTCCTTTTCGAAGGATTTTGTATTATTTGTAAAAAAATTCATTCAATAATCAATAATTCTTATTTTTGCTTGCACACATTGGCTCTAAGGGTTTACAAAACTTATGTTGTTTTTGTTCTGAATATCTTTGCATGTGATAGGTAATTGGTTGTAGGTGTTCTGATACCATGTAGAAGTTGAAAAACCAACTTCACAGTAAACAACACTTACATGAGTGTTACATGGAAAGGGTTTATTAGTTTTGGGGACCACTCCTTTCAGGATGTCTTTTGTGTCCTTCACTTGACAAATAACCTCCTTTCCATCTATCAGATAACACATGGGGGAAATGGGAGATACTTGGAGTTCACACTTGATTCGATTATCATCAGAGACTTGGAGATTAGAGCAGTTATTGCTATTGGGATAGTGGACCACTCATCTTGGTTGTATTCTTTCACTCATTTTGCTACTAGTGGTGTTTCTATTCCTATAGTTGTTCCTCACACTTCGAGTGTGCATCATCATTTAGAGGAGATATTTAGCTTCCTAAACATTGGAGTTCTCACTTTGGATCTTGTTCTCAAGCCTTTCATTCCATCTCCTCCTCCTCCTGTTGCTTCTTCTATTTCAGTGCAGTAGGATCCAGTTGATCATACATCTTTGGAGGTTTCTATTGAGTCTTCACCTACTTCAGATTCTTCATTTGTTGAGTTCACACCTGCTTCTGTAGAGACATCTTGGACTACACCTATTCCACCTTCAGCGATTTCTTTCATTTAGCCTCTTCCCTCTCACTTCTTTCTGGAGATACAATTTCTTCACTTTGTTTTGAGTTACTTCATTATGGGGGGGATATGTGGTCTCTTTCTGTAAGACCCCGTTTCACACACGATTAATGCTAAACCTAATTTGTGATATGAGTTTCTTAAATTGATGATTAGATATATTGTGGATGATAAATAAGGTGATCTTTTGGAAAAATCCTTGTAATTTCATTTTGACATTATGTTCTATTGTCACTACCATGAAGATGGAATACACTAGTAGACTATGGAATACAAATTGAGATTTAAATGGATTATTATATGGTTAAAGTTTAGAATATTCAGCTAATAGATTAATGTGATATACAATGTTACTTATGATCGTGTCGGTAATGTGCAGGAAGGTAGCAGTGTTAGCATGAGAAGGGAGGACCATCAAGAGAAAATCAAAAGACATCTTCTTGAGGATATAAAGTTAATATGTTGATAGATCAAGAGGTGAAGGTTGATATTAAAGGTATAAATTATTTTGGTTTGTGAGAATTATTAATTATGTGGGTTAGGAGTTGGGAACCCTTACCCAAGTGTGAAACTCGGATGGATCTTTAAGTGGGTCTTTAAAGAGGGTTGTTGGTCAATTTACTTGGTTGGGATACATAAATAAACATCCTAGAGTCTATACCTTAGTGGTAGGGGTCAAGTGGGCATGCAATAGGGTCCCAAGGACATGATTTGACTCTTGAAAAGTCCTCATAATGAAGAATGACGAATTTTGAGGAGAGGAATGGGGGGTGAAAAGATTTGGGGGTTGTCCAAGTGCATGTTGCCTCTTTAATGAGAAAAGACTCCCATTGAAGAAGGGAGGTACACTCCACACCTCCCCATCCAAAAGGTTGCAAGTTGAAACTCCTATATAGTTAGATATGAAGATGAGTAGGGTGTTACCCACTTCTCCTCTTGGAGAACTTGAATGAAGATGGTAGAAAGAATGAGAAAAGAAGAGGAGTCCATCTCTTTGGCAAGATAGTGATGAAGATGGTTTGGTTTAGAGAGAAAAGATGGATAAAAGATTTCAATCTCTTCACCTAAAAGGAAAGATAAGTTATTCCTTCCCATTTTCCTTGTTTCTTGGTTGTAAGAAGGTGACCTATTGTGTGGTTCATGTTGAAACCAGAAAGTAGAAAAACTAGATGCATGTAAATTGTGATATGTTAGTTTGTTCCTTTGAATTTTTTTAAAAAAAAATAAAATGAGAAAAGACTCCATTGATCATTGTGGGGGCTGAAAGAATTCCTTGCTCGGGGGTATGGCTAGAGCCCATGAGGCTCCATGATGCCATAATGGTAGGGTGGAGAGCAAGCTTGGTTTAGTTGTATGTCATTCATTGTATTCATTAAAATTTGCTATAATATGGGAAGCTAGCGATTGTTGTAGCATAAAATGAATTGGGAAAGAGTAAGCCTTATTCCTTGTGTATTGTCCATAGGAGTTCTAAATACTGAATGTAGTTGCAAAATTTCTTTCATTTTGCTGCCACAAGGAAGACAAGCACACTTGCCAGTTCTAGCAAAATACTTTCTTCAAAATCCATTAAGGAAATATAGTAAATTTGTTATATAGTGGAATGGTTATAGGATGTAATTATTGCAGTAGTAAAGAAATGTATTTTGTTTAAATGATGGAGGGATGCATAAAAGAGAAAAAAAAAGAAAACATAATAGGGTGAAGAAATGGTTATTGCATTGTATGGTGTAATATATTCTGCTGTGGTAAAGTATTTTTTTTTAAAGTTCAGGCAATGAATTTGTTTTGTAATTCTTTTCAATCTAAGAGAATATGAATAGTGCATAATATTTGTGTAAGTCATTTTAGAAACAAATATAAGAGCTGGACAAATAAATAAGACTGTGCAAACTTGAAAAATACACGAGCTCTCTCCTTTATATGCACCTAATCAGAATTTGAATAACAATGATACACCTTGAAGGTGTATACAGTCTATAGAATTTACAAGTATTGGTGTTATTTTTATGGAACATACATAAAGTAAAATAAAAGTAAAGTAAAAGAAACCAAATGTTGAATAGGATCTAAGCTTACAGAAAAAAATAAAAATAAATAAATAAATAAAATATATATTGAAAAAAAAACGAAAGAGCAGCTGTGTATAGGTCAAGCCATGTTGGCTGCGACTGTGGAAGAGGGGAGTTTTCCCCCAACTGGATCACTTTGTTGTCCAAACTTGATAAGAGGGAAAATATACAATGCCAGGCAGTCCATCCTTGTGGGAACCCAGAGTTTAATCAGGCATTAGCAAGAGTTAAGCAATGGATACATAACTGGCACTATAATCACCGAACCTGCATAGTACGTAAATGCTAAGATGAAACTATAGGAAGCGTTGTGAGTTAAGTATTTCGATGCCCTATGCCATCCCAACCTCAGGCTACCCAACTTAGCCAGAAGAGTAGGAAAGACCTCGGCAAGCGACAAGTCAATCAAAAATAAAAATTAAAAAAACAAAATGCCTCTTTGCAAGATCACCAGCCAAATCCTACTTTTGCTACAAAGAGAGGATTGAAAGCGCTCGATCTCCTCAACCAAGTCAAAAACTTATTACTATACCCGTATTTAAGCTTCGGGTTGTATCTATTGAAGCACCTGGTTAAATATTGATGAAAATCCCATTTTGGGTTATCCATGCAAGACATTCTTCTATCTGTAGATAGCCTCAGGCATTCGTTCCAGTGATAAATAATCCTATCTATTGCGTGTAATAACAAAGATAACAAGCTCTTGCGCACATGATGTTGAGAATCAATAGCTTTAAACATAAGTCAGGCATTAAGAGATCTCTGTCATTGATGTGAATATCTGAAAACTCTGATTTGCCAGCGCCTCAATAACTTTTCCACATTTTAGCGTGATGCACATTCGCAAGCATTCAATTGCGCTCAGGTACCCCACCTTTGGTCTGTACGTAGTCATTCATTTCACCTGGGAAGTGGCAATAGGTACTTGATGTCTATTAAATGACCACCAAACTTACCAGTTGTGATCCACCCGCTTCGCGTACCTAACATTTTAAATTTGTGATTGACAATTATTTTGGAAATAATCACACCACAAGAAATGATGGGCATTCGGTTGCGTAATAATGATATCGTAAACTTCACTCAGGAGCTCTTTGCATAAAAAGTGCCAGGATTCTCCCCTTAGCTTCTCGGCTATTTAGACATTGTATATATTTCTTAAACTGCACATAGGGAAAAGTAGCTCAGCAACTGTACGCCCAACATTAAATTATAGAAGCGACTCATTCAAACAACTTAAGGCAATTGTGATTATGTTATAAATTAAATCATCTTTCCAGCAGCATGTGGGCGCGGGTGGGG
Source organism: Sequoia sempervirens (assembly GCA_007258455.2). NCBI lineage: Eukaryota > Viridiplantae > Streptophyta > Pinopsida > Cupressales > Cupressaceae > Sequoia > Sequoia sempervirens. The sequence goes on from VDFB02058242.1 coordinate 353,841,381, forward strand.
AAAGAAATATTAGAAATAAAACAGTGAGTTATTACATATAGGGCAGAAGCAGCAATCTATAAATTGGAATAAAAAAAATAAGAAGTTGTAGTCAAAAAAAAAAAAAACTCAGTTGCTGACAATGAGGAGGCAATGGGAAAGCAGGCGTGAAAGTAAACGCTTTGGTTGTTATCCATTGTTAAAAAGACAAAAATGACAATTTAGATTAGATCAGTGAAGTCATCCCAAATTAAATTTCATGCCTTAAAAATAAGCATCCTTATCAATATAATAATGGAATTATTTATATTTGAGGTTGACAGGTATTAGTCATGATAAAAAGAGTAATATCAATATTACATTATATTGGGGTACTAAAAAAAAAAAAATTAAATAATAATAACATACCAAACGGCGATAAGGTTATTTGTATTATTCAATGATTAATAATATTCAGTGAATAATAATACTGTTGAAGTCTATGGTCATGCTCTAAATGTATGTCTCACTTCTAAAATTGTACGGCAGATAAAATGTGATCCAATAGCTATGCAATTGTCTCTGTATTGGTAAATTAAAATAAAAAAAATATATACAGTAGTACCTTTGTAAATGACAAAATTAGTTGATAAGAATATTAAGGAAATCTTATTGATCAAATTGATTATTAACAATGGAAGTAAATTAAAATTTATGGTAATAAAAAAATTATAATATCCTGGGGAACGATAATGATATGGTTAATATAAAAATTAGGTTTCAACATTGTTAAATTATTGGCTTTGGAGCAGCCAAAATGTTAATAGTAAAATTGAATTTTAACGTTGTTAAATAATTATTAGCAGAAATAATAACCACCTTTCTTTAATGAGTTAGTTATTCTTGTCATCTACTTTATTGCTATTAATAATAAAATAGTGATTATAGATTACATATTATTAAATTTAAATATTTGAATCCAACTGTTTTATTTCATTTTAATTATTGTATTACAATTTATTTATTTTTTAAAATAATGGTCTTCGCAGTAACTGTGAAAAAGTTTTCCTTATGAATTTGGTACTGCTTTTAAGGCGCTGCATTCCTTCCTCAGTTGTGTATATCCTAAGCTGTCATATGACCATTGCTCCCTTAATTGACCATATCCCACTTTCCCTGTAACGTGTGGAGATCAAGGAAGAATTATTATTATTTTTAAATATAACGAAAAAAAAAAAAAAACGTATAAGCTGCACCCATTTTATAAGAATTTAGGTTTCCATAATCTCCTTTAAGAAGAGAATACAAAAGCTAAGGGTTAAAAGATAAAAAAAAATATGTATGTAATTTTTGAGAGATGAATTAAATATCCCTAATGTTTCTTTTACTTCTTAAAAATGTTAAGTTAATTTAATTAGAAGTTTTAATATTATTTTATTAAATAATTTATTCACTTAGGGATTTAAATTTATCTTTCAAGGGAAAAAGAATTTAGTGATTTAAAAATATAAAGTTGGAATTTCTAGATAAATAAAATAATTCGTAATAATTAAGAATGTGGATTATCTTATTAATCATTTTAGATTTCATGGTGAATTATTTTTATGAAATGGGCTTATAATTATGATCATGTATTTAATTTCCATTATCACAAATTGTTTGTAATACATTTGGGAAGGGAAATTCAATTTCAAAATATGATTAAAGTTTTCCATTAAACCTTCCATCTTTGTTAAATGAATTCAAACACTCATCGAAATATCATAACAATTAATTAAAACAAATAAACTGCAGTGATTGTGCTAGACCCACATTAGGATGTGGGCATGGCAAATTTGATGAAAACTACACCTTCAACAAACCCAATTTAGCCTAACGGATGTGTATCAAATCCTTAAGCTAACTTCCATACTGGGGTTAAGTAGTGCCCATGTTGTAGTGTGTGGCGTGCAACCCTACTTATAACCCTCACCTCAAATTATTAGAGTAATAATTAGCTTAACTAATGTGTTTAAAAAAAAAATTGTTGGGTTTTTCTAGTGAAAATTATGGGCATGACACTTTCTTCCTCTCTTATGGGGGAATTCATTTATGTATCTATGTGATGGATGGTGTCCTTGGGGGGGTCTTATGGAGTCCTCCATCTTTCATCACTTAGTTAGTTTATTGTTTTTGTTTTGAATATCTTTGCATGTGATAGGTGATTGCTTGCAGGTGTTCTTGGAGACTGTGAAGTTGGTTTTTCAACTTCTACACTATGAATGGACAATATCATGATGAGAAATCAACCTCTAAGGATTTTTGCACAATACTAGAGCATGAATTTCTAGACATGTAAAAGTGGGTCCTAATATAGTTCCATTCTCATTAATTTCAATACCAATGAGATGGTGGATTGCAAATCAATCTACAATATTGAGTTGGGATAATTCCAAGATTTTTTTTAAAGTTAGGTATACTTCGTTCATTATAATATAATACATACACCTCTATATATTTGTATATTTTAAATATGTAAAGGAAATTTATGTCGTTTAATAAAAATTATAGTAACATCAATTATGGGTGCATAGGGTCACACAAAATTTGTTAAGACTTTCACAATTTTGGTATATTCAAAACAAAAAGTGAATAAAATTTTCAAAATGGAAGGAATGATTGGAGGATATTAAACACAACTTTGGGTTTCATTACCCTGGTCTAGGGGTATATTGGAACTTAATATTTTATATGGAATAATTCATAAAAATTATTCTAGCATCTAGTTATTGTTGTGGATTATATGTTTGACAATACAAAGATGGAGACCATGTTAGAAATTTTTTCCATGATAATTCTTATTGTGGTAATATGAAAGGACAAGGATATATTATATCATAATATGAAAGGGAGACAATAAAATTCATTGCATAATATTGAGCTTCACACAATGAAGGATAACAAGTTATGGAAGATAAAATATGGATAGTGCAGATTACTTTGAGTATCTTAAAATAGTTCAACTAAGAATTAGAATAAATGGGAAACCTAAAAGAATCATTATAGAGGATTATTAGGGATAGGAACACCTTTTACACAGTTTATTTATTGCACACCTAAAAGAATCATTATAGGGGATTATTAGGGATAGGAACACCTTACACACATAGTTTATTTATTGCACATTCTTTTTCTCAATATGATGGATGATATTGTAGTTTTACCAACTTTATTTTAACACATGTTTATCTACAACATCAAATAACCATTCCAAGCTTTGTTCATTCTCAAATATTCATATGGAAAAAAGAAAAAGGGTGGTTAGACATATATTTTCTAGTCTAAGATGATCTTGGAGTTCCAAATGAAGAACCATCTTACAAATGGAAGATTCTTAAGAATGAAAAGTGTTCCTTCATAATAGAAAGGATTAAAAAGGCCAAAAAATGGATATCAAATAACAAGAAACTGGTAGAATTTTCAAGTTTAAAATGAAATAATTCAAAATAACATGAAGGGCCAAGGTACTATCTAAAAATATTAAATTACAAACATTATTTGGAGATCTTACTAATCTCCATGGAGAGGAATCCTAATTTCATTTGATTAGGAATACTAAGAAATTTAAAGATTTTTTTTTCCCTTATAGTATATTGATTGGTAGTCTTCTCTTTAAGGATTTTTAAAATCTTACATTGTTTTACAACACCATAGGTTTCATGATAGTTTGTGGCTTGTTAGTCCTTGTTGAAGGTTGTTCGCTTTCAAAAGAGTGAATATTTTTTAATCTTTACATTTTTGTTGTTAGATATTATGGGATGCTTTTATAACCCTTATATTTATCTTCATTTAAAAATAATCCATATCAATCATATTCAAATTCTTTATATGTTTAAAATTTAAACCTTATTATCTATTTATCTACTTATTTATGTGTTCATGAATCTATTTAGTAGTTTAGATAGATATTAAAAAATGATACATATAGAAAATAAAATAAAATTTTGGAAGTAAAAATTCAAATTAGAACCACTTATTCAACTAATAACCCACAATGAAAGCCCAAGAGCCACTACTTGGAATTCCAACTTAAGATGTCACTTGTGGGGATTTGAACATGGATCTCTATCTTGAGATCCATATGGCTTTTCCATTTAAGCACAACCCCATTGACAAATAAAATGTTAATTTTTAATTATTTATTGTATTAATATTAAAAATAAAATAACTCTAAAAAATAAATAATATCAAAAAAGTTATTAAGTAAAAGTTAAAATAAATAAATATTTCACTTCTATGAGCATCACCTAGATGCAATGAGTGCTAAATGGGCCACATATTATCCTAAGAAATGGATTTTAGTGAACCACTACTCATGAAACATGGGTCAATGAGTTTGACTCGAAAAACTACATGATTGAATCCTCAAAGCAATATCATATTTTGACACGCTATGGAAAATACCTCATCATCAATTGATGAGCTAAAAAGGGCTCTATAATGAGTGCTTCATAAGGCACAACGGTTGTTGAAGGTTTTGCAAATGGGGTTGCAAGCGTTGTTGGTTTAACCTTGGGGAAACTCCATGGTTAAACATACTTGAGTTGGAGTAGTATTGTAATGAGTGACCTCCAGCCCAATGCTTCACCTATGTGAGCATCACCAAGATGCAATGAGTGCTAAGCGACCATTCATTACCATGAAAGATGGGTTGTTGTGATTTATTTATAAAGTGTAGTTTTTATTACATTATTATTGAAATATATAAGTATTTACTATTTTATTTATCAATTTATATAATAATTTTAATAATTTATTTAGTTTTATTTATTATAATAGTGAAAGTCTTTAGTAAATAAGAAAGAAAAATATAAATAAATAAAAATAATTCTTAAATAATTGTAAAGTAGAGCTATCATACATATTTTGAGAAAAAATTATATATATAGATTGAACAAATAATTAATAATTCCTTTTTTATTTATATTTTAAAAAACCCTAAACACACCACTACTAATCCCTCTACCTTAAAATATCAAATACCAAGTCCATGAGTTTATAAGCATCCCTATCTAATTGTCAATCATATTCCTAATTGGTATTTGTTAAATGTAACGTATGCTCCTTTCGAGTTCCAACGAATATACATAAGAAGTAGAAACACATACCATTACAAAAAAAAACCACCTGAAAAACAATACTTCTCTACATATTATACATAGATTGAACCAATAATTAATAATTTCTCTTTATTTATATTTCAAAAAACCCTAAAGACACCACCACTAATCCCTCTACCCTAAAATATGAAATACCAAATCTATGAGTTTATAGACCTCCCTATCTAATTGGCAATCATATTCCCCATTCATATTTGTTAAAGGTAACATATGCTCCTTTGGAGTTCCAACGAGTATACAAAAGGAGTAATAGAAACACGTGCCATTACCATAACGGTTCACTGAGAAAGCCCTAGAAGTTTCCAGACGCTTAGTCTCCCACTTCAAGCCACTATATATACATCATCGCAGTCAGAAGTAAATAGCCCCCTTTCGGCAGCTTGCTTTGGTAGGTTAACTTGCAATTTCTGTAAGTTATCTAGTTTCCATTTTTAAGATACGATTGTTAAGACCGCTTATGTTTTAGGGTATTTTTATTTGCAGTGAGTCAGAGGAGGGGGTTGATTGTATCCCAGGTGATGATGGATCCATTGAAGGTTGATGCCCAAAATGATGGACTTTAATAGCTTCTTGATGTCCAAAGGATGGCCAAAAATTGAGACCACAGAGATGATGACTAAATGGTACCCTGCCAGGTCTACTTTTCGGGGGAAGGATGGGAAGCTCATTTCAGCTCTCTTTTGTATGGAGATTGAATTCCGGAAGTTGTTTTACAAGCTGAAGGGTCAACAAGTCTCTAATAATCAGCTTACCATCAAAATAGATGAGGCTATATCCAAATCACAAAAGGTGCATGTCGAGGCCGGTGCACTTACTCATTACTTACAAGAACAACTACCTCAACAAACATACCATACTAAGGCCAAAAAAGCAAAAGTGGATGCCAAGGATATACAATTGGTGGAGAAAAACAGTCAGCTTGAGGAGAAAGGCAAAGAGATTGAGAGGATCAAGCATCAATTTACAAAGGCTGTGCAAATGGTGAAGCTGGCTAGACAGAGGGAATTGTTAGTAACACATCATCTCAAGCTCCAGACAGAGGAAGTTTACTAGCTTCGCTAACTTGGTTCTCAGACATCCGCTCCAAGATCCATCCACCCGGCTGTAGGGACGTCTTCTCAACCATCCTCTCAGTAGATAGTATGTTTAATTGTTCTCTCCCAGTTTTGTTTTCCAAACAACTTTCTTTTTGGGGAGGTTGATGTAGTTGGCTAATATTCTAAGTAAATCTTATTGTAATCAGAAAAATAAATAATTATTAGTTGATGTAATCGACAAGTAGTCTTTTTGGAGAGGTTGATGTAGTTGGCTAATACTCTAAGTAAATCTTATTGTAATCAACCAGATAAATAATTATTAGTTGATGTAATCGACAAGTAGTCTTTTTGGAGAGGTTGATGTAGTTGGCTAATATTCTAAGTAAATCTTATTGTAATCAGCAAAATAAATAATTATTAGTTGATGTAATCGACAAGTAGTTGCTGACGGCTGGCAGTTCTCAGCAACCATCGACTGCCCTATAAATATTATGTTTGTATACATCAATGGGAACCGCAGGCATTACTATCCTAAACATATTGTAATTGGACATGAATGAATAGAAATATCTTCTGATTGCTGATATGAATTATCTTGTTTATACTTTATTGTTTACTTTGTATAATTCCTTGTTGTAATCACTCCAGTAGAATCTGCAGTAAACAGTTCACATTTTGCATACATATTAATGAATGTCCATAATCTGTTCCAAAGGCACTCATCTGACCATACATATTAATGAATGTCCATAATCTATTCCAAAGGCACTCATTTTAGACAGACTTGAGGGAGATACAGCAGCAAACAGAACAGATACTGCTCTACATATGGTTCTTTTTTTCTTTAGCTTTAGCTTGATACTATTTGTTATGGGTAGTTCACATATCTATCTGTAGTTTTTGAATCCTTTGTAATCTCTTCATACTTAGCAGTCTTTGTTCATCAAATGCTCATTTGTAGCCACCAACGGCTTATTGTAACCTCTTAATGCTGCAATTTTGTATGAGTATTTCTTCAATAGAATTTCTATGTGCATTGACAATTACAAAAAAACAGCATGTTACTTTAAATGGGCGAAGGTGTGGACTTCTATTAAACACATAGAGTCAAATTGACACTATGCTCCTGCATCCCGCAAGTCTGTCTAAAATGAGTGCCTTTGGAATAGATTATGGAAATTCATTAATATGTATGGTCAGATGAGTGCCTTTGGAACAGACTATGGACATTCATTAATATGTATGCAAAATGTGAACTGTTTACTTCAGATTCTACTGGAGTGATTACAACATATACAAACATAATATTTATAGGGCAGTCGATGGTTGCTGAGAACTGCCAGTCGTCAGCAGCTACTTGCCGATTACATCAACTAATAATTATTTATTTTGCTGATTACAATAAGATTTACTTAGAATATTAGCCAACTACATCAACCTCTCCAAAAAGACTACTTGTCGATTACATCAACTAATAATTATTTATCTGGCTGATTACAATAAGATTTACTTAGAGTATTAGCCAACTACATCAACCTCTCCAAAAAGACTACTTGTCGATTACATCAACTAATAATTATTTATTTTGCTGATTATAATAAGATTTACTTAGAGTATTACATCAACCTCCCCAAAAAGAAAGTTGTTTGGCAAACAAAATTGGGAGAGAACAATTAAACATACTATCTACCGAGAGGATCGGTGAGAAGACGTCCCTACAGCTGGGTGGACAGATCTTGGAGCGGATGTCTGAGAACCAAGTTGGCGAAGCCAGTAAACTTCCTCTGTCTGGAGCTTGAGACGATGTGTTGCTAACAATTCCCTCTGTCTAGCCAGCTTCACCATTTGCACAGCCTTTGTAAATTGATGCTTGATCCTCTCAATCTCTTTGCCTTTCTCCTCAAGCTGACTGTTTTTCTCTGCCAATTGTATATCCTTGGCATCGACTTTTGTTTTTTTGGCCTTGGTATGGTATGTTTGTTGAGGTAGTTGTTCTTGTAAGTAATGAGTAAGTGCACCGGCCTCGACATTTACCTTTTGTGATTTGGATATAGCCTCATCTATTTTTCTGGTAAGCTGATTATTAGAGACTTGTTGACGCTTCAGCTTGTAAAACAACTTCCGGAATTCAATCTCCATACCAAAGAAAACTGAAATGAGCTTCCCATCCTTCCCCCGAAAAGTAGGCCTGGCAGGGTACCATTTAGTCATCATCTCTGTAGTAGGCCTGGCAGGGTACCATTTAGTCATCATCTCTGTGGTCTCAATTTTTGGCCATCCTTTGGACATCAAGAGGCTATTAAAGTCCATCATCATGCTTAGTTAAAGCAATCTCATCCATTGATCTTCATCATTGAATCTTAGCCCTTCATTCAAATTTGGGTTTTTATAAAAGATACCTATCATTTTCATTTCAACCCTAACCACAACTACCATCTTCAATATTTTGTTGTCATTATCACTAGGCCTATTCTAATGAAGGTGATTCAACCATGGTATAAGAATTATGGTAATATTACTTTGTTATTTTATGTTTCTATATTCATTTGTTTTTCATTATTGAAGTAGAATCTTTAAGATTTGAATTTTATATATTTGATAGTTGATACTACTGATTCATGATTTTACCCTATTTTACAAAATCTTCAAAAATTCTACCATCTATCCTAACCGTTAGGAATAATTAAATCAAAAACACAATTCTTCCCCAAAATGATTGCTATCTTTCTTGTTTTTGAACATACAACTCAGCAAATTTTAAGATTCTATCTTCGGCCATTGAGAGATTATTCGAAGTGTTAACCGACTGATTATTCTGCAATAGAAGGGAAAAAACAAACGAGGAGCAGTCGGAAATAGAAAATGCAGTATTGGTAATATTTGAAAAGGAAAGGTTTCCGCCAAGACAGACCCTGAGATTGCCATACGGATTATTGCATATGCATAGTAAGTAAATTAAATTGTTTTTATTATTCTTTTATGCATAGTAAGTCAATTAAATTGTTTTTATCATTCTTTCTTATTATCCTTTCTTTTAAGTCTCTTTTGAGCATTGTTTCGAGCTCTTTGAAGTCATTAAGTAGCGGAATATTGTTAGTTTTCTGAGATTGTGCTTCTCTTTCCCCGATTATTTTTTAAGTTCGACACCCCTGACGTCTTCGCACTTTCTGTGATATTGATATTCGCACTTTTAGTAATGCTGCGCTTGCTTCCTTGTCAAAAGCGCATGTGTGAAGAAATCTAGTCTCTTGTCTGTTCACCAGGACTTTCCCTAATAAGATTTCATACCAATTGATGTTACCTTTCCAGCCTTCGAGATAAAAAAAATAAAAAATTCCACACTTCTTTACAATATAAGCATTCAAAGAACATATGTTTTATTGTTTCAGGCTATCTACGAGAGCTGCACAAATCAATATCATTTTGGTTAATCTTATAAGTTAACTTTTGGAGAAATGAAAATTATTTGAAGCAAGCTTTCTAAGGATTTTTTTGCCAATAGTTGTAAGAAAAGGGATAGATTTGATTAAGGGAGTCAAAAATAGCATCGTTATTAGTGAGAGTTTTATTGATTATCTTGGACTTAATAACTCCTTATTAGTAGGGGTGCCATCTCTTCACTTAAGATCCTTGAAGCTATCTTTATCTTTGTTACAGATTCTCAGTCAATTTTAATCTTGATTAAAATAGCATTTCAATTGTATGATTATTTTTTTTTTAAATTTTTTTAGAAAAAATTGTGTATAATTTATTTATGTATCTATTTTTTTCTTTTGTTTTGTTTTGGAAGGTTTAAAAAAGGAAGATGTGAAAGTTCAAGTTTGAGGAGGAGTTATGAATATAACTGGTGAATGTAAGAAGGATGAGCTGGGAAAGAATGAAAAGTGGCATCGTTTGGAGAGATCACATGGCACTTACTTTCGTCGCTTTCGTCTACCAGATAATGTGATGCTGGATCAAGTGAAGGCCAACATGACAAATGGGGTGCTGACTCTGACAGTTCCCAAGACAGCTGAGAGTAAGCCCAAGATCATACCAATCGAAATATCTGAAAATTAACTACACTCTTATTCAATGGTTTTGTGTGGGAAATAAAGCATAGAGGAAATGTTCTCTGGTGCAATTAAAACAAGATTTCAGCTATTTCAATGTGTGAGCTAAAAACTGCTTATTTTGACCAAGGTCTTTATTAATATTTGTTGAGTTTGATATCGAATACATATGTGCATGCAAAATATTTTGAGAATAATAGATGTAACCACTGTCAACTGCTCAGAGGTATGTTTCAAACAGACATTTTTCTGCCTTCTCTACTAAGCTTTGAAGCCCTCCTGCCCTATATACTACCATTATTGCTTTCCTTATTTTGTTGCTTCCTGGTATACTCGCATTCAATGAATGAAAGTAATAGTTTGAATATTTGCAATAATTAATGATAATGCCATTCCCTATACCACATTTCTGCTAATTACGTTTCTGCTAGGGTTTGGAACTTCTCCTACTTGTATACTCTGATTGTTTATTGCTTCTAGATATCCGGTCTCATGTATCAACCAGCACAGTGAATTCTAATTTTCGAAGCAGACCACTAAAATTTAAATTTACAAAATGTTTACTTTAATTTATTAGAGATGTCTATTATTTCTAATTTTATTTTCTTGAAACGTAAATTGAAGAGATTAGAATTAGTATTTTAAAAATTATATGTAATTTATGAACTGTAAAAAATTAATATCAATTTTTTGATTGACATTTTTTCTTATTTTATAAACAAATATTCTACTTTAGGCTGTTGTCTTCATATTTAATTTATGTGTTCTTATAAATTTGGCATTTTAACATAATTTACTTTTTGTGCAAAGATCATCATACTACTATTTAGTGCACCTAGTTAAGGTCATTATGTCATATATTGATACATGATAATGCTTATGATCTTGAGGGTTTCTCAAATTTTTCTTAATTTCACCTTATTTCATAAAAAAACTGATTGCTCTTACCTTCCTTCCTAATAGGACATACTTTCTGCATTTTTAATTCACCTCATCCTATAAATACATTTCCCACTTTAGCATATTGTCTTCATAAATTTAAAATACTCAACATAATTATCAGATTGCCTTTCCTTGATCCTTGGTCTCATTTTTGTTTATTTGATTCAGTAAAGAACAAAAGCCTAAATCTAGCTCTTCATTGAAGGCTATGAATCTATTTTCCATGCATATAGTGTAGTGTATCAGATTGTCTTTCCCTAATCCTTGGTCTCATTTTTGTTTCTTTGATTCAGTAAAGGACAAAAGCCTAAATCTAGCTCTTCAATGAAGTCTATGAATCTATTTTCCATTCATATAGTGTAGTTATAACATGTGAGTTGTGAGTAATGTTTTGAATAGATTATGAGAGTGTGAGAAATGCATAGAGAGTCGGGAGAGAGATAATAGGGAAAAAGAGATAGGAAAGTGAGAGAGATAGATGAGGACAAAGAGAGAGTTAAAGAGAGAGGGGGTCGGAATAGAGAAAGATCTTGAGATAGATATATGGTGTGCCACTATCTGTATGTAACATTTGTGTAAACACCTAAATATCATTGCCATTTTCAATGATTTTTTTCCATTACTAGTTGTTTCGTATCATCCACCTTTTGGTAGGAATAGATTGAGTAGTCTTAAAACCCTAGCATGGTATGTACTAATTGAATAATGTAGCAACATACTGGATAATCTTTTATAAACCAAAGACAAAGTGAAAGGCTAGAGTATCTATGTTTGTACCCTTGATGGTTTCTCATAGGTGTAATTGTAGAAATCTATTTTGTGTATGTTTGATTTCAATAATTTTTTTCTTCTTATTCCCATTATATAACATATACTTAGGAATATATCATATTAAGATCATAAAAGTGGTATATCTTTCCTCCCAGTGCACATCAATTGTAGTTGAACCCTATCATATTAGAATACACTCTACCTTTGGATTAGGATGTGTAGGATCCTCCAAACATCCTCTAATATCACAATCATCTTTTTAGAGTGTCACCACTTTGACTAAAATTAGCATTAGAATTATGAATAAAATAGGATTACTCATAAGGTAAGGTTTGAATAAGGGTTATAATTAACCTATTTAAATAGGTTGATAAGATATATATATAATATTTTTTTAATAAAATCCTCTCTAAATATATATTTAATCCTCTAAAATATAGAATTTACATATACACAATTCAAATTATAATGAAATATTATATTATATTATACTAGATCCTTTATTTATATAATCTTTTGTTATAATTACGTGTAAATTTAGGGTTAGGATTAGTGTTAGGGTTAGAGTTTCACATGTTTAATTTGATATTTAGGATTAGGGTTACAAGTAGTGTTAGAGTTATGGTTAGGGATTGAATTAGGATTATATTTTTCATATCTATCTTTAGAAAAATATATGCTACATGTAGTATTTCATTAATTATCATGACGATAGACTAAAAACTATAGCTTGAAACTCCTATTATAACATTAATTTATAAGAAAAGAAAAAGATAAATTTTTTAAGTCTCATTAAGGGTAGCATTGTGTATATTTTTCTTAGGATTTTTTGTACATTTTTTTTGTAATTTTGATGTAAGCACATTTTTTTATATTATTTCATTTATTAAACTATAAATTTGACATATGTTATTTTAGGATTTAGAATTTTTTTTTTTTTACTTTAGAACTATTTAATAAAATTTCATAAAGTGATTTTTGTATTATTTTTATTTGTATTTATTTTTAGAGTTTAGAAATAATTTAGATTACTTTATAAGTATGAAATGACTCTTTTTTCTCAAAATAAAAAATAAAAAATAATTTTTAACCATTCTCTCTTCCATGAATTGTATTATAAAATTATATATATATATATATATATATATATATATATATATATATAACAAGTAAAGTAAACCTCTATGTTTCCATCATATGAATCCATGCATATGAACCTCTATGTTTCCATTCATATCTAGATTAGTAATATTTTACAATCATTCATATTAAGGACAATAACTTGGAGATTTGCTGAATTGTCTTGGTCAGAAAATAAATCAACATAGACATTATTTACTAGGTTGATGTCTTTCTTTTAGAAAGTGTGAATCTTATAGCGCTCTTGAAGAGTTGAAACTTTCATTGTTGGCTCTCCAATTTCACTTTTAAAATTGATGGGAGATTATTATTACATCAAAAGGAATTAAAATAGAGTTGAAGCATTTATCCATAAAAGAAAATTTAATAACCTTTAATTCTATTTATAATTTTCAAAATAATTTCATATTATAGATATTGAAGAGCAATCAAATATAATGAACCTTTAATAATATCTTCAACTAAGATCCTACAAGGACCATATCTCCTATATCATTTCCCAATCTTATCACATAGATTTATTAACCTATCTCTCCAACTATTTAGTTATATTCCTTTAACAACTAAAAAAGCATTACAAGTCAAGCCAGTTAAAAGTAAGATTGCTTCTCACATATTGAATTTGACAATTGAATATGTTGCCTGAATACGATTTAGGAGGGGACAATTATTTATGTTTTAAGTTATGCTAAATAGACATCTTAAATTTTAAAATTTATTTTTATAGAATATCTCCATCTTTTCATTAAATCATTTTAATACAAATGATATTCTTTCAACTTTAAAAAGTTTTAATCTAGAATTCAGAAACTAATTTACATTTACTAAAACTATTTTGTGAAAAATAGAATTACAATTGTTAGAGTCTGCATGCTTTCAATCAATTATGCATCAACTTATTGGGCTTTTGAAGGTCATGGTTTACAGGTTTGAATCTCTCTATATATGTTAAAATAATACTCCTGCTTATAGAAATATCTAAAGTCATATGGTACTTGCATATTTGACATTTCTAAACTCTCTTTTGATTTAAAATACAGTGGACTTAAGGGGACAAGTACGAAGTTTCAATCATTTTTATTGACTTTGGGTAATACTATAAATCGATAGCAGTTTAAGGAGTTGTTAATTATAGTATTAGAGACTTAATAATAATTTATACATAGACCAAAGTTAACAACTCTGGCATTGCCCTGCAAAAAAAAGTCGATCATGAAGAACTACAATGGATTTTACTGAGATAATATCGGCCCAACTTAACAAGAATTTACATACGAAATAATAACTAAGTTCATATCTACTACACCCGAATATAATGCGAACAATATAGCGTTGGATTGTGGGCTCTATATAGTTCAATAGGTGTGTATAAATATACGATATTGCTGGGGAAATTGCTGCAATAGTGCATAGAAATGCAACAAAAATGATATGATCAATACATTTCATATAATATGAGTATCTAAGTAGTAATATAAAACATCATCAAATATTATATAAATATCAAGTAAATGAATTACATCATATGGTGGAAGCATAAGCATCTATGAACATTAAATGAATGAAAGGATTTAATGCATGAGCTAATGAAATAATGCCATCTTCTAAAAAAGTTAGCCTGGGAGAGGAATATTTGAAATAAGGTCCATCTTCTAGGTCAGGTCATGTAGCCCAATCCATGAACATGGTTGTGAAACATATTGGTGTCTTATTGTAATCCATATTGTAAAATGTACCAAATATAGTTCTTAACTATTGAATAAGTGACATAAGGCTAGTACACCATGTATAGACATGGATATATATAATTCACTTAAGGATTGATAATGGATGCATATATATTTAGATTTGTAGTTTATATTGCTATGCACACAATAAAATTGTAATACACATAAATAATGAAGAAAATAGTAGAAGACACTCTTATATATACCTCATAATTGCAATGATTTTGGGATCCATATTATATTTTTCTTATGGTTAATATAAACCTTGTTTAGGTCCAAGAACTATAAGAAATGTACGTAAATACTATCAAAAAAGCTCTGAATAGATCAAGGTAACAGGGCAGGAAAAATAGCCCACAAAACCCCGCACACTCACTACACAACCAGACCAGGCAAGAAATGAACCGCACAACCAAAACAAACGAAAATACACCTCCAAGCATAATATAGCCGATGAACTCCATGCCCAGACATGGGCAATACAACCTATCTATTAGCTACTTGAAATTCTATGATATCTTCCTACATCAATCTGATTGCACTCAAAGGGAAATTATTCAACCAACATCATACTTCAAGATAAAACCAGTGTTAGCAGCCCAATCAGTTACCCAATTCCTAGCTCCACAACTACATCAAACTCTTTGACCAACCATATAGGTCACTTGATAATCACTTATTATTTGGAATTCTACACTAATCCCCCTCAACCGATAACTTATTTCATCCCTTCTACCTTGCAGTCATTAGACCCCACAATATAGCATGAGTACCAAATTATTGGACTCAAACCCATTGCATAAAGAAAAAGAACCAATAGGATGCCCATTATTATCTATAAACACCCCCCCACCGCAAACAATAGTAGGATTATTTTTTTCTAAACCATGAAAGTTAAACTTAATCGAGCCTTCCGCTGGAGGGAGTCAAACCATAGGATCAGAAATGAGGGGAGCAGAAAAGAGGGAGGGATCCAACCATTGAAATCTCAGCCAAGCCATCTCCCACACCCATTCATGATCCAAAATGACTCAGCTGTTGCCTTTGTAAATTTCCCCCAACTCAATAATGAGCTTTTCACTAAATCCCAAACTCTGCCAAGAATAAAACATTTTAAAATAAAAAGATAAAAATGAAAAAAAAAAAGTGTCTCAACCTTGCATAGACATAAAAATAACACCAGCCAAGAATAGAAGATTTTGTGATAGGTGAAAAGCGGCTATTTTGAGAAGTATCTCTTGTATGAAGATAGAGATAAGTTTTTAGTAGATGTTTTTGAAAGAAATGCTTTATCTCTAGAAGTTTCTTATATGCAATGTAATACTATTTATTGATACTTTGAGACGGTCATTTTTGAGAGAGAGATGTGTGAGAGGTAGTTTGCAAGTTTGTATGTTGTCGAAATGCTGCTGAAATCCCTCTAAATTGAGTTGATCCAAAGACTCCTGTAAGAACTTGCATTGCAAGTGTGTTGTAATCTATTTCAAGATTTGATAATGCATCGTGTAGGTTTTGGACTGTGGGTTTTTTCTCTCGAAAGGGTTTTCCCCACGTAAATCACTAAGTCATGGTTTTATTGGTATTATGAATTTTTTCGAATCTCTACAATTTTTTATATGAACTTTGCATAAACCTCCTCTCAAGGTTAGCATAGGAAGCATTTCCGCACACATTTTCTTCCTTACAAGTGGTATCAGAGCCTAGCCAATTTTGCTTCTATTTGTTGGGTATAGGCTTTTTTGAGCTAATCAAGTTTGAGTGGGACCTTGTGCAAAGTATTACATATTTTGTATTGCAAGATAATAAAGATGGGGAGCACATCTAGGAGGAATGAAGTAGAGAAATTTTTTGGCATGAATTTTGAGACATGGAAGCTGAAGATGGAAGATGTGTTGATTGATTGGGATCTATGCGATGCAGTGGATGAAACTGTCCAAAGGCCTATGGATCAAAATTTGGCTACAAAATATGATGTAATGGATAGAAAAGCTAAAGGTTTCATTAGACTATGTCTTGCAGATTCAATCCTGATAAATTTCCATGAAGAAATCACTTCGAACAATCTCTGGAAGAAGTTGGGTGAGATATACCAAGCCAAATCTCTAGTAAATAATATTTTCTTGAGGAAGGAATTGTATTCCTTGAGAAGGGAAGAAGGTGGACAAATTTTTGAGAATCTTGAAACATTTAAAATGTTAGTCACTCAATTCACCTCAGTTGGGGTTAAGATGGACAAAGAAGAAAGGTGTCAATCTTTGTTGTGCTCACTGCCAAACTCATGGGACAGCTTAGTCGTGGCCATTGGGAACACTTTTGTCATCTTGAAGATGGAGGATATTGTTGGTTCTCTACTCTCTGAAGAGATGAGAAGGAAGGTCTCTCTGAGTGCCAAAATGGCCTTGAGTGTTTGAGGAAGACCAAAAGAACAAGGCAAAGATGAGAAGCAACGTGGTCATTCCAAGTCTAAAAATAATGAGAGATCAAAATCTCCTGGTAAGTCCAAGGTAATATGTTGGAATTGTGGAAAACTTGAACACTTCCAAAAGGACTGTAAAGAAGACAAGAAAAAGAAGAAGCGAGATTTTGATTCTGAGTCTGAAAAGGAAGATGGAGATGCCTTTATTGAAGCCTTGGCTACTCATGCAAGTGATAATATATGGTTGATATACTCAAGTGCATCTTTCCACATGACTCCTAACAAAAATTGGTTTAGTAAGTATGAAAACTATGATGGTGGTAAGGTGTATTTGGGTGATGATTCTTTCCTTGATATTGTTAGTCATGGAAATATTGATGTGAATTTTGTTGATGGTAGAGTTGGAGAATTTGATGGTGTCTTGCATATCTTAGGACTAGCAAGAAATTTATTATTTGTTAGCAAGCTTTAAATAGATGCGGGTGTGCATGTACATTTTTCTGAAGCAGGTGTGAAAATGGTGAGAGGCGCTATGGTGATAATGAGAGGAAGTAGATTGGGTACATTGTACTAGTGATATCCATGCACAGTCGAATGCAATAGCACTTATGATAAGATTAAGCCAAAAACTACTTCGCTGAAAAAGGGGATGTTTTCCTCTTTTCCAGATGGTTGTGGCTTCTATGTACCCAAGGGTGCTCTATCTACTGAATCAAAGTTACCAGCAGAGAAGACCATGTTATGGAACCAAAGGCTTGGCAACATTGGAGAGAAGGGTTTAAAAGCCCTAGAAAACAAGAACCTCATTGAGGGTTTAAATGATTGCTATCAAGAGTTTGATTTTTGTGAACATTGTATTTATAGAAAATAGAACCACGTTTATTTTTACTCGTCTTCTCATAAGTCTTCATGTATCTTGGATCTGATTCATTCTGATGTATTTGGTCCTATTGATGTTTCTTCTATTGGTAAATCAATTTATTATGTCACTTTTATTGATGGTTTTAGTACAAGAACATGGTTATATTTTTTAAAGAGTAAATCTAAAGTTTTTAGTCGTTTTAAGAATTTCAAGGCTACGGTAGAAACTCAGACTAGAAAGAAAATTAATTTTTTTTGCACTAGCAATTGTGGTGATTATTGTTCTGCAAACTTTGATAGATTCTATATAGATTACGAGATTAAAAGATAAAATACAACTCTGTATTCTTCATAGCAGAATGAAGTTGTAGAAAGAATGAACAAAACATTGATGGATAAGGCTAGGAGCATGTTGAGTGGAGCTAGTCTAGAAAAAAAGTATTGGGCTGAAGTTATTGTCACTGCTTGTTATTTAATAAATAGATCTACATCAACGCTTGTTGATAAAATTCCAATGGAGGCATGGTCAGGGAAAAATCCTTCACTTAGACATCTGATAAAAAGTGATAAAAAATTTAAAAATTGAAGGAATGATTAGTGGATATTAAACACACCTTTGGGTTTCATAACACTAGTCTAGGAGTCTATTGGAACTAAATAGTTTACATGGAATAATTCATAGAAATTATTCTAGAATCTAGTTATTGTGGTGCATTATATGTTTGACAATACAAAGATGGAGATCATGTTGGAAATTTTTTTTTCATGATAATTCTTTTTGTGGTAATATGAAAGGACAAGGATATATTATTTCATAGTATGAAAGGGAAACAATAAAATTTATTGCATAATATTGAGCTTCACACAATGAAGGATAACAAGTTATGAAAGATAAAATATGGATAGTGTGGATTACTTCGAGTTTCTTGAAATAGTTCAAGTGAGAATTAGAATAAAGGGCACACCTAAAAAAATCACTATAGGGGATTATTAGGGATAGGAACACCTTATGCAAATAGTTGATTTATTGTACAATTTTTCTTCTCAATATGAGGTATGATATTGTAGTTTTACTAACTTTATTTTAACACATGTTTATCTACAACATCAAATAACCATGCCAAGCTTTGTTCATTCCCAAATATTCATATGGAAAAAAGAAAAAGGGTGGTTAGACATATATTTTCTAGTCTAAGATGATTTTGGAGTCCCAAATGAAGAACCATCTTATAAATGGAAAGGGTTCCTTCATCATAGAAAGGATTAAAAGGGCAAGAAAAATGGATATCAAATAATGATCATTGACCAACTATTGTAATCTCTCAAGAAGAAGAGAGTGGAATTACAATAAATTGGAAGAATTTCCAAGTTTAAAAGGAAATAATTCAACATAACATGAAGGGGGAAGGTACTATCTAAAAATATTAAATAAAAAAAATTATTTGGAGATCTTACTAATCTCCATGGAGAGGAATCCTAATTTCGTTTGATTAGGAATACTAAGAAATGTAAAGAGTTTTTTTTCCTCATAGTATGTTGATTGGTAGTCTTCTCTTTGAGGTTTTTTAAACTTTTTTTTACAACACTATAGGTTTCATGATAGTTTGTTTCTTGTTAGTTCTTAGTTGAAGGTTGTTTGATTTCAAAAGAGTGAACATTTTTTCATCTTTACATTTTTGTTGTTAGATGTTATGGGATGCTTTCATAACCATTATATTTATCTTCATTTAAAAAAATCCATATCAATCATATTCAAATTCTTTATATGTTTAAAATTTAAACCTTATTATCTATTTATCTACTTATTTATGTGTTCATGAAACTATTTAGTAGTTTAGATAGATATTAAAAATGACACATATATGGAAAGTAAAATAAAATTTTGGAAGTAAAAATTAAAATGGATCATAGAAAACATGATCAAAATTTTCAAAAAATTGAATGAAAATAAATGATTTATTTTAGTTTCTGATCTTTTTTACTTTTGCCAAAAAAAAGCAAATAAATCATTTATTTTCATTCAAATTTTTCAAAATTTGATCATGTTTTGATGATCTATTTCATCACTATTGACAAATAAAATACCCTTCAATTAAAATGAAAAATTAAATACACACACCCTAAGATTGACATTTCCAAGCACCTTTTAGATAGATCTATTTAAGACATATTTAGTAGTTAGTTTATCATTCCTACATATATTTGTAGGATTTCTTTTTGAACATATTTATTTATTATGTTAGTAGAAGCAAGGGGTGGAGTGTAATGGTGTGAGTTTGTTAAGAAAACGATTAAAGAGCCTACATACAAAAATAAAATAAAAACTAAAGCACATATTGATAAAAAAAAATAAAAACTATAAAATAATTCATAAATTAAACTACCATACCTATCTTCTTAATATATATATATATATATATATATAATAGCAACATATTCAACTTAGAACCACTTATTCAACTTTATTCAACCAAGAAGCCACAATGAAAGTCCAAGAGCACCACTTGGAATTCCAACTTAAGATGTCACTTATGGGGATTTAAATAGGGATCTCTACCTTGAGAACCATATGGCCTTGCCATTTAAGCACAACCCCATTGAAAAATATAATGTTAATTTTTAATTATTTATTGTATTAATATTAAAAATAAAATAACTCTTCAAAATAAATAATATCAAAAAAATTATTAAGTAAAAGTTAAAATAAATAAATGTTTCACTTCTATGAGCATCACCTAGATGCAATGAGTGCTAAATGGACCATAGATTATCCTAAGAGATGGATTTTAGTGAACCACTACTCATGAAACATGGATCAATAAGTTTGACCTAAAAGACTACATGATTGAATCCTCAAAGTGATATCATATTTTGACACACTATGGAAAATAACTCCTTCTTATCGATTGATGAGCTAAAAAGGGCTCTATAATTAGTGGTTCATAAGGCGCAATGATTGTCGAAGGTTTTGCAAATGGGGTTGCAAGCTTTGTTGGTTTAACCTTGGGGAAACTCCATGGTTAAACATACTTGAGTTGGAGTAGTACTGTGATGAGTGACCTCCCCTCCGGCCTAATGCTTCCCCAATGTGAGCATCACCTAGATGCCATCAGTGCTAAGTGGACCATTCATTACCATGAGAGATGGGTTCTTGTGATTTATTTATAAAGTGTATTGTTTATTACATTATTATTGAAATATATAAGTATTTACTATTTTATTTATCAATTTATATAATAATTTTAATTAATTTTTTAGTTATTTTTATTTATTATAATAGTGAAAGTCTTTAGTAAATAAGAAAGAACAATATAAATAAATATAAATAATTCTTAAATAATTGTAAAGTAGAGCTATTATACATATTTTTAGAAAAAAGTATATATATAGATTGAACCAATAATTAATCATTCCTTTTTTATTTATATTTTAAAAAACCCTAAACACACCACTACGAATCCCTCTACCTTAAAATATCAAATACCAAGTCCATTAGTTTATAGACATCCCTATCTAATTATCAATCATATTCCTCATTGATGTTTGTTAAATGTAATGTATGCTCCTTTAGAATTCCAACGAATATACATAGAAAGTAGTAGAAACGTGTACCATTACCAAAAAACCACCTCAAAAACAATACTTCTCTACATATTATACATAGATTGAACTGATAATTAATAATTTCTTTTTATTTATATTTTAAAAAACCCTAAACACACCACCACTAATCCCTCTGCCCTAAAATATCAAATACCAAATCATGAATTTATAGACATCCCTATCTAATTGCCAATCATATTCCTCATTCATATTTGTTAAACGTAACATATGCTCCTTTGGAGTTCCAACGAGTATACAAAAGGAATAATAGAAACACGTGCCATTACCATAACGGTTCACTGAGAAAGCCCTAGAAGTTTCCAGACGCTTAGCCTCCCACTTCAAACCACTATATATACATCATCGCAGCCAGAAGCAAATAGCCCGCTTTCGGCAGCTTGCTTTGGTAGGTTAACTTGCAATTTCTGTAAGTTATCTAGTTTCCATTTTTAAGATACGATTGTTAAGACCGGTTATGTTTTACGGTATTTTTGTTTGCAGTGAGTCAGAGGAGGGGGTTGATTATATGCCAGCATGTCTTCAACACAGTGGAATGGGGATAGGACAGATGGGGTGATGATGGATCCATTCAACCTTGATGCGTGGAACCCAAATCCTCTTAGAGGGGAAATGTATAATGACTCCGGGGACAACACAGTCACTATTCATATTCCTGTGGATTGGCTTGAAACTGATGATACCCACATCTTCAAAGCTAGTTTACCTGGTATTGTTAATTAATTTATGTGCGTTTTAATAAGTTGTGATAATTTAGATGGTATTCTTTTTAGTTGTAGGATGTTTTTATTAAGATTTAGTTGTGTAGTTCTCAGTAATTTTTTCTGTTTTTTTTTATTTAAATATAAGTGGTGAATCAATTTACATTAATGCCCATGCATTATCGGGTATATACTGCTCACAGTTGTAAGAAGTGATAAAAAAAACCTACGGTGTTCCAGGTCTGTTGCTTTAATGCATACGAGGCTGAGCTTACAGTTATATAGTAGATACATGACTGAGTTTATAGTTATATATGTACATACATAGTTACACAACATCTTACTCATATGGGTATATAAAACATTATGACAAAACAGCTATTAGTGAGAGTTTTATAGATTATCTTGGAGTTAATCTTATTAATAGCGGTGCCATCTCTCCACTTAAGATCCTTGAAGCTATCAGCTTTATCTTTGTTATAGATTCTCAGTCAGTTTTTATTAAATCATATCATTTTTTTGATTTGATACTGATAAAATAGCATTTGAATTGTATGATTATTTTTTTTAAGTAAATTTTTAGAAAAAAGTGTGTATAATTTATTTATGTATATATTTTTTTTTGTGTTTTGTTTTGGAAGGTTTAAAAAAGGAAGATGTGAAAGTTCAAGTTGAAGGAGGAGTTATGAATATAACTGGTGAGCGTAAGAAGGACGATCTGGGAAAGAATGAAAAGTGGCATCGTTAGGAGAGATCACATGGCACTTACTTTCGTCGCTTTCGTCTACCAGAGAATGTGATCTTTGATCAAGTGAAGGCCAACATGACAAATGGGGTGCTGACTCTGACAGTTCCCAAGACAGCTGAGAGTAAGCCCAAGATCATACCAATCGAAATATCTGAAAATTAACTACTCTTATTCAATGGTTTTGTGTGGGAAATAAAGCATAGAGGAAATGTTCTCTGATGCAATTAAAACAAGATTTCAGCTATTTCATTGTGTGAGCTAAAAATTGCTTATTTTGACCAAGGTCTTTATTAATATTTGTTTTGAGTTTGACATCGAATACATGTAACTACTGTCAGCTCAGAGGTATGTTTCAAACAGACATTTTTCTCCCTTCTCTACTAAGGTTTGAAGCCCTCCTGCCCTATATACTACCATTATTGCTTTCCTCATTATGTTGCTTCTGGTATACCCGCATTCAATGAATGAAAGTAATAGTTTGAATATTTGAAATAATTAATGATAATGCCATTCCCTATACCACATTTCTGCTAGGGTTTGGAAGTTCTCCTACTTGTATACTCTGATTATTTATTGCTTCTAGTTATCCGGTCCCATGTATCAACCAGCACAGTGAATTCAAATTTTCGAAACAGACCACTAAAATTTAAACTTCCAAAAATTTTACTTTAATTTAGAGAGATGTCTATTATTTCTAATTTTATTTTCTTGAAACCTGAATTGAAGAGATTAGAATTAGTATTTTTAAAATTATATGTAATTTATGAACTGTGAAAAATTAATATCAATTTTTTTATTGAAATTTTTTCTTATTTTATGTACAAATATTCCAGTTTAGTCTACTGTCCTCATATTTATTTTTTTGTTCTTATAAATTTGACATTTTCATATAATTTACTTTTTGTGCAAAGATTATCATACCACTATTTAGTGCATCTAGTTAAGGTCATTATATCATATATTGCTGCAAGGTCTAATTCTTTCCTCAAATGTCATATATTAATACATCATAATGCTTATGATGTTGAGGGTTTCTCAAAATTTTCTTAATTTCACCTTATTTTATAAAAAACTGATTGCATTTACCTTTCTTCCTAATAGCACATATTTTCTATATTTTTAATTCACCTCATCCTATAAATAGATTTCTCATATTGTCTTCATGAATTCAAAATACTCAACATAATTATCAGATTGCCTTTCCCTGATTCTTGGTCTCATTTTTGTTTATTTGATTTAGTAAAGGACTAAATCCTAAATCTAGTTCTTCATTGAAGGCTATGAATCTATTTTCCATGCATATAGTGTAGTTATAACACGAGTTGTGAGTAATGTGATGAATAGATTTTGAGAGAGTGAGAAATGCATAGAGAGTCGGGAGAGATAATAGGGAAAGAGGGATAGGCAAGTGAGAGTCATAGATGAGGATAAAGAGAGAGTTAAATAGAGAGGGGGTTGGAAGACATAAAGATCTTGAGATAGATATATAGCATGCCACTATCTATATGTAACATTTGTGTTAACACCTAAATATCATTACCATTCTTAATGATTTTTTTTCATTATTAGTTGTTTGGAATCATCCACTTTTTGTATGAATAGATTGAGTAGTCTTAAAACCATAGCATGGTATGTACTAATTGAATAATGGAGCAGCATAATGGATAATCTTCTATAAACGAAAAAGAAAGTGAAAGGCTAGAGTATCTATGTTTGTACCCTTGATGGTTTCTCATAGGTGTAATTGTAGAGTTCTAATTTGTGTACTTGAATACACTAATTATGTTTGATTTCAATGTTTTTTTTCTTCTCATTCCCATTCAATTCAAAAAAATATAATCTCCATACTATTAAATGAGCTGTATTAGGTGTTTCATTATGTGATTTATTATTGTAATCATATAATCTACAATTTTAAATGTGAGGAGATAATAAGGAGTATTGAATATAGTATTGTTGAGTAGGGCATATGTGTTTATCCTTATTATGCTTAGGAATATATAACATATACTTAGGAATATATCATATTAAGATAATAAAAGTGGTATCTCTTTCCTCCTAGCATTCGCACATCAATTATAGTTGAATCCTATCATATTAGATTACACTCTACCTTTGGATTAGGATATGTAGTATCCTCCAAACATCCTCTAATATCACAATCATCTTTTTAGAGCATCACCACTTTGACTAAAATTAGCATTAGAATTATGATTAAAATAGGGTTACTGATAAGGTATGGTTATAATTAATACTAGGGTTAGAATTAAGGATAAGACTAGAATTAGGATTATGGTTAGAATAAGGGTTATAATTAACCTATTTAAATAGTTGGATAAGATATATATAAAACATCTTTTTTTTTTATAAAATCCTTTATAAATATATATTTAATCCTCTAAAATATAAGAATTTACATATATACAATTCAAATTATAATGAAATATTATATTGTATACTAGATCCTTTATTTATATAATCCTTTGTTATAATTATGTGTAATTTTAGGGTTAGGATTAGTGTTAGGGTTAGAGTTTCGTATGTTTAATTTGATCTTTAGGATTAGGGTTACAAGTAGTATTAGAGTTATGGTTACAATTAAGATTAGGGTTAGGGATTAAATTAGGATTATATTTTTCAATTCTTTCTCTAGAAAAATATATGCTACATCCTATTCTAAACTAGTTAAATTCAGCATGATTTATCTATTCATATGAATCCATGCATATGAACCTCTATATTTCCATTCATATCTAGATTACTATACCTAGATTAGTAATATTTTACAATGATTCACATTGTGAACAATAACTTGGAGATTACAATAATTCACATTGTGAACAATAACGTGGAGATTTGCTGAATTGTCTTGGTCAGACAATAAATCAACATAGACATTATTACTAGGTTGATGTCTTTCTTTTAGAAAATGTGAACCTTATAGTGCTCTTGGAGAGTTGAAATTTTTATTGTTGGCTCTCCGATTTCACTTTTTCAATTGATGGGAGATTATTATTATTACATCAAAAAGAATTAAAATAGAGTTGAAGCATTTATCCATAAAAAAAAATTAATAACCTTTAATTCTATTTATAATTTTCAAAATAATTTCATATTATAAATATTGAAGATATCTAATGAACCTTCAAGGATATCTTCAACTAAGATCCTACAAGGAGCATGTCTCCTATATCTTTTCCCAATCTTATCACATAGATTTATCAACCTATCTCTCCTACTGTTTAGTTATATACCTTTAACAACTAATACAAACATTACAAGTCAAGCGAGTTAAAAGTAAGATTGCTTCTCACATATCAAATTTGAAAATTGAATATGTTGTCTGAATATGATTTAGGAGGCTATGATTATTTAAGTTTTGAGTTATGCTAAATAGACATCTTAATTTTTTTTTTATAAAAATCTATAATATTTCCATCTTTTCATTAAATCATTTTAATACAAATGATATTCTTTCAATTTTGAAAAGTTTAAGGTAGAATTTAGAAACTAATTTACTTGTACTAAAACTATTTTGTGAAAATAAAATTACAATTGTTAGACTCTGCAGGCTTTCAATCTATAAAAAAATGAAATCAATTATTCATCAACTTATTGGTCTTTTGAAGGTCATGGTTTACAGGTTTGAATCTCTCTATATGTTAAAATAATACTCCTGCTTATAGAAATATCTAAAGTCATATGGTATTTGCATATTTGGCATTTCTAAACTCTCTTTTGATTTACAATACAGTGGACTTAAGGAGACAAGTACTAAGTTTCAATCATTTTTATTGAGTTTGGGTAATACTATAAATAGATAGCAGTTAAAGAATTGTTAATTATATTATTAGAGACTTAATAATAATTTATACATAGACCAAAGTTAATACCTCTAGCAATGCCCGCAAAAAAAAAATCGATCATGCAGAACTACTATGGATTTTAATGAAATAATATCGGTCCAACTTAACAAGAATTTACGTACGAAATAATAACTAAGTTCATATCTAATACACCTGAATATAATGCGAACAATATAGCGTTGGATTGTGGGCTCTATATAGTTCAATAGGTGTGTGTAATATACCATATTTCTGGGGAAATTGCTGCAATAGTGCATAGAAATGCAACAAAAATGATATGATCAATACATTTCATATAATATGAGTATCTAAGTAGCAATATAAAACATCATCAAATATTATACAAATATCTAGTAAATGAATTACATCATATGGTGGAAGCATAAGCATCTATGAGCATTAAAGGAATGAAAGGATTTAATGCATGAGCTAATGAAATAATGCCATCTTCTGAAAAGTTGCCCTGGGAGAGGAATATTTGAAATAAGGTCCATCTTCTAGGTCAGGTCATGTAGCTCAATCCATGAACATGGTTGTGAAACATATTGGTGTCTTATTGTAATCCATATTGTAAAATGTATCAAATATAGTTCTTAACTATTGAATAAGTGACATAAGGCTAGTACGTCATGTATAGACATGGATATATATAATTCACTTAGGGAGTGATAATGGATGCATATATATTTAGATTTGTAGTTTATATTACTATGCACACAATAATATTGTAATATGCATAAATAACAAAGAAAATAGTAGAAGATACTCTTATATATACCTCATAATTGCAAAGATTTTGGGATCCATATTATATTTTTCTTATGGTTAACATAAACCTTGTTTAGGTCCAAGAACTATAAGAAATGTAGGTAAATACTATCAAAAAAGCTCAGAATAGATCAAGGTAACAGGTCAGAAAAAATAGCCCACAAAACCCCACACACTCACTACACAACCAGACCAGGCAAGAAATGAACCGCACAACCAATTCAAACAAAAATACACCTCCAAGCATAACATTGCCGATGAACTCCATGCCCGAACATGAGCCATACAACCTATCCATTAGCTACTTGAAATTCTATGATATCTTCCTGCATCAATCTAATTGCACTCAAAGGGAAATTACTCAACCAACATCATACTTCAAGATAAAACCAGTGTTAGCAGCCCAATCAATTACCCAATTCCTAGCTCCAAAACTACATCAAACTCTTTTGACAAACCATATAGGTCACTTGATAATCACTTATAATTTGGAATTCTACACTAATCCCCCTCAACCCATAACTTATTTCATCCCTTCTACCTTGCAGTCATTAGACCCCACAATAGAGCACGAGTATTAGCCAGATTATTGCACTCAAACCCGTGGCATAAAGAAAAAGAACCAACAGGATGCTCATTATTATCTGTAAACACCCCCCCACCGCAAATAATAGCAGGATTATTTTTTTCTAAACCATGAAAGTTGAACTTAATCAAGCCTTCCACTGGAGGGAGTCAAACCATAGGATCAGAAATGAGGAGAGAAGGAAAGAGGGAGAGATCCAACCATTGAAATCTCAGCCAAGCCATCTCCCACACCTATTCATGATCCAAAATGACTCAGCTATTCACTTTGTAAATCTCCCCCAGCTCAACAATGAGATTTCAACTAAATCCCAAACTCTGCCAATTGTTAGGAATAAAGCGTTTTAAAATAAAAAGATAAAAATGAAAAAAAAAAAGGAAAGTATCTCAACCTTGCATGGACATAAAAATAAAGCAAGCCAAGAATAGAATATTTTGTGATAGGTGAAAAGCGGCTATTTTGAGAAGTATCTCTTATATAGAGATAGAGATAAGTTTTTATTAGATGTTTCTGAAAGAAATGTTGTATCTCTAGAAGGTTCTTATATGCAATGTAATACTATATATTGATATTTTGAGATAGTCATTTAAGAGAGAGAAATGTGTGAGAGTTAGTTTGCAAGTTTGTATGTTGCAGGAATGCTACTGAAATCCCTGTAAATTGAGTTGAGGCAAAGACTCCTATAAGAACTTGCATTGCAAGTGTGTTGTAATCTATTTCAAGATTTGATACTACATTGTGCAGGTTTTGGAGTGTGGGGTTTTTCTCTCGAAGGCTTTTCCCACGTAAATCACTAAGTTATGGTTTTATTAGTATTATGAATTTCTCTAAATCTCTATGATATTTTATTTGAAATTTGCATAACCCTCCTCTCAAGGTTAGCATAGGAAGCGTTTTCGCACACATTTGCTTCCTTACAAGTGGTATCAAAGACTGGCCAATTTTGGTTCTATTTGTTGGGTATAAGGTTTTTTGAGCTAATCAAGTTTAATTGGGACCTTGTGCAAAGTATTACATATTTTGTATTATAGGATAATAAAGATGGGGAGCACATCTAGGAGGATGGAAGTAGAGAAAAATTTTGGCATGAATTTTGAAATGTGGAAGCTGAAGATGGAAGATCTGTTGATTGATTGGGATCTATGCAATGTAGTGGATGAAAATGTCCAAAGGCCTACAGATCAAAATTTGGCTACAAAATATAATGTAATCGATAGAAAATCTAAAGTTTTCATTAGACTATGTCTTCCAGATTCAATCCTGATAAATATCCACAAATAAATCACTTTGAACAATCTCTAGAAGAATTTGGGTGAGATATACCAAGCGAAATCTCTAGTAAATAAGATTTTCTTGAGGAAGAAATTGTATTCTTTGAGAATGGAAGAAGGTGGAAAATTTTCTGAGCATTTGGAAACATTTAAAATGTTGGTGACTCAGTTGACCTTAGTTGGGGTTAAGATGGAAAAAGAAGAAAGGTGTCAAATTTTTTTGTGCTCACTGCTAGACTCATGGGAGAGCCTAGTCATGGCCATTGGGAACACTTTTGTCATCTTGAAGATGGAGGACATTGTTTTTTCTCTACTCTCTGAAGAGATGAGAAGGAAGGTCTCTCTAAGTGTCGAAAAGGCCTTGAGTGTTTGAGGAAGACCAAAAGAACAAGGCAAAGATGAGAAGCAACGTGGTCATTCCAAGTCAAAAAATAAGGATAGATCAAAATCTCCTAGTAACTCTGAGGAAATATGTTGGAACTATGGAAAAGCTAAGCACTTCCAAAAGGATTGTAAAGAAGATAAGAAAAAGAAGAAGAAGAAGCAAGTTTTTGATTCTGAGTCTGAAAAGGAAGATGGAGATGCCTTTATTGAAGCCTTGGCTACTCGTGCAAGTGATAATATATGGTTGATAGACTCAAGTGCATCTTTCCACATGACTCCTAACAAAAATTGGTTTAGTAAGTATGAAAAATATGATGGTGGTAAGGTGTATTCGAGTGATGATTCTTTCCTCAATATTGTTAGCTGTGGTAATATTCATGTGAATTTTTTTTATGGTAAAGTTACACAATTTGATGGTGTCTTGCATATCTTAGGACTAGCAAGAAATTTATTATTTTTTAGCAAGTGAATAGATGCGGGTGTGCATGTACAGTTTTCTGAAGCAAGTTTGAAAATGGTGAGAGGTGCTATGGTGATAACGAGAGGAAGTAGATTCGGTACATTGTACTAGTGTGATGCATGCACAATGGAATCCAATAGCACTTATGATAAGATTAAACCAAAAACTACTTTTATGAAAAAGGGGATGGTTTCCTCTTCTCCAGATGGTCATGGATTCTATGTACCCAAGGGTGCTCTATCTACCGAATCAAAGTTTCCTACAAAGAATACCATCTTATGGCACCAAAGGCTTGGCCACATTGGAGAGAAGGGTTTAAAAGCTCTGAAAAACAAGAACCTCATTAAGGGTTTGAATGATTGCAATCTAGAGTTTGATTTTTGTGAACATTGTATTTATGGAAAATAGAACCACGTTCAGTTTTACTCATCTTCTCATAAGTCTTCATGTATCTTGGATCTAATTCATTTTGACATATTTCATCTTATTGATGTTTCTTCTATTGCTAAATCAATTTATTATGTGACTTTTATTGATGGTTTTAGGACGAGAACATCGGTATATTTTTTAAAGAGTAAATATAAAGTTTTTAGTCATTTTAAGGAGTTCAAGTCTATGGTAGAAACTCAAACTAGAAAGAAAATTAAATGTTTGTGGTCTAACAATGGTGGTAAGTATTGTTCTGCAAAATTTCACAGATTCTATATAGATTATGAGATTAAAAGACAAAAGATAACTTTTTATTCTTCGCAACAGGATGGAGTTGCAGAAAGAATGAACATAACATTGGTGGAGAAGGCTAGGACCATGTTGAGTGGAGCTAGTCTAGAAAAAAAAGTCTTGGTCTAAATTTATTGTCACTACTTGTTATTTAATAAATAGATCTCCTACATCAACACTTGTTGATAAAATTCCAATGGAGGCGTGGTCGGGGAAAAATCCTTCACTTAGACATCTAAGATTTTTTGGTTGTGAGGCATCTACACATATGCCTAATGAGAAGAGAACAAAATTATATTCTAAGGCTATCAAATGTATCTTCATCGGCTACAACTATGGTGTGAAAGGATACAAGCTTTGGGACACTATTGCACAAAATGTAATTTATTCTAGAAGTGTTATTTTTAGAGAATAAATCTTCTCCTATTAATTTTCAGCTAGAACAACATAAAGAAATTGAACAAAAAAAAGATGTGGTTCAAATTCCTTCTATGCCTGAGAAAGTTGAATCGATACCCCAAAATAGACAAGAAGTTAAGGATAGCTCATCAACCTCTAAATCTTCAAAAGAGGAGGAAGAATTGGAAGAACCTCCACCTCAACTTGTTCGATGGTCTACAAGGAAAAGGAAACCACCTCAAAGGTATGGATATTCACCTAATGATTGGAAGTGTATATTTTCTTTGAGTACTAACATTAATGAATTGAGATTTGTGCAAGAAGATTTGGGTAGGAATTATGCAGAGTCCTCGAAAATAGCCATGGATGAAGAGATGGCAACTCTTAAAAGGAATGATACATGGGACCTTGTACCATTGCCTGAAGGTTGAAAACCTGTTGGATGTAAATGGGTGTTTAAGAAAAAGATTGGTTCAAATGGAAATGTTGCAAAGTATAAGGCACAGTTGGTTGCAAAGGGATACTCTTAGGTTGAGGGTATTGATTATAGTGAGATATTCTCTCCTGTTGCTAAAATGAAATCCATTTAGTTTTTATTATCTATTGCAACAACTTATAATCTAGAGGTGGAATTAATGGATGTGAAAACTGCATTCCTTCATGGTGATTTCGAGGAAGAGATTTATATGACATATACATAGCACTATGTGGTAAAAGGTAAGAGAAAGTTGGTTTGTAAGTTAAAGAAATATTTGTATGGCCTGAAACAAAGTATTAGGATGTGGTACCAGAATTTTGATTTATATATTTTGAGTTTGGGATTTGTGGGGTCTAAATCTGATCACTATGTATATTTTAAATCTGATGGCAATTATTTCCTCATAATTGCTTTATATGTTGATGACATGTTGTTTGTTGGGAAAGGAAAAGGTCTCATTGCAAAATTAAAATATCAACTCTTTGTGAAATTTGAAATGAAAGACCTTGGTGCAGCAAAACACATACTTGGGATGGAGATTAGAAGAGATCATGAGAATAGAAAGCTATGGCTTAGCTAGAGGAAGTATGTTTGTTCTGTTTTGCAAAGGTTCAACATGGGGTGATCCCACAATAATGGGTTATAGTTTTTGGCCAAACTTGACATTAAAATCAAGTTTTTTCACAAAAATATTCACTTCTATAGCAGCTAAACCATTAAGAATTTGAAGATTAATCAAACTAGTTATTTGTTAAATCTTTTGTGTAGATTCTAATTATATTTAAAAAATAAAAAATAAAAAAATAAATTGTGAATAATTTTATCTAATTTTCAATAACTTATTTTTTCTACTAATCAAAATTTTAAAAATTGATGTTTACTTTGGACCACATAGCTTTATTGTATAAATAATACAATTCTAATTTTTAAAATACAAAATTTTCACACCAATATCTAGTGCATGGATATTTTTTCATAATTTTTTATATTCATTTGAATTAACTTTTTTTTTGTTGGAATAAGGACATCGATACCTAGTGCACATGTATTTTTTAGAAATTTTTTTCTCTATTTTTCTATTTTTTCATATGTTTGAAGTAAAGAACTTGATGTTCAATAAAAATCCTACATTCACAAGAAATAAAAAATAAATATAATAATCAAATTAAACATATTTAAAATTATAATTTTTGGGAGGCTTATAATAAGGGCTACATGATTACGAAACATAAATTTTAAATGAATTTATTTGATCACCCAAATGGTAAATCAAAAATGGTTTTTTATTATAATTTTGATAGGTGTAGAGGATATTCGATTATAAGTATGGTTTAAATCTAACAAGTATCTATCCAAGGAATTTTTATCTAAGGGGTCTGATCAATCCCTCTTTGATTAAAATAATTTAAATGGAACCTTTAAAGTCTTAAATCATTGTATTTTCTAAAAATATGTGATTTCAGGCAAAAAACAAGATGTCCTAAAAAGTGTAACCCATTATTGTGGCAACACCCCATGTAGGATTGTAAACCATTTTGTGTTCTTGTTGCATTGGGAACATAGCTCTCTATTTCACAATGTCCTACATCCCCATCGAAGATGGAAGACATGAGAAAAGTGCCCTAACCGAGTGCATTCAAAATCTTAATGTATGCTATGGTCTGTACAAGACCAGACATTGCCCAAGCAATGGGAGTTCCTTCTCATTTTATGTCTAATCCTGGAAAAGTGCATTAGGATGTAGTTAAGAGAGTCTTTAGATATTTGTGGGGTACATTAGATAACTCTATATTTTTTCATGGTACATGAGATCAATGTTCCTTGAGTATTCACGGTTTTGTGGATTTAGATTGAGCAAGTGATGTCGATAGTAGAAGATTCACCAATGCATATGTGTTCACTCTCAATGATGGTGCAATCATTTGGATGAGAAAGAGACAAGGTGTGGTCATTTTATCCACTACTAAGGTAGAGTACATGGTTGCTACTCATTTTTGTAAAGAATCCATTTGGCTAAATCGTTTGTGTTCAAATATTGGATTAAAACACAAAGTAGTTATGGTCTATTGTGACAGTTAGAGTGCAATCTACCTTGCAAACAACCTAAATTTTCATGCCAGGACCAAACACATTGATGTTTAGTATCACTTTGTTAGAGATATGGTCAAAGATAGCAGGGTGAAGTTGAAAAAGTAGAGACTATGGAAAATGTTGCAAATTCATTAACAAATCCTGTGAGCACAGAGAGGTTTATATGGTGTTCTGAATTAATGGGCCTTTTGGCCCCCAACAGTTAACTACCTATTTTCTATTGGCTCATGAAAGGTAATCAACAAGTGGGAGAATGTTAGGAATAAGTTTTTTTAAAACAAGAAGATAAAAATGAAAACAAACGTGTCTCAACCTTACATGGAAATAAAAATAAAGCAATCCAAGAATAGAAGATTTTGTGATAGGTGAAAAGTGGCTATTTTGAGAAGTATCTTTTATATGGAGATAGAGATAAGTTTTTATTAGATGTTTCTGAATGAAATTATTTATCTCTAGAAGCTTCTCATATGTAATGTAATACTATATATTGATACTTTGAGATAGTCCTTTTTGAGAGAGAGATGTGTGAGAGTTAGTTTGCAAGTCTATATGCTATCGGAATGTTGTTGAAATCCCTCTAAATTGAGTTAAGATGAAGACTCATCTGAGAACTTGCATTACAAATGTGTTGTAATCTATTTCAAGATTTGATAATACATTGTGTAGGTTTTGGAGTGTGGGGTTTTTCTCCCGAAATGGTTTTCCCCACATAAATCACTGAGTTACATGGTCTTATTATTATTATGTTTATGGTATTATGAATTTCTTCAAATCTTTGTAATATTTTATTTAAAATTTGCATAGCCCTCCTCTCAAGGTTAGTGTAGGAATTTCTTGTCACACCTTTGCTTCCTCACATCAATCAATTTCTTGGAATCTTGGAAGACTCTTTGATTCATCTCCAACTAGTTGTTTTAGACAATAAAAGTAGGAACCACACTCCAGATAAGCTTGAGGCCAAGGCTATAGAATTTGATAACCCAACTATCTAAAATCATAGGAATTATCTTAGGGAGGGCCACGGATACCCCCCATCTAGCAAGGAAACTATGCCAAATGTGCCAATAAAAACTAGAATGCAAGAAAATATGCTCATTTCCTTGTTCCATAGCATCACATAAGACACATATCAAATGTCCAGATATACCATACACTCTAAACCTATCCCATCTAAGAGCTCTTTTCATCCACATGATCCAATGAAAACAATGCATCCTTCCTAAAGACCTTGTTTGAACCAAAATTTGTTTACTACCCACCAACATTGGCCATACTACTAAAATATTTGTAGAAATCCTTCTTCAACATTACTTGGCCTAACCCTTTATCACCCCACACTAACCTACCATCTTCATCAGGCCCACAAATAGACCACTTATTGAACTCAGGCTTCAAGTCATTGCAGGCTTTCTTAAGATCCAGAAAGGTCCACAATGAGATATTTCTAGCATCTATTATGACCAACCCTCCACATAATCAACAAATTTAACACAAAAAATATCTAAAAAGTTTGAGAATAAGGTTTTGAACCATGGAAAATCCTTAAGAGGACCACAATCAAGCCAATTAGCACTCCAAAAATCAATTTTCCTACTGTTACCAATGTGCTTCCTTACATCAAGCATAATGATATCTCTACAATGGGTGAGAAAATTCCAAATGGTGGATCCCATAGGAAGGGTAGAGTAGTTCTGAAACAACAGATCTAAGTTATTTTAATGGTATTTAGCTTGAATTATCTTACTCTAATTTTTTCTTGTCCTCATAAACTCTCCATATCAGCTTGGTGCCCCACACACAATTCATTTCCTTACACTCGCAAATCCCTAGAACACCCACATCAATAGGCTTGGAAATAGAATCCCATTTAACTAGAAAATTTTGAATTTATCCTCACATCCAAGCCAACAAAAGCATCTCTTCACTTCCTCAAGCAACTTAGCTACCTTGTTAGGGATTTGAAAAACTAACAGAGTAAAAATTAGGATAAAAGAGATAGAATATTTAATAAGCATAATCCTACCAACCATTGAAATCCAATGTACCTTCTATAAATCTAGCATATCATGAATATGGTCAAGGAAATTTCCCCTCTCAGCAGTCGCAGGCTTCTAGAAAATAAGTGGCATGTTGAGATACTTACTCAAAAGTGATCAAAATCAAATCCAAAAATATGTTTAACCTCTATACTTGAAAGACATGGCTCCTTGGAAGAAAGATACACGACTTAGATTCATTAACCTTTTTCCAAATTTCTTGTTCATGCTTTTTCAACACTTGCTTGAACACGTACGTGCCTCCCTAGTAGTAGCCTCTCTAAATAACAAGGTGTCATAAAAAAAAATTGAAGATGAGCAATATTATTGTAGCCTTTAGAGACTTGTAGCCCTCTGAGATTACCATTTATGACCTCTTTTTGGATACTCCTACTCAGAGCCTCAACAAGAATGAGAAAGAGAAATGATGATATAGGATCACCTTGACGAAGCCCACACTTAACTGAAAAAATAAATCAAAACATCGTTAATAAGAACTGCATAGGAAGCAACATAAATACAACTTTGAACCCATCAACACCAAGAATCACTAAAGCCAAGTTTCCTTTTCACACTAAGAAGAAATTACCAAAGGAGCTTATCATTGACCTTATTCATATCCAATTTAATTTCTATATCCTCCTTATTCTTACTTTGTATAGAGTGAATAAATTCTTAGGAAACCACTATGCCATCTAGAATTTGTCCCTTTCAAAAATCTGCTCTACTCCTCAGAACTGAGGCTATCCAAACATGTATTGATCAAAGGAATTGGGATCACAAACCTTAGGGATCTCAAAGAAATAAAAGTATAATTCCAAGGTCTAAAAATTTTCATTCACACATGAAATTCCTCTACTACACCCCAAACGTCTTCACTCACAAGATGCCAATTTTTTTTTAAAAATCAATCTGGAAACCATCTAGACCTGGGGACATCTGAGCACCTATAGAGAATACCACTTTCTTGATTGCATCCTTATAGAATGGAGCAAGGAGAGCACATTTTTTCTCATCAAAGTTCACACATTGGATATTGTGTTGAAAATTTGTTTTATCTTGTGTTTTCAATGATGTCAATAGAGTATTGTTGCATTGATGTCAACTCTTGAGGAAGTAAGTGTGTTGGTATGTTGCTAAGATTAATGTTATGTCTAGATTTTTTGGTGTTGATGTCAATACAATGCTAGTATTTTCATTACTTCAGAAGTCTGTTGGATATGTTGCAGAGTACTGGAGATGCTTGTGAAGGTGTTGTAGATATGGTAGTAGTTCATTACATTATGTTTTCTCATCACTAATGTCACTAGTATCAACCTCTAATGTAGCAATGATGATTAATTTCTTGTGTAGATTCAACCTATTTTTTGGTTGAGATGTTGTAAGTATGTTGAAAATATTGAGGTGTTTGTAGTGCTTGGTTTCAAAGTGCTTTTGAGAAAATTTGAATACAAAAAGAAACTGTGTGGTAAAAATTGTTGAGTATGGTAGTGTGGTGTCCTAGTTTCTGCTCCAAATTTATTTTTTATTGAAGATATACTTGTGTGCTTTAGATATGTTGATGAGAGGTATTCAAAGGTGTTATATCTAGAGTTTCATCTTTTTGATCATTCTACAAAAAAAATTGTGTTCACGTATGTGTGAACTATAAAAATAGTGTTGTTTGGGAGAAATAGTTTTTCTTCACATTTCTCCATGTTTAAGTTTCTAGTCTTGCAGATTTGGGAGTATTCTTTTTTTTATATCTATCTTTAGTCTAATTTGTTTATGGTCTAATGCTCTACAAGGTTGGACTCATGTGTTACATAATTTGGAAGGTTAACTAGGTGTACAAAATAAGTATGTTCTTCAAGTGAAAGTTATTGCAAATAATT
Organism: Sequoia sempervirens; assembly: GCA_007258455.2. Lineage (NCBI taxonomy): Eukaryota > Viridiplantae > Streptophyta > Pinopsida > Cupressales > Cupressaceae > Sequoia > Sequoia sempervirens. The sequence goes on from VDFB02058242.1 coordinate 353,879,447, forward strand.
TGTCAAATTTCAAGGTGTTGATGGAATATTCCAAATTATGTTTGAGTAATGAGTGTGGTTAGTGAGTCATCTTTGGATCAAAGGAAGCATGTACTTAAATTTTTAATAGTTTTAACATGGGTTTGATTGACATTGGATGTTTACACTAATTATGGATATACTTTGATGTTTATGGAACTGTGGTGTGGCATGTATGTGTGGATTTAGGTTTGAGTTAAGGTGTGGTGTGATCATCCTTCTTTCCTTTCCACCATGGAAATATTTTGGTGCTGACCTAATTTGAATTTTCATGTTTGGGGTGCATAGTTGACATTGGAAATTATTTTCAAAAATGTGGATGGTATATGAGTGATAAAATGACGGAGGATGTATGTGTGATGTGTGAGATGCATTGTGAGCTTTGATGTGTTAGACTACTAGAAGCAGTGAGAAAAAGCTATCTACATTCTTCAAAGAGGTTGTGAATGTACTAGTGATGCAGTTGTGGATATTTTCTATTGCTTTAAGATGGATTTATCATTATAAAAATATTATTTCTTCTTTTTATTATCTTGTAGTGAGCCTGTGGCAGTGAGCCCTTCTTTCTTCTAAGCAGTGAGACTATTATATTCAGTGCTGCAATTACATTATATTGTGAGCTAATACTCATCATGGTTTTTCCCTTCTTGGGTTTTCCATGTAAATATTATGTTTTGTTGTCTATGGTGTTGTATTTTTGTTTTTCTTATGTTCTTTCTATGACCAAGGATTATTTGTGTGGGTCAATTACACTTGATCCATGATGAATTGAAGTATAGCATAGCCACTTATAGTCAGTCTTCAAAAAAGATCATTAAAATTAAAGATAAACTAAACATTTATTGAAATGAAGCATTCTAAATATAAAAACATTGAAATATCTATTCTACCCCATTTGAAACATATCCTATTTTGGAATTGGTGTCATGTTGATATGGAACAAAGACCCTTTCCAATCTTGTGATCAATGAGCTTCTTTCAATTGATTCTATTGAAGAGAATCGATGAAACCATTGTGATAAATGGATGAAAGAATGATTTATGCTAAATTGAACATGATGCAAGCTAAATTAACATGATTTTATGCTAAAATTGATCTAAATATGCAATTGCTAAGCTAATATAAGTGATAGTTAAGCTAAAAGATTTAAACCCTAATTTATAAACAAGCTAAGATGGATGCGTGGAAGCCATTAATGGAAGCTTAAAACTAATATGCAACTAAAAATTAACTAAAATATGCTAAAACTAAGTAAAACATGAGTGTGAGTGTGAGTAAATCTAATAGAATGAGTTTGCAATTGAAAGATGGATCCATTTGTCTCCAAATAGTGTTCTATTTATACGAAAGCAAATGAGAAATGGAGGGTTGAGATCAAATGGATCAATAAATGTCAAGGGTGAAACAAAGAAGAGGCATGGATCATGGATTCTCATCAACAAGTGAGAATGCAAGATGAGAATTTAATCAAGGGTTCTCATTTGTTCCAAACAAAGACACTTTTGACCTACACAGATAGGTCACCAAGCGACTTGCTAAGGAGGTCATAAGTTTAGCTTGTTCAAGAAGCCAAGTGAGAATATCCCTTTTTCTAATGATTGGAGGAGAGAGAATATTATTTGGAATATTCATGGGTGAGGAAATAAATATTTTTCAATTTAAAACAAAGTTTAATTGTGCAAAAGGGGAGGGAATATTCCCATGGAATATTCCCCTTTTGGAGGAAATTAAGATTAATTGTTAATTAAACAAGGTTTAATTACACAATTAGGGGAATTTTAGAGGAATAAAATGATATTCATTAAATTAAATGATTTAATCAAAGGGGGGAAGGTGAGATGATATTTAATTAAATAACTTAGGGTTATATAATTAAATAAGATGAATTAGGGAATCAAATTAAATAGTTTGATTTCTTTAATGTAATGAGATGAAATGTTAGTGTGAAAGGGGGTAAATTAGCCTGATTAAATGTGTTAGGTTAATAGACAAAAATGATGCAATTAAATAAATAGCTAGGCTAATTTAATCAATTAAGCGAAAATGGGATAGGTTTCGAGAGAAAATCATGTTAGTATACCTTATTTGAGTGTATGATATCATTTAAGACACATTTTAGTGTCTAGTTTGCCCCTCTTTGAAGTGAGGTACTTTTTGCTTTGGTTCAAAGACTGATGTTATTTGAGTTAAAACTGCTGCTTAAATCAAAAAATAAAAAATTTCTAATTTTTTAGATGCCCAAATGGAAGGATAAAGTTGATTCCTTGCCCCCTCGAGAAATCGAGCAAAATTTTTGAATTTTGGGTTGATTTCTTGATAAAGGTGAAAATTTTCCCCAAGGGTTGAGAAAGGCTCCAGGATGCAAGAATTATGTGAAAAATGCAAAAAAGATGCAAACTCCACTCTAGTTTGGAAAAATCCATGAAAATGATGATAAACCCTATCTTCAAGGTGAAATTAGGGAAAAAACCCCTAAATTTCTAACATAAATAAGCCAAGAAGGGTCACTTTCAATTCATTTTTACATTCACTCCTTAAGGAATTCATGTGATTTGAGCTCTGAATCTCTGAAGAAATGGTGTGACAAGAGCTCCTACAACACATTTCTGATTGAGTTCAAGGGTACCAATGGATTTCATGCTTAGGACCATTGATATGTAACTCAAAATTCAATTTGAAATTTGACTATTTGATGCATTTATTACATGTTCAAATTTAAAATTTGGTAGTGTCACTATATAGCGACGCTCATTTGAGAATAAGAAATGATAAAATGATTTATAACGATGCACTTCATGATTTAAAATTAGGGTTTCCAATTTGAATTACGATGCATATGTACATAGTGACACACTTCCCAATTTGAAAATTAGTATTAGGGTTTCAATTTTAAATCACGACACATGTCTTTAGTGATGTGATTTGTGATTTTCTATTTGAAATGCCTCCGGACGTTGCAATATGGAATTTTAAATATAGTGACGCTATTGCAAATAGTGACACTACTGTAATTTTTGTGCTAAACTTCTAAATAGAGTCAATTTTTTCTTTTCTTTTTACATCATGTGCTTCATGGATGTAGGAGGTCATTCCACCACTGATGTCACATGAGCACTGACCCACAGATTTGGAGAGACTGGGTTGTTTATTTGAGTTGCACCAGGAGCATCTAGGAGAGATTGGGTTATGGTACATCACGTATGTTCCCGTTGTCCAAACTTATTTAGCTATGATGACCACATTGTGTGAGCAATAGCTCAGTGAGACTTCGTCATTTCACCTTCCCACCGATGAGGAGATGGTGACCTTAGTGAATGTATGGTGGATTATGCATTTGTTGATACATGGTGAGTGAGTGATTTTAAGTGTCGACACTAGATATGATGCCTATCACGAGGGGATGGAGATGGAGACCATTATTCTCATCACTTGTCAGATTGACCTTGAGTCATACATAGGTCACGTGTCCACATTTCGATTGATCATAACATCCATTATTTTAGGTTTGGTTGTTCCTGACTGATGGTGCAAAGGGTTCAGCCTAGGATTGGTCTTATCATGACACATGACGCTCCATAGGAAGACTCTATTTGCATGGGGGCCAGTGATGTTGGACTGGTTATATCATGACATACATAACTTTTTCTATTGTGATGGCATAGCCATTGGTGTAGGGGTTACCTTGCTTCATACTTAGGCATGGGAGCATATCTTCATGCTCTGATTAATAGTTCAAATGGTTGATGTTAAGCCAGATGATCTCGTGGTTTGGGGGTATAGAGGTGCAATCACCTTATGACACATTGGGAAGATTGGGATCCTTTACTAGTGGTGGGTACTAAATGGCATGATAGTGTTTAGATGATGACCCTAGCTATAGATGTCAGGGTGGTATGATGATGCTAAGTAGTTATTTTTTCCCATATAAACTTGGTACATGCAGGTTTGGGAGCATACAATCATCAAGAGATACTTTCCAGACAGAGTGGCACGAGAGTTCAGTGAGAAACATGACAGGTTGGATGATGCTTATAAAGCCATTTTTGTGAGGTCAACTTGAGAGGTTCCCACATGGGGACCCACTATTCCAGCTTTGGAGGTAGTGGATGGTTTCAAGTAGTTAGTATCTCAACTATGGGCCTATGACCGGGGCCAAACAGTCGCATAGACAACACCTACTTATGTTGCATAGTTCACACCTCCTTGGAGATTGACAGATCCAATGGGTGCTCCTCCGTGAGGGAGACCCAAAGGCTAGGGATCAAGTAGGGCTAGAGGTAGAGGCCAAGATGGCCATGATGACCATGATGGGAAGATTTCAGGGGCTCCACTAGATGTACAACAACCTCCTTAACAACTTGTTATTCAGTAGTAGCCCATATAATAGTAACCTGTACAACAACCTGTACAAGCACCACCACCACCTAACGCAAGAGATATTCAGACTCAAAAATTGTAGTAGTAGTTGAAGGTTCTAATAGGTGAGTGGGATTAGGCCCAATAGAAAATTTGGTTATTACTTCTAAGCAAGACGAGACCAGATAGCAGTTTGAGGCCATTACAAAAAAAGAGATCATGCCAAATAGTAGGTTCAAGCTATGACTATTGAGAGGGATGAACAGATCGGGTGGCAGTAATAGTTAGAGGCCCTTATAGGAACTACCCAGGGTAGGATTGTATATACAAGATTATAGAGAGGTTGTGACTGAGGTGGCATATTATAATGTGCATTACGACTGAGATGTGCTAGTGCCACTCAAATAGCCCAACTATTCGAAGAGGGGTGATGCACAACCTAGGACTGAGGATCAACTAGAGACGCTGACTAAAGAGGGGAGCAACCATTAGGGCTAGTTCAAGTGTAAAGAAACTTTTTTATTTTTTTCCCATTCTTTGATATTGATATGCATTCATGGGCTCATTTTTGATAGCCTCATGGATATTGTATTTATGATTGATATACATACACTGATCCAAATTTTGTACCATGACATCCATTTTTATATATATACATGATACAGATATGGATTTTATATGATGTATTCATCTTATTTGATGCTTATTATTGTATGGATGCATATGATATGAGATGCTTATATTTAAGTATGTATGCAAGCACTTATGCTTATGGAATATGGGATGATAAGATGTAATGAGATGGATACAATATTATATTATTTTTCATTATCTTTTCATTATATGCCATTTGATATGATATGATATGATATGTAGATGTTATGCTATGATTATGTATGCAAATGATATGGATGTACTTATTTTTGTGTATTTTCTATGCAATTTTATGATGGGATGTATGCTTATAAAGCCATTTTTGTGAGGTCAACTTGAGAGATTCCCACATGGGGACCCACTATTCTAGCTTTGGAGGTAGTGGAGGGTTTCAAATAGTTAGTAGCTCAACTATGGGCCTATGATCAGGGCCAGACAGTCACACAGACAACACCTACTTATGTTGCAAATTTCACACCTCCTCAGAGATTGACAAATCCAATGGGTGCTCCTCCATGAGGGAGACCCAAAGGCTAGGGAGCAAGTAGGGGTAGAGGTAGAGGCCAAGATGGCCATGATGGCCATGATGGGAAGATTTTAGGGGCTCCACTAGATGTACAACAACCTCCTCAACAACTTGTTATTCAGTAGTAGCCCATACAACAGTAACCTATACAACAACCTGTACAAGATCCACCACCACCTAATGCCATAGATATTCAAATTCAACAATTATAGCAGTAGTTGAAGGTTCTCATAGGTGAGTGGGATTAGGCCCAATAGAAAATTTTGGTTATTACTTCTAAGCAAGACCAGGCCAGATAGCATTTTGAGGCCATTACAACAAAGAGAGATCATGCCAAACAGTACGTTCAAGCTATGACTATTGAGAAGGACTAACAAATCAGGTGGCAACAGTAGTTAGAGGCCCTTATAGGAACTACCCAGGGTAGGATTGTATCTACAAGATTGTAGAGAGGTTGTGACTGAGGTGGTGTATTATAACATGCATTACCATTGAGATGTGCTAGTGCCACTTAAATAGCCCAACTATTCAGAGAGGGGCGATGCATAACCTAGGACTGAGGATCAACCAGAGAGGTTGACCAAAGAGGGGAGCAACCATTAGGTCTAGCTCAAGTGTAAAGACACTTTTTTATTTTTTTCCCCATTCTTTGATATTGATATACATTCATGGGCTCATTTTTTATATCCTCATGGATATTGTATTTATTTATTTTTAATTATTTATTTTTTGGGCTCGGTAAAATTTTTTACCGTAGTTCAACCTCATGGAGAGTCGAACCCATGGTGGGCGCCCTACTACAGAAACACCTTAACCAATAAGCTAGGACCCCATGGATATTGTATTTATGATTGATATACATACACTAATAAAAATTTTGTACCATGACATCCATTTTTTGATATATATATGATACGGATATGGATTTGATATGATGTATTCATCTTATTTGATGCTTATTATTGTATGGATGCATATGATATGAGATGCTTATATTTAAGTATGTATGGATGCACTTATGCTTATGCAATATGGGATGATAAGATGTAATGAGATGGATGCAATATTATATTATTTTTTATTATCTTTTCATTATATGCCATGTGATATGATATGATATGATATGTAGATGTTATGCTATGATTATGTATGAAAATGATATGGATGTACTTATTTTGTGTATTTTCTATGCAATTTTATGATGGGATGTATGGATGGAAAACACAGATGTTTATGCTTCATCATGTGATATGCAATGTATGCTAATGATTTGTGGATGCAAGATGAATGCATTGATGATTTTTTTGTTGATTCTCATGATACCAAGTTAGTACAGAGAGAAGATAGAAGAAACAAGATGATTGATTGTTGATTTTGATGATTGCTTCAAAAAGATCCAACAAGTCTATGATCCACTTAGACTTTATTAGAGATGGTGATGAGAAATGCAGGATGATGAATACAAGATGATGATTTGCTCATATTTCAGGATTGAAAATTTTCACCGTTCCTTATTGTTTGATATAACACATAGACATGATACATCAAGGTATTAATAACCAAGACAACATTGTATCTAGTGTAATGTAATTTGACTCTGCAAATAGATAGGATGGTTCTTGTTCACACCCTGACATATGGAAACCTTTTCTGAATGTAAGTTAGAAGCCTAGAATACATTGGACCAAAGCATACGTAATAGTCAACAATGTGCTCCCAACAACTTCCCTACACACAACTAAGCAAGTATGCACCAAGATTATTTTACAAAAGTAGCGATGATTGATGCCCCATTCCTTTCTCTCTAAATATTTTGAAATAGACATCATTGAGAGGTACTCGGAATGGATCATTAAGATAAATCATAAGAAAAGATCAAGACAAATAGCCAGTGCTAAGCCGACCGGTCATTACCATGAAAGATGGGTTGTTGTGATTTATTTATAAAGTGTATTGTTTATTACATTATTATTGAAATATATAAGTATTTACTATTTTATTTATCAATTTATTTAATAATTTTAATAATTTTTTTAGTTATTTTTTATTATAATAGTGAAAGTCTTTATTTAGTAAATAAGAAAGAACAATATAAATAAATAAAAATAATTGTAAAGTAAAGCTATCATACATATTTTGAGAAAAAATTATATATATAGATTGAACCAATAATTAATAATTCCTTTTTTATTTATATTTTAAAAAACCCTAAACACACCACTACTAATCCCTCTAACTTAAAATATCAAATACCAAGTCCATGAGTTTATAGGCATCCCTATCTAATTGTCAATCATATTCCTCATTGGTGTTTGTTAAATGTAATGTATGTACGCTCCTTTCGAGTTCCAACGAATATACATAAGAAGTAGAAACACGTGCCATTACCAAAAAAAACCACCTCAAAAACAATACTTCTCTACATATTATACATAGATTGAACCAATAATTAATAATTTCTCTTTATTTATATTTTAAAAAACCTTAAAGACACCACCACTAATCCCTCTACCCTAAAATATCAAATACCAAATCCATGAGTTTATAGACCTCCTTATCTAATTGCCAATCATATTCCCCATTCATATTTGTTAAAGGTAACATATGCTCCTTTGGAGTTCCAACGAGTATACAAAAGGAGTAATAGAAACACGTGCCATTACCATAACGGTTCACTGAGAAAGCCCTAGAAGTTTCCAGACGCTTAGTCTCCCACTTCAAGCCACTATATATACATCATCGCAGTCAGAAGTAAATAGCCCCCTTTCGGCAGCTTGCTTTGGTAGGTTAACTTGCAATTTCTGTAAGTTATCTAGTTTCCATTTTTAAGATACGATTGTTAAGACCGCTTATGTTTTAGGGTATTTTTGTTTGCAGTGAGTCAAAGGAGGAGGTTGATTGTATTCCAGGCGATGATGGATCCATTGAAGGTTGATGCGTGGAGCCCAAATCCTCTTAGAGGGGAAATGTATAATGCCTCCGGGGACTACACAGTCACTATTCATATTCCTGTTGATTGGCTTGAAACTGATGATAACCACATCTTCAAAACTAATTTACCTTGTATTGTTAATTAATTTATGTGCGTTTTAATAAGTTGTGATAATTTAGATGGTATTTTTTTAGTTGTAGGATGTTTTTATTAAGATTTAGTTGTGTAGTTCTCAGTAATTTGTTTTTTTTAAATTAAATATAAGTGGTCGAAAAAACCTACGCTGTTCCAGGTCTGCTGTTTTAATGCATACCAGTTCAAAACAAGGCTGACCTTACAGTTATATAGTAGATACATGACTTAGTTTATAGTTATATATGTATATACATAGTTACACAACATCTTAATCATATATATGACAAAACAGCTATTGGTCTTTCGCTCTGCTCTCATCATATGTTTCTCAGCCTGCTCATCCTAGTGGAGGATACTTAGCTGACAGATCTTCATTTGAATTCTTCATTCATATGCTGCCTGGCCTTATGTTTTCCCTTCTTATCCTTATTTCCCTTTTCTTGGTAATATTCCTCGCAAAGTTCATCCATTCCTTTTAGTAATGCTGTGCTTGCTTCCTTGTCAAAAGCGCAAGTGTGAAGAAATCTAGTCTCTTGTCTGTTCACCAGGACTTTCCCTAATAAGATTTCATACCAATTGATGTTACCTTTCCAGCCTTCGAGATAAAAAAAATAAAAAATTCCACACTTCTTTACAATATAAGCATTCAAAGAACATATGTTTTATTGTTTCAGGCTATCTACGAGAGCTGCACAAATCAATATCATTTTGGTTAATCTTATAAGTTAACTTTTGGAGAAATGAAAATTATTTGAAGCAAGCTTTCTAAGGATTTTTTGCCAATAGTTGTAAGAAAAGGGATAGATTTGATTAAGGGAGTCAAAAATAGCATTGTTATTAGTGAGAGTTTTATTGATTATCTTGGAGTTAATCTTATTAATAGGGGTGCCATCTCTTCAGTTAAGATCCTTGAAGCTATCTTTATCTTTGTTACAGATTCTCAGTCAATTTTAATCTTGATTAAAATAGCATTTGAATTGTATGATTTTATTTTTTTTAAATATTTTTTTAGAAAAAATTGTGTATAATTTATTTATGTATATAATTTTTTTGTTTTGTTTTGTTTTGGAAGGTTTAAAAAAGGAAGATGTGAAAGTTCAAGTTGAAGGAGGAGTTATGAATATAACTGGTGAATGTAAGAAGGATGAGCTGGGAAAGAATGAAAAGTGGCATCGTTTTTCACAAAGTGAAAGCTGGATCAAGTGAGGAACATGACAAATGGGGTGCTGACTCTGACAGTTCCCAAGACAGCTGAGAGTAAGCCCAAGATCATACCAATCGAAATATCTGAAAATTAACTACACTCTTATTCAATGGTTTTGTGTGGGAAATAAAGCATAGAGGAAATGTTCTCTGGTGCAATTAAAACAAGATTTCAGCTATTTCAATGTGTGAGCTAAAAACTGCTTATTTTGACCAAGGTCTTTATTAATATTTGTTGAGTTTGATATCGAATACATATGTGCATGCAAAATATTTTGAGAATAATAGATGTAACCACTGTCAACTGCTCAGAGGTATGTTTCAAACAGACATTTTTCTCCCTTCTCTACTAAGGTTTGAAGCCCTCCTGCCCTATATACTACCATTATTGCTTTCCTTATTTTGTTGCTTCCTGGTATACTCGCATTCAATGAATGAAAGTAATAGTTTGAATATTTGAAATAATTAATGATAATGCCATTCCCTATACCACATTTCTGCTAATTACGTTTCTGCTAGGGTTTGGAACTTCTCCTACTTGTATACTCTGATTGTTTATTGCTTCTAGATATCCGGTCCCATGTATCAACCAGCACAGTGAATTCTAATTTTCGAAACAGACCACTAAAATTTAAATTTACAAATTTTTTACTTTAATTTATTAGAGATGTCTATTATTTCTAATTTTATTTTCTTGAAACGTAAATTGAAGAGATTAGAATTAGTATTTTAAAAATTATATGTAACTTATGAACTGTAAAAAATTAATATCAATTTTTTTATTGACATTTTTTCTTATTTTATAAACAAATATTCCACTTTAGGCTGTTGTCTTCATATTTAATTTCTGTGTTCTTATAAATTTGGCATTTTAACATAATTTACTTTTTGTGCAAAGATCATCATACTACTATTTAGTGCACCTAGTTAAGGTCATTATATCATATATTGATACATGATAATGCTTATGATCTTGAGGGTTTCTCAAATTTTTCTTAATTTCACCTTATTTCATAAAAAAACTGATTGCTCTTACCTTCCTTCCTAATAGGACATACTTTCTACATCTCTAATTCACCTCATCCTATAAATACATTTCCCACTTTAGCATATTGTCTTCATAAATTTAAAATACTCAACATAATTATCAGATTGCCTTTCCTTGATCCTTGGTCTCATTTTTGTTTATTTGATTCAGTAAAGAACAAAAGCCTAAATCTAGCTCTTCATTGAAGGCTATGAATCTATTTTCCATGCATATAGTGTAGTGTATCAGATTGTCTTTCCCTAATCCTTGGTCTCATTTTTGTTTCTTTGATTCAGTAAAGGACAAAAGCCTACATCTAGCTCTTCAATGAAGTCTATGAATCTATTTTCCATTCATATAGTGTAGTTATAACATGTGAGTTGTGAGTAATGTTTTGAATAGATTATGAGAGAGTGTGAGAAATGCATAGAGAGTCGGGAGAGAGATAATAGGGAAAAAGAGATAGGAAAGTGAGAGAGATAGATGAGGACAAAGAGAGAGTTAAAGAGAGAGGGGGTTGGAAGAGAGAAAGATCTTGAGATAGATATATAGCATGCCACTATCTATATGTAACATTTGTGTTAACACCTAAATATCATTATCATTTTCAATGTTTTTTTTTCCATTATTAGTTGTTTGGTATCATCCACCTTTTGGTAAGAATAGATTGAGTAGTCTTAAAACCCTAGCATGGTATGTACTAATTGAATAATGTAGCAGCATACTGGATAATCTTTTATAAACCAAAGACAAAGTGAAAGGCTAGAGTATCTATGTTTGTTCCCTTGATGGTTTCTCATAGGTGTAATTGTAGAAATCTAATTTGTGTACTTGAATACACTGAGTATGTTTGATTTCAATAATTTTTTTCTTCTCATTCCCATTATATAACATATACTTAGGAATATATCATATTAAGATCATAAAAGTGGTATATCTTTCCTCCCAGCGCACATCAATTGTAGTTGAATCCTATCATATTAGAATACACTCTACCTTTGGATTAGGATGTGTAGGATCCTCCAAACATCCTCTAATATCACAATCATCTTTTTAGAGTGTCACCACTTTGACTAAAATTAGCATTAGAATTATGATTAAAATAGGATTACTCATAAGGTAAGGTTATAATTAATACTAGGGTTAGAATTAAGGATAAGACTAGAATTAGGATTATGGTTAGAATAAGGGTTATAATTAACCTATTTAAATAGTTGGATAAGATATATATAAAATATTTTTTTATAAAATCCTCTATAAATATATATTTAATCCTCTAAAATATAGAATTTACATATACACAATTCAAATTATAATGAAATATTATATTATATTATACTAGATCCTTTATTTATATAATCTTTTGTTATAATTATGTGTAAATTTAGGGTTAGGATTAGTGTTAGGGTTAGAGTTTCACATGTTTAATTTGATATTTAGGATTAGGGTTACAAGTAGTGTTAGAGTTATGGTTAGGGATTGAATTAGGATTATATTTTTCATATCTATCTTTAGAAAAATATATGCTACATGTAGTATTTCATTAATTATCATGACGATAGACTAAAAACTATAGCTTGAAACTCCTATTATAACATTAATTTATAAGAAAAGAAAAAGATAAATTTTTAAAGTCTAATTAAGGGGAGCATTGTGTATATTTTTCTTAGGACGTTTTGTACATTTTTTTGTAATTTTGATGTAAGCACATTGTTTTATATTATTTCATTTATTAAACTATAAATTTGACATATGTTATTTTAGGGTTTAGAATTTTTTTTTTTACTTTAGAACTATTTAATAAAATTTCATAAAGTGATTTTTGTATTATTTTTATTTGTATTTATTTTTAGAGTTTAGAAATAATTTAGATCACTTTATAAGTATGAAATGACTCTTTTTTCTTAACATAAAAAATAAAAAATATTTTTTAACCATTCTCTCTTCCATGATTTCTATTGACCAATTAAAGTATAGAATAATTGAATTGTACTATAAAATGTTATATATATCATATGAATCCATGCATATGAACCTCTATGTTTCCATTCATATCTAGATTAGTAATATTTTACAATCATTCATATTGAGGACAATAACTTGGAGATTTGCTGAATTGTCTTGGTTAGACAATAAATCAACATAGACATTATTTACTAGGTTGATGTCTTTCTTTTAGAAAGTGTGAATCTTATATTGCTCTTGGAGAGTTGAAACTTTCATTGTTGGCTCTCCAATTTCACTTTTAAAATTGATCGGAGATTATTATTACATCAAAAGGAATTAAAATAGAGTTGAAGCATTTATCTATAAAAGAAAATTTAATAACCTTTAATTCTATTTATAATTTTCAAAATAATTTCATATTATAGATAGTGAAGAGCAATCAAATCTAATGAACCTTTAATAATATCTTCAACTAAGATCCTACAAGGACCATATCTCCTATATCATTTCCCAATCTTATCACATAGATTTATTAACCTATCTCTCCAACTATTTAGTTATATTCCTTTAACAACTAAAAAAAGCATTACAAGTCAAGCCAGCTAAAAGTAAGATTGCTTCTCACATATTGAATTTGACAATTGAATATGTTTCCTAAATACGATTTAGGAGGCGATGATTATTTATGTTTTGAGTTATGCTAAATAGACATCTTAAATTTTAAATTTTATTTTTATAGAATATCTCCATCTTTTCATTAAATCATTTTAATACAAATGATATTCTTTCAACTTTAAAAAGTTTGAAGCTAGAATTCAGAAACTAATTTACATGTACTAAAACTATTATGTGAAAAATAGAATTACAATTGTTAGAGTCTGCATGCTTTCAATCAATTATGCATCAACTTATTGGGCTTTTGATGGTCATGGTTTACAGGTTTGAATCTCTCTATATATGTTAAAATAATACTCCTGCTTATAGAAATATCTAAAGTCATATGGTACTTGCATATTTGGCATTTCTAAACTCTCTTTTGATTTAAAATACAGTGGACTTAAGGGGACAAGTACGAAGTTTCAATCATTTTTATTGACTTTGGGTAATACTATAAATCGATAGCAGTTTAAGGAGTTGTTAATTATATTATTAGAGACTTAATAATAATTTATACATAGACCAAAGTTAACAACTCTATCATTGCCCTGCAAAAAAAATTCGACCATGCAGAACTACTATGGATTTTACTGAGATAATATCGGTCCAACTTAACAAGAATTTACATACGAAATAATAACTAAGTTCATATCTACTACACCCGAATATAATGCGAACAATATAGCGTTGGATTGTGGGCTCTATATAGTTCAATAGGTGTGTGTAAATATACGATATTGCTGGGGAAATTGCTGCAATAGTGCATAGAAATGCAACATAAATGATATGATCAATACATTTCATATAATATGAGTATCTAAGTAGTAATATAAAACATCATCAAATATTATATAAATATCAAGTAAATGAATTACATCATATGGTGGAAGCATCTATGAATAAGTGATAATGGATGCATATATATTTAGATTTGTAGTTTATATTACTATGCACACAATAATATTGTAATACACCTAAATAACGAAGAAAATAGTAGAAGATACTCTTATATATACCTCAAAATTGCAATGATTTTGGGATCCATATTATATTTTTCTTATGGTTAATATAAACCTTGTTTAGGTCCAAGAACTATAAGAAATGTACGTAAATACTATAAAAAAGCTCTGAATAGATCAAGGTAATAGGGCAGAAAAAACAGCCCACAAAACCCCGCACACTCACTACACAACTAGACCGGGCAAGAAATGAACCACACAACCAAATCAAACGAAAATACACCTCCAAGCATAATATAGCCGATGAACTCCATGCCTAGACAGGGGCAATACGACCTATCTATTAGCTACTTGAAATTCTATGATATCTTCCTGCATCAATCTGATTGCAGTCAAAGGGATATTATTCAACCAGCATCATACTTCAAGATAAAACGAGTGTTAACAGCCCAATCAGTTACCCAATTCCTAGCTCCACAACTATGTCAAACTCTTTGACCAACCATATAGGCCACTTGATAATCACTTATTATTTGGAATTCTACACTAATCCCCCTCAACCCATAACTTATTTCATCCCTTCTACCTTGCAGTCATTAGACCCCACAATACAGCATGAGTACCAGATTATTGGACTCAAACCCATGGCATAAAGAAAAATAACCAACAAGATGCCCATTATTATCTATAAACACCCCCCCACCGCACACAATAGCAAGATTATTTTTTTCTAAACCATGAAAGTTGAACTTAATCGAGCCTTCCACTGGAGGGATTCAAACCATAGGATTGGAAATGAGGGGAGAAGAAAAGAGGGAGGGATCCAACCATTGAAATCTCAGCCAAGCCATCTCCCACACCCATTCATGATCCAAAATGACTCAGCTGTTGCCTTTGTAAATTTCCCCCAGCTCAACAATGAGCTTTCGACTAAATCCCAAATCTGCCAATTGTTAGGAATAAAGCATTTTAAAATAAAAAGATAAAAATGAAAAAAAAAAGTGTCTCAATCTTGCATAGACATAAAAATAACACAAGCCAAAAATAGAAGATTTTGTGATAGGTGAAAAGCGGGTATTTTGAGAAGTATCTCTTAGATGAAGATAGAGATAACTTTTTAGTAGATGTTTCTAAAAGAAATGCTTTATCTCTAGAAATTTCTTATATGCAATGTAATACTATATATTGATACTTTGAGACAGTCATTTTTGAGAGAGAGATGTGTGAGAGTTAGTTTGCAAGTTTGTATGTTGCCGGAATGCTGCTAAAATCCCTCTAAATTGAGTTGAGCCGAAGACTCCTATACGAACTTGAATTGCAAGTGTGTTGTAATCTATTTCAATATTTGATAATGCATTGTGTAGGTTTTGGAATGTGGGGTTTTTCTCTCGAAAGGGTTTTCCCCACGTAAATCACTAAGTTATGGTTTTATTGGTATTATGAATTTTTTCAAATCTCTACAATGTTTTATATGAACTTTGCATAACCCTCCTCTCAAGGTTAGCGTAGGAAGCGTTTCCACACACATTTGCTTCCTTACAAGTGGTATTAGAGCCTAGCCAATTTTGATTCTATTTGTTGGGTACAGGGTTTTTTGAGCTAATCAAGTTTAAGTGGGACCTTGTGAAAAGTATTACATATTTTGTATTGCAGGATAATAAAGATGGGGAGCACATCTAGGAGGATTGAAGTCGAGAAATTTTTTGGCATGAATTTTGAGACATGGAAGCTAAAGATGGAAGATCTATTGATTGATTGGGATCTATACGATGCAGTGGATGAAAATGTCCAAAGGCCTATGGATCAAAATTTGGCTACAAAATATGATGTAATGGATAGAAAAGCTAAAGGTTTCATTAGACTATGTCTTGCAGATTCAATCCTGATAAATTTCCATGAAGAACTCACTTCGAATAATCTCTAGAAGAAGTTGGGTGAGATATACCAAGCCAAATCTCTAGTAAATAAGATTTTCTTGAGGAAGAAATTGTATTCCTTGAGAATGGAAGAAGGTGGACAAATTTCTGAGCATCTCGAAACATTTAAAATGTTGGTTACTCAGTTGACCTCAGTTGGGGTTAAGATGGACAAAGAAGAAAGTTGTCAAACTTTGTTGTGCTCACTGTCAGACTCATGGGACAGCTTAGTCATGGCCATTGGGAACACTTTTGTCATCTTGAAGATGGAGGACATTGCTGATTCTCTACTCTCTGAAAAGATGAGAAGGAAGGTCTCTCTGAGTGCCAAAAATGCCTTGAGTGTTTGAGTAAGACCAAAAGAACAAGGCAAAGATGAGAAGCAACGTGGTTGTTCCAAGTCCAAAAATAATGAGAGATCAAAATCTCCTGGTAAGT
>VDFB02058242.1:353896315-353989318 GCA_007258455.2 Sequoia sempervirens
TTTTAAGCAACATGAGGATTAGGATGGATATCCCAAGATGATGTGGGATTGAAGAGTATAACATTGTTGAGGATACACAACAATGCAAGGATAGTGTTAAGAAATACAAGGATTGGGAAGGATATCCTGAGATGATGGATTGATTGGATTTGATTGATTAGGATTGTTGAAGCTTGGTTTGGAACAAAAGTTGTTTGAATGATTTGAAGTGACATTGAAGTGAAAACTAGATGCGACTGATATTGATTGTTTGGATTGACGATCGATGAAGGATAAAGCTTGATAAGGAACATATTCTTGTTAAAAAATGTCATGGGCTAGTGATTTTGGGATTTTGGCTCACAAATGCTTTGACCAATTTGATTTCACATTTTTCCAATGTTCAAGTCACCACATAAGTTCGAGGATATATGTCAAGATTTAAATTCCTGAAGCAATATGTACATATCTACCCCCAATGTCTTGGAATGTATGAAATACCCTAGGTGGTTGTTGGGATAGGTGTGTGGATGGATGGATATGGATTATCTTGCACTAAGAT
Source organism: Sequoia sempervirens (assembly GCA_007258455.2). Lineage (NCBI taxonomy): Eukaryota > Viridiplantae > Streptophyta > Pinopsida > Cupressales > Cupressaceae > Sequoia > Sequoia sempervirens. Next base: position 353,896,857 of record VDFB02058242.1, read on the forward strand.
AAGGTGCTCGAATAAAGAAAGCTCATTTGGATAGTGCTTCATGGCTCAGATAATGTTGGGTAGGATAGGATCAATGAAAATGACTCATGTCAAGATGTCTACCATAAGCAAGTTTAAAGTGTGCACCAAACTTTCATCAAGGTCAAGATAATTTTGGACTATGGATGTAGATGGATGAAAATCGATTGGATAAATGGTTCATGGATGAATGGATTTATTATGGATAAGATGGATGGAATGTCGGATTTATTATGGAAGAGATGAGATGCTTTCATTTGAATTAGTGCACACAGATGCTCAATTCTACATATGACAATTGTTTTCCAATTTTTCATCATAGTACTTGTCCAAAGCGCCACCGTATTGTTTTCACTAGAGGATGATTTTTTTCTTTACTATTTTCAATCCATTTTCTGATTTTTTTGGAATTTCATATTTTTTTTATTTTTATTTTTTTTTGTGAAAGATTTTAAGATCCTTCTAAATCACCTGATGGTGTTGATGTAGATGCTTCTGTCATGATGTGCCATTGATATCCTTCTTGAAGAAGCTGCTTTGCCAAGATACGTGCACTTGAATACAACTTTTGAGATTTGTGATCTACTTTATTGATACCAGAGTTAACTCTATCTTTATGCACACATCACAATAGAGTGCCTTTTGAATCCTTATGATGAAGGGTTGTTTCCAATACATGGTCAATGTGAGAATTGGATATCATGCGTGGAGGCATGGATGGAGTGTGTTTAGGAATAAAAGATGGATTGGTTGATAGTTTGGAACCTTTGACTCTCCAAACTTGGGAAGATGAGCAATGATGGGTGGATACACAAGTGTGCATGGAATTAGGACCAACTACTTGATACACTTTGTACATTGCTTGAAAATATTGCTTTTGCTTTTGTGGAAATATTTGATGGATACTTTTCCCTTTTTTATTTTACCCCATAGTTTCTTTGACTAATGGAGTTTGATAGGGATAATCTTTATTTGTATTCTTTGGTATCCATTTGTATTTGATTTTTCCAAATTTATGCTTCTCAACTTCTTTTTCTTTGGTAATGTTTTTTGTGCTTTGATTCAAATCTTTCCTTTGACGTTGGTCCCAATTCGTGGATGGGGTGATGGGTGGATGAAGATTCATGGCATGTGGATGGTTGTAGTATTGGCCTTGGTTTTATCATAAGGATTCTTCATGCTCCCTATGTTGACATTTTCTTGAGACGAAGTTTCCCCCAGTATGGTGGTAGTAGCACCTTTGTTCCTTGATTCTACCTATTTTCAGATGTCTTGTTCAATAAGCATTTTCTAATAAACAACCACTGTAGATGACGTTATTTAAATTTGCTACTCTGCTTACTCCAGAATATCCTTTTCTGTCAGACCTATTTCCTTGAGTGGATAATGTTGGATATCCTCACATATGATGTCCTTAGTCTGAATTTAGGATATATTTCATCTTGATGTTGACAACTTAGTTTGACTATAGGAATCAATAACTTCTTGTTCAAGAGTAAAGGGATCTTCTTCTGAATGAAGATCATCTATGTGTCCATCCACAAGAAGCATCCCATGGGTAGATGGAGGAGTATGTGTTATATGGATATGATCATTATTTGTGACATCTTCTATAGATAAGAGAGTTTCCATTAGATCACTATAGTAGCTTGGAGATACAAATTCTTGATCATGATTAATTTTGGTAATGTTTTTGATATGCTTTGGATAAAGTTCTTGACATGGGTCAATTTCAAAGGATGGATTACTTATAAAGGGTTATTGGATATCTTTATTAGACATGGGAATTGGCTCAATATCCTCTTGATCTTTGAGTGGAATTGGATGAAATGTTGAGTTGAAGATTCCTTCAATATCTACAACCATGAGGTCGAAGGATGTCAATATGTCTTGGAAAGGACCATTGCTAGAATTTGGTGAAAGATGTTAATCATGCGTTGGAATGAATTCTTGAGATATGTCCTCTAACTCATCAGGTGATGTAGAGACATTTTCAACATGATCATTGGTCAGATCCTGGTCATTGTCCCCAATAGTTATCATTTTTTGATCAATAAGGTCTTGGATGATATTTTGAGTCGAATGCAATTTGATGTTGTGTGTCCCTTTGTCTTGTGAAAATCACAATGGTGCTCCTCGTTATACCCTAGAAGCTTAACTAGGGGTTCTTGATAGTTCTCATAGATGGAGAATTTCATGATATTTTCTTGTACCAATTGTTGCAGGATTGATTCAATTGGTATCCCAAGTGGTGTGTATTTTCGTTTGTTAAAATGTGAGATTTTACCTTAAATTGACCATCTAATGATTGATTTTGAAGATGTCATGATTGTTCTTCGTGCAATGAATCAACTAATTAGGAAATTGAAGCAAGTTGATCTAGCAAAATTTGATCCTGATTTCGATTTTGACACCCTTGATATAGCTGATTTGACTTTTGTTCAAGCGGATTTGGAATGTATGCTGGTGGTGTTTCTACAGGATCATGGACAAATTGATTTTGGACAATGTTTTGATTTTGGATGATGTTTAGATTTTGCATGATGGGTTGAAATTGAACATTGTTGTGGTTTAAGTAACTTTGACTTTGCATGGTGTTACCTTGACTTGGATCAATACACAAAGCCATTAAAATATTGTTTTGACTTTGAACAACATTTGTATGAGTTGTAAACATATCTACCCCAAATTTTACCAAGTGTAGATTTGAAATGTTCATGTTTTGTAAACTTGTACTTGGTATATTCACATTTGGCATGTATGGATTTGGTGGGATAATGTTGTTATGCTCAAAGATTCATGCATTGAGTGTTTGGTTGATAGATTTGTAAGTTTGGACTTTGATTTAAATCTATCATAGGGAAAGGTGTTCCAAAGTTTAGATTGGGCATACTCACATTTTTTGTACCATTGAATTTTGTAGGAGATAATCATCCCATGTATGGATTGTACAAATGTGAGTTTTGATAATCAATTGGCATTGTAAGGCTTTGATAGTTTGGTTGATTTAGACCACTAATGATGTATGAATCAAGTTTACATTCCATGTTCTTGTGTTTTTTCCTTGTTGACCTCTAAGGGATTTAGGACCAATGATGAAATGAAGGATGAAAGGGGTGAATGATATGGGTTTTGAACATTTAGGAAGTTTGCATCAATGCTAGACTTTTAGGACTTTTTGATTTTTGATTTTTGATTGGATTTGATTTGATTTGGATAATGGAATTATAAACCCAAAGATGTTAGATGTTATCTTTAGGACTTTTTCAAAGAGGTGATAAATTAACTAAGTGTGTGAGGATGGATTCATCCAAACAAACCTAACTAAACAAATGATTTTGGTTTAATGATGAGCCCAAGTCTATCATGAGGTTTCCAAAGCTTTAAAGTTGTTTGTGAGATGGGATTTGAGTGATTTTTGGGATGGATGAAGTGTTTTATTTGATCCTAAATGAACCTAAGAAGGAGTTTGTTTACAACACCAAGATAGTGAAGGACATGTGTTTCTCGAAGAGTAGTTCAAACCAAAAGACCAATGTTTGCATGGAAACCATATGACCAAAAGATACCAAGCACATGTGTGGGGTCCAATTGTTCTTAGCTTTGCTTAGTGACTTCTTTTTTACCACAAACAATTATTGATTAGGTTTCTTCAAACTAAATGTCTAATGTCTTAACTTATTATCATCCCACAAAGTGTGTTATGCAAAAATCAAGGAATTTAAGACAAAAGTTCCCTATTGTTGACTTAAGTAAGAAAATTGAGATATAAATCCAAGTGTTTAGAAACCTCTAAGGATAGAATCCCAAGGGAAAGCAATAACACATGAATTTTTTCAATGGTATTTTCTTCCTAAAGGGTTTGACATTTGATGATAATGTTGAATGTTTGTTTCCAAATGTTTATAGACAAGCAAAGTATTTTGTTTTCAAGAACATGCACAATCCTATGGATATGAAAGACTATATTTGTTGAATCCATAGTTGGACAAGTCTAGCTACACCTACTTGTAATGAATGGTTAGATGCTTGACCTCACTGGCTCCCCTCCACGACAATCACTTATATAGGGTAGCCAAGCATCAGTACCCATGAAAATTCCATGGAATAATTTCCATTTCTACTAAAAGCTGTAAAAGTGTGCGGTGGCTTTAGAAAGACCATTCTTGCACCAACAAATAGATCAAGGATTTTGGCCTTTTCTAAAAAAGGGTTTTAATTTGGAATTTCCGTTCGTAGGGATTAATCCATTGAGGCGAGAGACCATTGCTACCCTTCTTGTCAAAACAATCCACGTGATACTATCATTTGTTCCAATACCCACTTTTGTATCTTGGCTGGAAATACACTTGGCTTTAGTTTGTTATCAGTTGACTCATTCCCTTGGGTGAGAACTTTTTCCCCAAGGCAAGCCCTCTAAGATAAAAAAAGCGAGTAAACATATATGTAACTTAATTGATCTTTGTTGAAAAAAAGAGAGAGAATACACGCAATATGTTCCACTCACACTCGCAAGATGTGTTCAATTTTAATCCAAAAATGAAGTGTGGAGGCAATTACTTTACCCAACTTAAGATCACCAAAAGGCCTTTTGATTGTCAAGATCATCATGAGGCATGAGAGAAGCGCATATGTACCTTTGATGGTATTACTTTGGGTAAGTAATTACAAAACATAATAGCACATGTTCTTTTTAAACCCACAAAGCAATAATGACTTATTTTTAAGCACCAAATGACATGTGAAGATTGCCTTCTTCAATTGTTAATCCTTAATCCAAATCTAGTGAGTTTGTCCAATGTTCTTTTTAATAATTTTTTGTTGTTCTTTTTAGAGCCCAATTGAAATTTATTGAGTCCTAAAAGCATGAAAGATAACAAATCCTTAGAAGAGGGATTATAATTTCTCTCTAAAGTGTTTAAAAAAACTTGTTACAATCATGTGATAATGTTTTCTCTTTCATTTCCATGTTCCATGATCCTTTAAAACCTACAATACAAGCTCCAAATGTTATATGAAATCAAGAAACAAGAACATATGAGGGTTAGATAAATGATTAAGCATAAAAACCCTAAAATTTACACCAAGTTTCATTGTGATTTGACATTAAGTGAAAATTTAAAAAAATTAACTCTATGAAAGTTGATGAAAACCTACACCATTGGATAGCTTATGAAATTCTACCCAATTTCAAAAACAAAATCTCTCAAAAAGACTAAAAAATGACCAAGATATGACCATTTTAAGTTTAAGTGAAAAGGAAAGAAATCAAAAGTGGCGCCCTTTGCAGTGGCATTGTTTGGGTCCAAATAGTGACACATATGCAAACAATGATGCATATGCAAACAATGATGTTGCAAAAAAATTGGCGTTGTTTGGAGTTTGAAGCGGTGCTATATGGCGACGTTGGAGTTTCAATGGTTCTATATTGCGACGTTGGCCTACTAGTGATGGAGTTTCCTATTGACACAAAAAAATAGAAAAAGCACAAAATTTTGATGAAAAAGATGATTTAAACTTTTGGTATGCCCTCCTTCTAGCACCAAAATGTGAACCCCAATCCTATACTTGCATGAACACAACAAACAAACACATTATTAGGTCGAATGCAAGTGAGAATGAAGATTCCCCATGAAATTCATTTGTAAAGCTCAAATAGGAAAGAAAATGAAGTAACTAAACCAAGAAAGAAATGAAATCTTATTTAAGTATGCAAACTCTCAATCCCATGGGGGAATTGGTGCCCAATTTGATGTGGAAATTGGCCCTTTCCCAACTCCTATGCAAGCTTTGTTGAAGATTGGTGGATGATTAAAGCTCCTTGATGAAATTTTGACATAATCTTGCTATGAAACCATGAAAATGATGAACATTTGATATGAAATAGATAAAATTAGCTCCCAATGTGAAGAGAGTAACTTTGCCTTAAGTTGTGGATGCAAAATACAAAGAGAAACCTTCTATAAATAGAAGAACAAGATGAAAGAATGAGCAAAATTGATGAATGTGGGATCATTTCACATCCAATGGGCAAGTACCACTTGTCAAGATGTGAATGGAGGAAGCTTGAGCACATTTTGGAGAATGTGCAGAGAGGGGGGAGATTCAAATTCAAAAGATGGCTTGAAGGATGAGGTGAAAGGTGAAGTTAATGTCACACAGCTCAAGAAAAGGACTTGTAAGATGACTTAAATACCTTGTTGGAGGGACACATCCGTTTGGAGGGATTTTCAAATTTGGGGAATATTCCAAGCATTGATTCCTTTTTTAAAGTAATTAGAGATTTAAATAATTCAAAATAAATAATTTATTGAGCAAGTGGAAAAAGCTAGAGGATTTGACATGGATTAGGATTAGATTAATCAAGATTTGATTAATTTGACCATTTGATTTAGATTTTTGGATTGAAATAAATCAAAATGAGAGGAATAATGATTTTAGACTTAATTAAATAAGATTTGATTTATTTAATTAAAGAGGATGGTGTTAACTTTAAATCAAATAAAGATTAATTTATTTAATTTAAATTAGATGACTTTAGAGATTAATTAAATAAAATGAATTATTTAATTAAAAGAGGGACTATAGGATTAATTAAACAAAGTGATTTATTCAATTAATAGGAGAAGATGACTTAATTCGATAGTAAATGATTTATTTAATTAAGAGATGAAATGTGATGAATTTAATTAAATAAATATTATTTAATTAAATGACAAGCAGAGGAGATGATTCAGGATGAACTAGTGTTAGTAAGATGAGGATCAGGAATATAGGATCAATCGGTATATTTTTAGTGTTTATAGGTATTCATACTGGTCGCACCCACGAAAGGATATGAAAATCACGGCAAAACCTATCCTAGGAATTGGACATTCTAGTAGGTGACTAATACCTCTTCATGGTCATTCATTTACTTGTCAAACCAGGGAACATAAACTTTAAATGAAGCAGCACTGTATGTGCAATAAGAACCAGTTTCAGTCACAACCTATTGAAAATAAATACTTGGAAAGAAATTCTACCTAAGCTTTAGGAAGGTAATGTAAAGTTCTCTAACTCAACCATAATCTAACCAAAGCATAAATCATAATAGCTACAATTGAGAGACAAACTATAAACTAGCCTTATGTTGTAGGAACAAACATAGGGATGGATTCCCGATGCTACAAGAACAGTATAAGACTAAGCTTGTGCTAAAACTTCTAAAGTGAAATCTAACTTGAATTAACAAAGGATAAACAACTACTCTCCCACAAATACTTACTAAGTGGGCCCCCTTAGCAAGCATCAACTAATTTACATAGAAGATTGTACTCAGAACTCCATCAAATTTTATTCATAACGTGAAATCATTTGCATTGATTGTTTTGCTTCAGAAAATTAACAAAACTCTGATTCATATTATAACTCTAACTCTTACATAATCTACTTCTCTATCTATCTCCTATTTCTCTGTTCTCTTCTACTCCTCTTTTCTAATAGTTCACCCGTGCAGGAGGAACACTTATTTAAATCAGGAAAACAACTAACTAACTAACCCTAACAGAAAAAGACATGGATGTAAAATGTATCCCAAAATCGAGGAACATACTTCATAAATGAGTTTATCCGTTCAACCCAATCCAGAGAGAATCTAGCACTCCACTCTTTCTAGATTAACCAACATTTAAAATCCTTCCCAACAGTTTTGGTCAAAGATTCTTCGCCAAAGCTTCCTCGAAGTCGTGCAAGAAATGGACTTTACTGTAGGGCCAAGATCAGCTACGCTTGACTTGATCATACTTTCTTCAACAACCTGCGAAACACAAGGTAGCAGATGTGAAAGAAAAGGCGCATGGTACATACACAATATCCATTCATTAATCACATATTTAAATCTATTTCATCATTCAAAAACTACATGTGTTATACCAGTCATTTGGGGAGTCAAATAGGGTAATAAATATAGACATGTCAACATGATAGGTTGCAGGAACATGAAAGTGTATTACTACAAGATATCCCCAATAAAAGGTTTCCAATAGAGTTAAACAACCATGAACAACAAAAGTAAAGGTATTAAAAGTACACCATGATATCCAAATTATGAGCATATTTTAGCTCATCATTTTCCCTACTTAACCCAATGCCGGTCCTCCAAAGATTAAACTTCTGGTGGTCTCTCTCAAATCAATAATAATAGTTGAGGCATGACCCTAAAATAGAATTCCAAATTTGTAACAAAAACATTTGAAACTCTACCACCTTTCATACCTACGGGCTTTTGTATCTTCATTAATATTTGTAGCCTGGTAGGGATAAAGGGGCCACATTAGCACAGGAGGTCTAAATGTCAATGGTAACCACAATTCAAACCTCTTTTGAAGGCCCAACTGTATGTATCTACTTGATTGTTTAAGAGCTGTTGTAAAATTTAGGGGACTATGAGGCTCAGACCTTCTTAACCCAATAGTTAATCTCTCCCACCTCTTTTCAATTCTAGAGTATGATAGTCTCCAAGATGAGTATGACTGTTCTTAAAATTCATCATATACCTGCTTTCTGAGATCAAATATTTTCATCCTGGTTGTATCATTATTAAAACCATATGCCACAGTAAGCCAAGTTTTCAACATTGTATGGGGGTCTGAACTCTCAGGGCACAATGGAACAGGCCCATTCCTTTTGGCTTCTTCATATGCTTCCCATTGCCTACCATAATTTGCTTCATTTGTCACCCAAGACATAAGTGATCTCAAATGGATGTCGCCAATATACAGAAGGGGATTCCACTCTGTTTCAAATGGAATTAAAAAACCATGTAAATAAAAGTCACACAAAGAATTTCTTAGCCAATTAGGGGCTGCCTGGTATGCATTGTAGAATTCTTTAGCAGTGTGAAGAATAGGATCTTGATTTCTGGAAATTCTCATTAGTTGGAACCACAAGAACTATTCCTTGAGGCACAAAGCATAAACTCTGGGTGGTGGTCTGCACTCCATAATCTGACAAGTTACCTTCAACATTTCATCCATTTTCTCCTTTAACTCCTGAATTTCCTGTTTCTGCCCTTCAATTTCCTTTTTTAGTTTCTTCTTTTCTTCCTCCCAAAGACTCTGTTACATTTCATTCTTGGCTAGGTGGCAGAAACTCAAGGTTTGCAATGTAACCGATCTCCATGTAGCTTTGAAATATTCCAGAAATTCAATCAAAAATGTCTTTTTGTAGACAACAATGGCTTGAAAGGTTGCAGGGGGAAATGAAGCTTCATTGGCCATTTCCAATTGTTTAGTCTGTTCATCCTCTTGCTGTAGGATGAATTCTTGTTGCTGTAGTTGAGAAGACTGTGCTTCCACCAAAATCTACATAGCCACAGCAGCCAAGTCATCGATACTTGGTACCCCCTTTCATTATGCTCAACTTTCCTTGTCTCAACTTGTTCTTCTTCAAGAATAAAAAATGAACTCTGTGCAGCACTCTCAGACACATTTTGAGAAACATCATATTCAGACTCTATAGATTCTTCTGAAATTATAATAACCTCAGGTTGAGGTGAAGCAGGGGATACTTTACATTGTTTTCTTGTGGAAACTCTTCTTGGCAATGTTGTGACTGCCAGAGGTGCTCTCGTAGCCTTCCTCTTTTTGAATTGCCTAGAAGGTTCTACCTTGTCAGAGGATGATGGTGAACTGGTGATGGCAATAGGTGTTGTCGTAGGAGAAACTGTTGTAGGGGAAGATGCTGCAGGAGAAGAGCGTTGTCTTTTCTTAGAATGAGGGTCAGATTCTGGGTTTGTTCCACCCCAGATGACTCTCTAGCCTTTGTTTTTCCTCTCTCTCTCTCCTATTGGCAGCCCTAGTTTTCACCTAGGCAGAGGACTCTGGTGTGAGAGCTGTAGGACCAGGTGCTACAGGAGCAGATGACCCTTGCCCCGTTCTCCTACTAGTAGATGCCATTCCCTCTTTCTTTAACTGAGGCCATGGGGTAAGTGCCCTAGGGGGTTCTGGACATTGCAAGCTCTTCTGGGCAGAAAATTCTTGCCAGGAAAGAGGTGATACATCTCTCAAAGAGCGTTCAATCAACAATTTTATAAGGCCATGGTGAGCAATAGAATTATCTTTCCCCTATTGGGTTCCGTGGACACATTGTTCCAGAAATTTTAACAAAAATTTTGGAACATTAATAGCTAATCCATGTCTCATATGACTTAGCAATTTGAAGTGGTAAGAATGCAAGTAAGAAAAATGACCTTCACAAGTTAAATACCTGATGATGAAAGTGGCGTATTCTAGATATGGAGGAGGCAACGACACTCGCTTGCATCCCTGCTTCAAAACTTCCAAAGGTCCATCAGTGGGTATTGTAAATTCTACCCTTGTAGAGATAGCATCCGAAGAAAAATTTTCTCCAATAGCTGGAAGCCCGATTACCTCTGCAATTCTTTTTTTAGTTACAACAACTATTAGACCCCATACTATAGCCTCCCCTTTAGAAAGGGTGCTTAAAAATTTGCCTGCAGCCTCCTCATTGAAAGCATCTAAACTCAAAAAGTAATTCAACCATCCACAGAGGTTGAATGCTTGGACTGTTTGAGGATTTTGCAGTAATAACTCATGAGCTACAGGCTCATGTCTTACCAACTGACCACCCATGTTCACAGTTTTTCCTTAGCTGAACTCAACTCTTTTCTAAAAGTCCAAAAATTTTCCTTTCTATTCTGGTTATTTTCTGTCCTGCCGTCTCTTTTCTCTTCTTTTCCAAAAATGAACTTTTTAAACAAGTAGTTTTAATTGTAATTTACAATAAAAAACATGCAATGAAAAAGAAATGCGATAATATTTGGAAAGTACTAGAAAATAATAAAGAAAGATTATCTGAGTAGTTGTGACAGCGGCGAAAGGATAGGTTTGAAAAGTGGATTATCCTGCCCCCTACTTAAAGTATGACATGTGTCCACACATGTACTAAGGAATAGGTGGAGATCGGCTAATAATGACTGATACAGGCACAGTAATAAATGAATAAAATGAAATATATCAAAAATGTGATAACAAAAGATATTGCATACCTTTCATTAAATGCTTGTATGTGTTGAGAAAGATGATGGCTTCGGCATGAGATGACAGTTGGGAATGAGATCATAATTAAGGGTGGTGCAGATGAATGAGTTGGATGGATGACGTGGATGGATGAGATGAATGGGTGGAATGAATGGATGGGACAGAAGATAAAGAAGTGAAATGTAGCGACAATTGGAAATGAAGAAAAAGGGGTTTCCTTAAAAAGGAAACCTTTATTATGAGCACGCATTACAAAATTATTGTGAAGCTGTAGGAGAAAGGCTAAAGCCTTTGGCTACAGGAGGATTAGTGGCAAGATCCTGAATGAACTGCTGCATGAATTCTTCTTTTGAGACTAGTTTATGGTACAACCAGAGGCGGTGTCCATTAACTAACAACTTGAATCTAACAGGATCAATTGTAACAAGTTGAACTGCACCATTAGCAAATACATTCTCAATTTCATACGGGCCCAACCATCTGGTTTGTAATTTACCTGGACTATCCTTATATCATGAGTCATAAAGTAGAGCCCAGTCTCCTACTTTGAATTCTTTTCCTGAATGTATTTATCATGCCACCTTATTCTTTGATTCTATATTATCTCAGTGTGTTGCAGGGCATTCTTTCAGAGCTCATCCAGAGCATTGAGCTGCATGATTCTATCCTTTTGTGCATTTGTTAAATCCATGTCCATTTCTAATGTTGTTCTTAGAGTCTTATGTTCAAATTCTATTGGCATCACAGTTGTTTTACCATACACCATTTCAAAAGGTGTATATCTTGTAGTAGTCTTCCAGGTAGTATGGTAGGCCCATATAGCTTCTAGTAACCTTGTGGCCTAGTCCTTCCTATGTAAATCTACAATTTTAGTCAAAATGGCCTCTATGTCCCTATTGGTGACCTCAACCTGGCCATTGGTCTGGGGGAGATAAGGAGTTGATTTCTTATGTCGTATATTGTATTCATTAACTAACGCTGTGATAAGTGTAGAAGTAAATTGTGCTCCTTGATCTGTCACTATTTCCCTAGGGACACCAAACCTAGTAAATATTTCCTCACAGAGGAATTCAACCACTTTATTATCCCTATCATGTTTCATATGCTTAGCCTCTACCCATTTTGTGACATAGTCTATGCATACAAGGATGTAGGACTTACCATTGGAAGGTGGATCAATTGGTCCTACAAAATCCATTCCCCATTTGTTGAAAGGTGTAACTAAAACTTGTGGAAATAAAGGCATCTCATCAGATCGAGTTGGTCTTCCCATCCATTGGCATCTGTCACATCTCCTGGTATATTTGGTTGCATCTCTATACAAAGTTGGCCAATAGTAACCAGTATTTAAAATTTTTATTACTGTCCTTTTGGCAGCAAAATGTCCACCACATGGCTCATCATGGCTTGCATGCAGTATATCATGAATGTCCTCCTCTTGTACACATCTCCTCATAACTTGATTTGGCCCTGTATAAAACATGCAATCTGCAATCCAAGAAAAGTTAAAACTTTTCTCTACCAATAATCTCTTTTCCTTAGGGTAGAATTGAGGAGGAGTTCCTCCTATGGCCAGATAATTTGCTATATTAGCATACCATTGGTGAATAACTTTGATTGCAAATAGGTGCTCATCAGGAAATGAGTCTTCAATAAGTGCAGAGTCATCTTGCCTTTGAATACTAGAAAAGAAATCAGCAACCACATTGGCTTTACCTAGCTTGTCCACAATTGTAATATCAAATTCCTGCATCAGTAATAACCATCTTGCCAGTCTCCTAGATATTTAGGCTTTATTCATGAGATACCGGATTGTGGCATGATCAGTATGGAAAAATATCTAATAACGAGTGATATAATGCTTGAATTTATTGAGGGCGTAGATGATTGCCAACATTTCTTTTTCTGTAATAGTGTAGTTTAATTCAGCGCCTTGCAGATTTTTTCTTATGTAATAGAGTGCATGTTCTATTGAACCATCCTTCTACCCTAACACTGCACCAATGGCATAATCTGATGCATCAACATGAATATGAAATGGAAGTGACCAATTAAGTCCTTTCAGAATAGGTTCCTGTGTAAGAGCAACTTTCAAATCAAGAAATGTTTTTTCACATTCTTCTATCCAAGAAAAATCTGCATCTTTCTTTAGTAGACTATATAAGGGGCCTGCTATTTGGTTGAAGTCCTTGATGAATCTTTTGTAGTATCTGGCATAGCCTAGAAAGCTTTGTACCTCTTTTTGCTTGACAGGAGAGGGTAGGTTAGAGATGACCTCAATCTTAGCAGGATCAACTTGAATTCCTGCAGCAAAAATATAGTGACAAGCACTATTCCCTCCTGCATCATCATGAAGCACTTTTGACTATTCAGCAATAGGTTGTGATCTTCACATCTCTGTAGTACTTTCTCCAAGTTGGGTTGAGCTTCCTCAAATTTCAAACCATAAACAATAAATTCATCCATGTATATTTCCATGCAATCATATGAGATGTCTGAGAAGATACTTATGACTGCCCTCTGGAAAGTTGCAGGAGCATTACAGAGACCAAAAGGCAGAACTAAATAGGAAAACGTTCCCCAAGGGCATATAAAAGTAGTCTTTTCTTGATCCTCAGTAGCAATCTTGATTTGATTGTACCCACTGAAGCCATCTAAGAATGAGAAGTACTTTTCTCAGCTAAATTATTTAGAACTTGATCAATGAATGGAAGAAGAAAGTAATCTTTCTTTGTTGCCAAATTGAGCTCTTTGTAATCTACACATACCCTCCATTTTCCTCCTTTCTTAGGAACAATGACCAATGGGGAAACCCACTGACTATTAGAGATTGGGTAGATAAAGCTAGCTACTAACATTTTCTACAATTCTTCTTTAACAATTTCTCTCAAAGCTAGATTAATTCTTCTTTGAGGTTGCCTGATAGGTTTGAAGTCACTATTAATATATATGTGATGTGTAGAGAGTTTTGGGTCTAAACCCTTCATATCCCCATAATCCCATGCAAAATCTCTTTTGTGGGCTTGCAACATTGTGGCTAGGGTAGTTTGTTGAGATGGAGGCAACTTATTATTAATATGTGGATAGTGGTCTGGAGATACTTCTATCTATTTTGTGAGATCATTTATTGAGGTTGTTGATAAAGGTGGTGCCTGTATATCACATAATAGCAAATCATGATGGCTCTCAGAATCCAGTTGTTGTAGGAAACATTGCTGAGAACAGCTGTCCAAAACAGATGGGCTATTCAAACCAGAACTAAACTGCAAAATGTGTAGAAGCATGTTATCTTCACTCTGAAGCTGGGAAAATGGATTAGTTTGTAGCATCATTAACTAAGCTAATGAATTGAATTCTTCAGATTCCTCTCCTAGATCTGGCCAAATTGGTTGAGACAAATCTGGCAGAGGTTGTGCAAGTGGGTATAAAGCCAATTTCTTCCTTGACTAACCATTAGAAATTGTCATGTCTCCTAAATGGCATCCTATAAGGGCATCAGTTGTAGGTAACCAAGGTCTACCTAGGATAATAGGATATCCTCCTAAGGTTGCCTTAGTGGACAATATAGTGAAATCAGCAGGATATTCCCAAGACTTAAGAGTGACAATGACATCTTCTATCACTCCATCAAGTGTAACCGTGGAACTATTAGCAAGCTACAGGACAGTCGGTGTAGACCAAATGTTTGGAATATTCAAACACTCCATAGTGTGCTTGGTCATCACATTAATGGCTACACCAAGGTCAACCAAAACATTTCTTATTACTTGAACATTGATATTTATTTTGACTACAAGGCTTTCAGGATCAGTATATTTTAGAATGACAACATTCTCCAACATAATATCGACTAACTTTCCTAGGACATGGATAGTTTTGGGATCCTTTTTCTTTCTTCCTTGTTTCTTTAAACAGGCCTCTTTAATGGATTTTCCATAGACTGGAACATCTTTAATAGCTTGAAAAAGAGGAATTTGAACTTGTAGATTCTTTAACTACTCCAAAATATCAAAGGTGGGCTCTTCAATGGTCTTGGGTGTAGTAATTTGCAATCTTTGAGGAAAAGGTGGTGTAGCCTAAGGCTATAGGATATGTTCCTTAGAGGTAGTAGCTGATACAGGTATATCTGCTGCATGATGAGTAGGTTGTTCAATAGCAGAGTGTGGAATCTCTGTAATTACAGGTGGCTATGGAGTAGGGAGAGTGGTTCTAGACCTGAGATGGATATCATTGATATTCAGGGCATAAGCTAGATATTGGTTGACTTCTGCAGAATACAAAGATTGTTGTTGTTGTTGCTGCTTATTATTAAGATTTTGCAATGGTTGAGCAGGCATAGGCATTTGTTTTAGAGGGCCAATATTTGTTGTAGGTGCTGCAAGAGGAGGCATAAGGGCCAAAGGTTGTGGCTACTAAGACTGCAGGAATCTAGGAGGTTGGTTCTGCCATTGTTGAGAACCTCTCCATTGAGGGTTATGCTGCCAGTTACCTAGAGGTGGAGTCCATTGTCTTTGTGGTTGTTTCCAACCTCCTTGAGGTGGTTGCCATTAAGGGCTCTGATAGTTAGGCCAGTATGGTTGAGGGGCATTCCAAGGTGGAGATGGGCCATATGTAGGTTGCCATTAGTTATTATAATTAAAGCAAGGATTACCAAAAGTCAAAGCATCTTGAGGCATACCTTGTCTTAGAGCCCATGGTCTCCTTTGTGCAACAAAGAAGACTTGGTCATCATCGCCTTCTATCATCTTAAAATCAATAGGTAACTACTTAGCCTCCATTTTCGCCACCAACTTGCATCTGCAGTAATGTTTCTTCTATCTACAATGTGGATATAACTCAACAAGGATTGCCTCAGCCTCCGCATGTTTCTTGCGAGCTTGCATGGTATCCAACTGTGTAGCCATATTGTTTATGATGTCCTGCTTGAAATCAAACAGAAAATTTGTGATCTCCATCTGGGAAACTCCACTGGAAGAAGACTTACCCACTGTAGCTTGATGACCTCTACCCTTCTTCACAATTGCTCAAGAGTAATTGAGACATATCTGCTTGATATCATCCCAAGATGCTTTGGTTATATCGCCTCCTCCCATTAGGTCTAGGGCGTCTATACAAGTATCACTGATTCCCCTTAGAAAAAGTATTTTCTGAGATTCTTCGTAGAGAGTATGGTTTGAATTCTTTTTCAGGGAAAACAAGAATCTTGAGATATAATTCTCCAGACTTTCATCCTCCTTCTGTTGAATTCTGAATATATCATCACCTTTACTACCACTCTTACAATATTCCTTGTATTTCTCAAGAAATTTTCTTTGCATGGCTACCCAACTATCAACAACACCCCTTCCCAAACTCATGAACCATCTAAGAACTCCCTCCTTCAAAGTAGCAGGAAACAATTTCAGTTTGTGAGCATCTGAAGTGTAGTCATAACTGTAGCAGAGGATATCAAATTGAAACAGGAAATTTTCTGGGTCCTCCGTAACTAGGCCATAGAACTTAGGAAGTAATGAAGAAGGAATATTTTAAAGCTTATTAGTATCTTGCTGGGAAACAACGGGAAACTCAAAAGAAGGAGGTGTATTAGGTGGATTTTGTGCCATATTTTCTTGCTAGAGTATAATAGCAAATCGATTTTCCTCAGGTTCTTCATCAGCTGGGTCAAATGGAAATTCAACAAATAGGTTTCAAAGGAGGAACCTTCCCATCCCATCTCTTCTTCTATGCATGCAATAGAAATGGATGGTATTTGAAGGATTTTAAAAATACTTGAACAACTGACTAAACTACTGCTAACAATGACTATAGTAGGTTCTTAGATTGACACCATCCCCGGCAATGGTGCCAAAAATGGTTGCACCCACAAAAGGATATGAAAATCATGGAAAAACCTATCCTAGGAATTGGACATTCCAACAGGTGACTAATATCTCTTCATGGTCATTCATTTACTTGTCAAACCAGGGAACGTATACTTTAAATGGAGCAACACTATATGTGCACTAAGAACTAGTTTCAGTCACAACCTATTGAAAATATATACTTGGAAAGAAATTATACCTAAGTTGCAAGAAGGTAATGCAAAGTTCTCTAACTCAACCATAATTTAACCAAAGCAGAAATCATAATAGCTACAACAGAGAGATAAATTATAAATTGGCCTTATGCTGTAGGAACAAACATAGGGATGGATTCCCAATGCTATAGGAACAATATAAAACTGAGCTTGTGCTGAAACTGCTAAAGTGAAATCTAACTTGAATTAACAAAGGATAAACAACTACTCTCCTACAGATACTTAATAAGTGGGCCCCCTTAGCAAGCATCAACTAATTTACATAGAAGATTGTACTCAGAATCCATCAACTTTTATTCATAATGTGAAATCATTTATATTGACTGTTCTGCTTTAGGAAACTGACAAAAACTCTAATTCATATTATAACTCTAACTCTTACATAATCTGCTTCTCTATCTATCTCATATTTCTCTATTCTCTTCTTCTCTCTTTTTTCTACTAGTGGTTCACCTGCATAGGAGGAACACTTATTTAAATTAGGAAAACAACTAACTAACTAACCCTAACAGAGAAAGACGTCAATGTAAAAATGTATCCCGAAATAGAGGAATAGACTTCATAAATGAGTTTATCCATTCAACCCGATCCAGAGAGAATCTAGCACTCCACTCTTTCCAGATTAAATGAAATTTAAAATCCTTCCCAACAGTTTTGGTCAAAGAGTCTTCGCCAGAGCTTCCTCAAAGTCGTGCAGGAAATGTACTTTACTTCAGGTCTAAGATCAGCTGCGCATGACTCGATCATACCTTCTTCAACAACCTATGAAACACAAGGTAATAGATGCGAAAGAAAAGGTCCATGGCACATACACAATATCCATTCATTAATCACATATTTAAATCTATTTCATCATTCAAAAACTACATGCATTATACTAGTCATTTGGGGAGTCAAACAAGGTAATAAATATAGACATGTCAACATGATAGGCTATAGGAACATAAAAGTGTATTGCTACAGGATTTCGCCCAATAAAAGATTTCAAAAGAGTTAAACAACCATGAACGACAAAAGTAAAGGTATTAAAAGTACACCATGATATCCAAATTATGAGCATATTTTGGGCTCATCATAGGGGTTACCATGCTTCATATTTAGGCATGGTAGCATATCTTCATGCTCTGAATGATAGTGCAGATGGTTGATGTTGATCTAGATGATCCCGTGGTTTGGGGGTATAGAGGTGCCATCACCTTATGAAACACTGGGAAGATTGGGATCCTTTACTAGCGATGGGTACTAAATGACATGACAGTGTTTAGATGATGACCCTGGCTATAGATGTCAGGGTGGTATGATGATGCTCAGTAGTTATTTTTTCCCAGATAAACTCAGTACATGCAAGGCTAGGAGCATACGATCATCAAGAGATACTTTCCAGACAGAGTGGCACAATAGTTCGGTGAGCAACAAGACAGGCTGGATTATGCTTATAAAGCCATTTTTGTGAGGTAAACTTGAGAGGTTCCCACATGGGGACCCACTATTCCAGCTTTGGAGGTAGTGGAGGGTTTCAAATAGTTAGTAGCTAAACTATGGGCCTATGACCAGGGCCAGACAGTCGCATATACAACACCTACTTATGTTGCATAGTTCACACCTCCTCAGAGATTGACAAATCCAATGGGTGCTCCTCTATGAGGGAGACCCAAAGGCTAGGGAGCAAGTAGGGGTAGAGGTAGAAGCCAAGACGGTGATGGTGGCGATGATGGGAAGACTTCAGGGGCTCCACTAGATGTACAACAACATCCTCAGCAACTTGTTATTCAGTAGTAGCCCATACAACAATAACTTCTACAACAACCTATACAAGCACCACCACCACCTAATGCTAGAGATATTCAAATTCAACAATTGTAGCAGTAGTTGAAGGTTCTCATAGGTGAGTGGGATTAGGCCCAATAGAAAATTTTGGTTATTACTTCTAAGCAAGACCAGGCCAGATAGCAGTTTGAGGCCATTACAACAAAGAGAGATCATGCCAAATAGTAGGTTCAAGCTATGACTATTGAGAGGGACCAACAAATCGGGTGGCAGCAGTAGTTAGAGGCCCTTATAGGAACTACCCAGGGTAGGATTGTATCTACAAAATTGTAGAGAGGTTGTAAATGAGGTGGTGTATTATAACATGCATTACCATTGAGATGTGCTAGTGCCATTGAAATAGCCCATCTATTCGAAGAGGGGCGATGCACAACCTAGGACTGAGGATCAACCAAAGAGGCTGACCAAAGAGGGGAGCAACCATTAGGGCTAGCTCAAGTGTAAAGACACTTTTTTATTTTTTTCCCCATTCTTTGATATTGATATACATTCATGGGCTAATTTTTGATAGGCTCATGGATATTGTATTTACGATTGATATACATACATTGATCCAAAGTTTGTACCATGACATCCATTTTTTGATATATATGCAATACAAATATGGATTTGATATGATGTATTCATCTTATTTGATGCTTATTATTGTATGGATGCATATTACATGAGATGCTTATATTTAAGTATGTATGGATGCACTTATGCTTATGCAATATTGGATGATAAGATGTAATGAAATGGATGCAATATTATATTATTTTTCATTATCTTTTCATTATATGCCATGTGATATGAGATGATATGATATGTAGATGTTATGCTATGATTATGTATGGAAATGATATGGATGTACTTCTTTTTGTGTATTTTCTATGCAATTTTATGATGGGATGTATGCATATGGATGTATGGATGGAAAACATAGATGTTTATGCTTCATCATATGATATGCAATGTATGCTTATGATATATGATGCAACGATTTAAGATGCTTAGAATAAAAAATTTATATTATTTATCATAACTTAAATTAGAATGATGATTTAGAATGGATGTTTAATGCCATGATTATGAGATGCATGTATGCTAATGATTTGTGGATGCAAGATGAATGCATTGATGATGTTTTTGTTGATTGTCATGATACCAAGTTAGTACAGAGAGAAGATAGAAGAAACAAGATGATTGATTGTTGATTTTGATGATTTCTTCAAAAAGATCCAACAAGTCTATGATCCACTAAGACTTTATTAGAGATGGTGATGATAAATGCAGGATGATGAACACAAGATGATGATTTGCTCATTTTTTAGGATTGGAATTTTTCACCATTCCTTATTGTTTGATATAACACATAGACATGATACATCAAGGTATTAATAACCAGGATGACATTGTATCTAGTATAATGTAATTTGACTCTACAAATAGATAGGATGGTTCTTGTTCACACCTTGACATATGGAAACCTTGTCTGAATGTAAGTTAGAAGCCAAGAATACATTGGACCAAAGCATATGTAATAGTCAATAATGTGCTCCCAACAACTTCCCTACACACAACTAAGCAAGTATGCACCAAGATTATTTTACAAGAGTAGCCACAAGCACAACAAATAAAATATAATGATCAATGCCCCATTCCTTTCTCTCTAAATATTTTCAAATAGACATGAGTGAGAGGTCCTCAGAATGGATCATTAAGGTAAATCATAAGAAAAGATCAAAGACAAATAGTCAATGTTATCTATATCTCTTGCCAATTTATTTTTAGCTAAGTTGATGGCTGATATTGATGTCCATAGTAGGAAGGATACATCCTAGGAAATGTTCAACAAAATTTGTTTGATGTTAGGATAATGATGCTAATGATAAGCCATTAATATAAACTCCACTGACACATCTACCTATGATTTATACTTTAGATTCTGATACTTAGGTTTTCACTTTATGATTCGCTACACTTGATTTCTATTTGTTTCACCAAACGGTGAAGGTGATGATCAATTTATTATGGGTGAAGGTTTATTATGAGTGAAAAAAATGGGATGGATGGTTTTGGATTTTTTGGAATATTTCAATATTTTTGGTATTTTGAAATGTTTTAAGGTTGTTTTTGGTCTTTTTGAAATTTTATTTGAATGTTTAGATTTTCTGAGATATTTGAGGTTGTTTAGGTGTTTTGAATGTTTCCTAATGTTTTTTATTTTTGTCTGATATTTTGAATTTTTTTGTGTTTTTCTGAATATTTGAATGTTTAGTAATTTTTTTTTTTACAAAATAATTAAAATATTAGAAATTATATATATTTGAGAAGTACACTTATAGATCTACAATAGATTTTTTTATATTTAAATAAAATGTTATTTATATGAGTATAAGTTTTTTTGATTTGAGGTAAAAAATGGGTTTTGAAGGGGCCCAAAACCCTTTAGATCAAAAAGCAGCTAATAAAAGAAGATAACAACAAAAAGCAACAATCAACCTGACGATAGCCAAACAATAGCCAAAAAATATCCAAAAAGAAGGAAACCAGCCAACAACACTACATATTTTTCAAAGTCTCCATAGCTTCCATTTCACAAGCATCCAACCTCTGCACATTATCCACCATATCAGACACCTCAAAACCTTAGGCCCTAGCCTAATCTTTCATTTTCTTTCTAGTTCTAGCTCCTGGCCCACCTATTTTAACCTCACCACTCAAAACACTATCTTTCACAACACCTTTCTCAACAACACACTCAACATCCATCAGTGTACCCCTAACAGTGGTATCATCAGTAGACTCATTCTCCTTTGTCTTTCTTGCAGCAATCACAGGGGAGGTCACCTTGGCAGAGTCTGAGATAACCAAGACCTTAAAGGTATCTCCACCCTTCATCACAACATTCCACAACTTATCAAATTTATCCTTAAGGGATAACATTCTACCTTCCAAATTTTGTTTACATGATTATTTAAGTTATTGAAGCACCATTTTTTTTGAATAATTTTATTTTTTGGTAAATTAGCCTGAAAGTGGTGCTATATATGCATTGAGTGAACACTTTTATTTGGAAAATTTGTGGCCATATCCAACTTAGCTACAATCAATCAAGTTAGATCATATTTTTCAACAAATTATTTTTTAGCTAAAAATTATTGAATTCATTTGTGTTGATAAGTTGGTATATGATCCCACAATAGTGGTTTACAATTTTTGGCCAAACTGGACATTGAAATGTTCTTTTTTAACTAAATCTTCACTTTCGGGCACCTATAGCAGCTAAACCATGAGGAATTTGAAGATGATGCAAACTAGAGTTTCATGACATTTTTTCTATAGATTCTAAATATATTTTTTTCAAAAATTTTGGAATCATATTGCACTTCTTTTTCCATCTCCTTGGAAAACTAGTTTTTTTCAGAAAATAACATTTTTAAAAAGTGATGCTCACTATATAATGCATAACTTTTTTTCCATGAAGTATAAAATTATAATTCTTTAGAATTTAGATTTGTAACTCTGATATCTAGTTATTCCACTTGGTTAGATATTTTTTATTGAATATTTTTTCTTTAATCAAGTTTTGAATTCAAACCAATTATAATTTAGACATAGCGCAACCGTATAATGCATAACTTTTTTTGTATGTATCGAATTTTATTTTTTTTGCTTTGTTGGATCAAGGACTTCAATATCTGGTGCACTAATATTTTTAAATTTTTTTTATAATTTACTATTTTTCCACATGTGTAGAACAAAGAGCTTGATTTTCAGTGAAAAACCTACATTCACGAGAAATAAAAAATAAATATAATAATAAAATTAAATTTATTTAAAATTATACTTTTTGGGAAGCTTATAATAAGGAATACATACTTACAAAAAATAAATTTTAAATGAATTCATTTAATCCCTTAAAAGGTAAATCAAAAGTGGTTTTTAATCAACATTTTGATAGGTGTAAAGGAGACTCTATTATAGGTATGGTTTAAAACTAGAGGATTCTATCAAGGGGGTTTTATTTAAGGTAGTTTGATCAAACCTTCTTTGATTGAAATTCTTTAAATGGAACCTTTTAAGGCTTAAATCATTATATTTTCTAAAAATATGTGATTTCAACAAAAATCAATTCCTCAAAATTGTAAACCAACTTTGTGGGATCACCCTAAAAAATATAACATAAATTTTTTCTTTTACCCCTGTGTGACTATGTGTCAATCCTCACTTTATAAGTCCCTCACCATGTATCCTTTACATGCACAATAATGTGCAAAAGTGAATTGTGTTTATGCAAGTAAGGATGTATAAGTTAGCATATAAAGGTCACTTTCAAAATTGATTTTGAAGTAATTGATATGGTAGAGGTAGATATTAATTTAGCTTTATTGGATTAGAATTTTTATTTCTTGTTAGGAACATATATGGATTTTTTTAATAATTGTAACATAATAATTAATAATAGTAAAAATAATGTGATTGTACCCATGGATCCATCTCAAATATCATAATATTTGGAATTGGTCCACATTAAAATGAGAGTTATTTAAAGGATATGATTAGGAGATCATTAGTGAAAATTTGGGTAAGATTGAAGCATCACATGACAATATTCTAAGGTAGGAGGTGACATTAAAGGTTGATTCACACATTCTAAAAGAAAGGTGTACATTTAGAGACTATGAAATTATGGTAAAATATTTCCCCAACATGCACAATGTACCAAAACAAACAGTTACTAAGGTGGTACCCATATAAAAAGTTCTCCTAGGATAGATCCATCAAGATGGGTGTTCATGATATCACACATTCAAAAAGTTCTTGAACCTATATAAATGTTTTTCAAAGATGGGTTTTAGTTTTTAAACAAACACTTATGTGTCATTTCTATAGAGTTTCTATGTGTTGGTGTAATTAATTATTTAATTACACTTTAGGATAATTTTACTTAAGTAATTATTTATTTCCTAAGATAATTATCATTTAATTCTTATCTTATCTTATTGAGCTGTCTTTTTTCTCAAGATAAGATTAGGGTTGTTTTTTCTTGCTTTATTGCATCATTTCCTTTTTGAAGGATTTTGTATTATTTGTAAAAAAAATCATTCAATAATCAATAATTCTTATTTTTGCTTGCACACATTGGCTCTAAGGGTTTACAAAACTTATGTTGTTTTTGTTCTGAATATCTTTGCATGTGATAGGTGATTGCTTGTAGGTGCTCTGATACCATGTAGAAGTTGAAAAACCAACTTCACAATAAACAACACTTACATGAGTGTTACATGGAAGGGGTCTATTAGTTTTGGGGACCACTCCTTTTAGGATGTCTTGTGTGTCCTTCACTTGACAAATAACCTTCTTTCCATCTATCAGATAACACATGGGGGCAATGGGAGATATTTGGAGTTCACACCTGATTCGGTTATCATTGGAGACTTGGAGATTAGAGCAATTATTGCTACTGGGATAGTGGACCACTCATCTTGGTTGTATTCTTTCACTCATTTTGCTACTAGAGGTGTTTCTATTCCTACAGTTTTTCCTCACACTTCGAGTGTGCATCATCATTCAAAGGAGATATTTAGCTTCCTAAACATTGGAGTTCTCACTTTGGATCTTGTTCTCAAGCCTTTCATTCCATCTCCTCCTCCTCCTGTTGCTTCTTCTATTTCAATGCAGTAGGATCCAGTTGATCATACATCTTTGGAGGTTTCTATTGAGTCTTCACCTACTTCAGATTCTTCATTTGTTGAGTTCACACCTGCTTCTATAGAGACATCTTGGACTACACCTATTCCACCTTCAGCGATTTCTTTCATTCAGCCTCTTCCCTCTCACTTCTTTCTGGAGATGCAGTTTCTTCACTTCTTTTCGAGTTACTTCATTATGGGGGGGGGGGGATATGTGGTCTCTTTCTTCCTCTCTTATGGGGGAATTCATTTATGTATCTATGTGATGGATGGTGTCCTTCGGGGGGTCTTATGGAGTCCTCCATCTTTCATCACTTAGTTAGTTTATTGCATTCTATTTTGGGGAGGAGTTTTGTTCCCATGTGGTTTTCTCCTTTACCCTGTTTGATTTAGTTTGCATTGCATTTGTAAATGAGTACCTAATCAGGCCTTGTTGTTGGGACTCATCTTTGCATAATAATTTTCTTCTCCCTAACTTGCACTTATGGAGGGGTGTTTGTGTAATTAATTATTTAATTACACTTTAGGATAATTTTACTTAGGTAATTCTTTATTTCCTAAGATAATTATCATTTAATTATTATCTTATCTTATTGAGCTGTCTTTTTGCTCAAGATAAGATTAGGGTTGCTTTTTCCTGCTTTATTGCATCATTGCCTTTTCGAAGGATTTTGTATTATTTGTAAAACAATTCATTAAATAATCAATAATTATGATTTTTTCTTGCACACATTGGCTCTGAGCATTTACAGAACTTTTGTTGTTTTTGTTTTGAATATCTTTGCATGTGATAGGTGATTGCTTGCAGGTGTTCTTGGAGACTATGAAGTTGGTTTTTCAACTTCTACACTATGAATGGACAATATCTTGATGTGAAATCCACCTCTAAGGATTTTTGCACAATACTAGAGCATGAATTTCTAGACATGTAAAAGTGGGTCCTAATATAGTTCCATTTTCATTAATTTCAATACCAATGAGATGGTGGATTGCAAATCAATCTACAATATTGAGTTGGGATAATTCCAAGATTTTTTTAAAGTTAGGTATACTTCGTTCATTATAATATAATATATACACCTCTATATATTTGTATATTTTAAATATGTAAAGGAAATTTATGTCCTTTAATAAAAATTATAGTAACATCAATTATGGGTGCATAGGGTCACACAAAATTTGTTAAGACTTTCACAATTTTGGTATATTCAAAACAAAAAGTGAATAAAATTTTCAAAATGGAAGGAATGATGAGAGGATATTAAACACACCTTTGGGTTTCATTACCCTGGTCTAGGGCTATATTGGAACTTAATATTTTATATGGAATAATTCATAGAAATTATTCTAGCATCTAGTTATTGTTGTGCATTATATGTTTGACAATACAAAGATGGAGACCATGTTAGAAATTTTTTCCATGATAATTCTTACTGTGGTAATATGAAAGGACAAGGATATATTATATCATAATATGAAAGGGAGACAATAAAATTCATTGCATAATATTGAGCTTCACACAATGAAGGATAACAAGTTATGGAAGATAAAATATGGATAGTGCAGATTACTTTGAGTATCTTAAAATAGTTCAACTAAGAATTAGAATAAATGGGAAACCTAAAAGAATCATTATAGGGGATTATTAGGAATAGGAACACCTTTTACACATAGTTTATTTATTGCACACCTAAAATAATCATTATAGGGGATTATTAGGGATAGGAACACCTTACACACATAGTTTATTTATTGCACATTCTTTTTCTCAATATGATGGATGATATTGTAGTTTTACGAACTTTATTTTAACACATGTTTTTCTACAACATCAAATAACCATTCCAAGCTTTGTTCATTCTCAAATATTCATATGGAAAAAAGAAAAAGGGTGGTTAGACATATATTTTCTAGTCTAAGATGATCTTGGAGTTCCAAATGAAGAACCATCTTACAAATGGAAGATTCTTAAGAATGGAAAGTGTTCCTTCATAATAGAAAGGATTAAAAAGGCCAAAAAATGGATATCAAATAACAAGAAACTAGTAGAATTTTCAAGTTTAAAATGAAATAATTCAAAATAAGATGAAGGGCCAAGGTACTATCTAAAAATATTAAATTACAAACATTATTTGGAGATCTTACTAATCTCCATGGAGAGGAATCCTAATTTCATTTGATTAGGAATACTAAGAAATTTAAAGAGTTTTTTTCCTTATAGTATATTGATTGGTAGTCTTCTCTTTAAGGATTTTTAAAATGTTACATTGTTTTAAAACACCATAGGTTTCATGATAGTGTGTGGCTTGTTAGTCCTTGTTGAAGGTTGTTTGCTTTCAAAAGAGTGAATATTTTTTAATCTTTACATTTTTGTTGTTAGATATTATGGGATGCTTTTATAACCCTTATATTTATCTTCATTTAAAAATAATCCATATCAATCATATTCAAATTCTTTATATGTTTAAAATTTAAACCTTATTATCTATTTATCTACTTATTTATGTGTTCATGAATCTATTTAATAGTTTAGATAGATATTAAAAAATGATACATATATAGAAAATAAAATAAAATTTTGGAAGTAAAAATTAAAATGGATCATCGAAAACATGATCGAAATTTTCAAAAAATTGAATGAAAATTAATTTTATTTTATATAACGACATATTCAAATTAGAATCACTTATTCAACTAATAACCCAAAATGAAAGTCCAAGAGCCACTACTTGGAATTCCAACTTAAGATGTCACTTGTGGGGATTTGAACATGGATCTCTATCTTGAGATCCATATGGCTTTGCCATTTAAGCACAACCCTATTGACAAATATAATGTTAATTTTTAATTATTTATTGTATTAATATTAAAAATAAAATAACTCTTTAAAATAAATAATATCAAAAAAGTTATTAAGTAAAAGTTAAAATAAATAAATATTTCACTTCTATGAGCATCACCTAGACGCATTGAGTGCTAAATGGGCCACATATTATCCTAAGAGATGGATTTTAGTGAACCACTACTCATGAAACATGGGTCAATGAGTTTGACCCGAAAAACTACATGATTGAATCCTCAAAGCAATATCATATTTTGACACGCTGTGGAAAATACCTCATCATCAATTGATGAGCTAAAAAGGGCTCTATAATGAGTGCTTCATAAGGCACAACGGTTGTTGAAGGTTTTGCAAATGGTGTTGCAAGCGTTGTTGGTTTAACCTTGGGGAAACTCCATGGTTAAACATACTTGAGTTGGAGTAGTATTGTAATGAGTGACCTCCAGCCCAATGCTTCACCTATGTGAGCATCACCTAGATGCAATGAGTGCTAAGCGATCATTCATTACCATGAAAGATGGGTTGTTGTGATTTATTTATAAAGTGTATTGTTTATTACATTATTATTGAAATATATAAGTATTTACTATTTTATTTATCAATTTATATAATAATTTTAATAATTTTTTAGTTATTTTTTATTATAATAGTGAAAGTCTTTAGTAAATAAGAAAGAAAAATATAAATAAATAAAAATAATTCTTAAATAATTGTAAAGTAGAGCTATCATACATATTTTGAGAAAAAATTATATATATAGATTGAACCAATAATTAATAATTCCTTTTTTATTTATATTTTTAAAAACCCTAAACACACCACTACTAATCCCTCTACCTTAAAATATCAAATACCAAGTCCATGAGTTTATAAGCATCCCTATCTAATTGTCAATCATATTCCTAATTGATATTTGTTAAATGTAACGTATGCTCCTTTTGAGTTCCAAGGAATATACATAAGAAGTAGAAACACATACCATTACAAAAAAAAACCACCTCAAAAACAATACTTCTCTACATATTATTCATAGATTAAACCAATAATTAATAATTTCTCTTTATTTATATTTCAAAAAACCCTAAAGACACCACCACTAATCCCTCTACCCTAAAATATCAAATACCAAATCTATGAGTTTATGGACCTCCCTATCTAATTGCGAATCATATTCCCCATTCATATTTGTTAAAGGTAACATATGCTCCTTTGGAGTTCCAACGAGTATACAAAAGGAGTAATAGAAACACGTGCCATTACCATAACGGTTCACTGAGAAAGCCCTAGAAGTTTCCAGACGCTTAGCCTCCCACTTCAAGCCACTATATATACATCATCGCAGTAAGAAGTAAATAGCCCCCTTTCGGCAGCTTGCTTTGGTAGGTTAACTTGCAATTTCTGTAAGTTATCTAGTTTCCATTTTTAAGATACGATTGTTAAGACCGCTTATGTTTTAGGGTATTTTTGTTTGCAGTGAGTCAGAGGAGGGGGTTGATGCCCAAAATGATGGACTTTAATAGCTTCTTGATGTCCAAAGGATGGCCAAAAATTGAGACCACAGAGATGACTAAATGGTACCCTGCCAGGCCTACTTTTCGGGGAAGGATGGGAAGCTCATTTCAGCTCTCTTGGGTATGGAGATTGAATTCCGGAAGTTGTTTTACAAGCTGAAACGTCAACAAGTTTCTAATAATCAGCTTACCAACAAAATAGATGAGGCTATATCCAAATCACAAAAGGTGCATGTCGAGGCCGGTGCACTTACTCATTACTTACAAGAACAACTACCTCAACAAACATACCATACTAAGGCCAAAAAAGCAAAAGTGGATGTCAAGGATATACAATTGGTGGAGAAAAACAGTCAGCTTGAGGAGAAAGGCAAAGAGATTGAGAGGATCAAGCATCAATTTACAAAGGCTGTGCAAATGGTAAAGCTGGCTAGAGAGACGGAATTGTTAGCAACACATCGTCTCAAGCTCCAGACAGAGGAAGTTTACCGGCTTCGCCAACTTGGTTCTCAGACATCCACTCCAAGATCCGTCCACCCGGCTGTAGGGACGTCTTCTCACCCATCCTCTCAGTAGATAGTATGTTTAATTGTTCTCTCCCAATTTTGTTTGCCAAACAACTTTCTTTTTGGGGAGGTTGATGTAGGTTGATGTAGTTGGCTAATAAGTAAATCTTATTGTAATAAAAATAAATAATTATTAGTTTAATCGACAAGTAGTCTTTTTGGAGAGGTTGATGTAGTTGGCTAATACTCTAAGTAAATCTTATTGTAATCAACCAGATAAATAATTATTAGTTGATGTAATCGACAAGTAGTCTTTTTGGAGAGGTTGATGTAGTTGGCTAATATTCTAAGTAAATCTTATTGTAAAGCAAAATAAATAATTATTAGTTGATGTAATCGACAAGTAGTTGCTGACGGCTGGCAGTTCTCAGCAACCATCGACTGCCCTATAAATATTATGTTTGTATACATCAATGGGAACCGCAGGCATTACTATCCTAAACATATTGTAATTGGACATGAATGAATAGAAATATCTTCTGATTGCTGATATGAATTATCTTGTTTATACTTTATTGTTTACTTTGTATAATTCCTTGTTGTAATCACTCCAGTAGAATCTGCAGTAAACAGTTCACATTTTGCATACATATTAATGAATGTCCATAATCTGTTCCAAAGGCACTCATCTGACCATACATATTAATGAATGTCCATAATCTATTCCAAAGGCACTCATTTTAGACAGACTTGAGGGAGATACAGCAGCAAACAGAACAGATACTGCTCTACATATGGTTCTTTTTTCCTTTAGCTTTAGCTTGATACTATTTGTTATGGGTAGTTCACATATCTATCTGTAGTTTTTGAATCCTTTGTAATCTCTTCATACTTAGCAGTCTTTGTTCATCAAATGCTCATTTGTAGCCACCAACGGCTTATTGTAACCTCTTAAGGCTGCAATTTTGTATGAGTATTTCTTCAATAGAATTTCTATGTGCATTGACAATTACAAAAAAAACAGCATGTTACTTTAAATGGGCGAAGGTGTGGACTTCTATTAAACACATACAGTCAAATTGACACTATGCTCCTGCATCCCGCAAGTCTGTCTAAAATGAGTGCCTTTGGAATAGATTATGGAAATTCATTAATATGTATGGTCAGATGAGTACCTTTGGAACAGACTATGGACATTCATTAATATGTATGCAAAATGTGAACTGTTTACTGCAGATTCTACTGGAGTGATTATAACAGATACAAACATAATATTTATAGGGCAGTCGATGGTTGCTGAGAACTGCCAGCCGTCAGCAACTACTTGCCGATTACATCAAATATTAATTATTTATTTTGCTGATTACAATAAGATTTACTTAGAATATTAGCCAACTACATCAACCTCTTCAAAAAGACTACTTGTCGATTACATCAACTAATAATTATTTATCTGGCTGATTACAATAAGATTTACTTAGAGTATTGGCCAACTACATCAACCTCTCCAAAAAGACTACTTGTCGATTACATCAACTAATAATTATTTATAATAATTATTTATTTTGCTGATTACAATAAGATTTACTTAGAGTATTAGCCAACTACATCAACCTCCCCAAAAAGAAAGTTGTTTGGCAAACAAAATTGGGAGAGAACAATTAAACATACTATCTACTGAGAGGATGGGTGAGAAGACGTCCCTACAGCTTGGTGGACGGATCTTGGAGCGGATGTTTGAGAACCAAGTTGGCGAAGCTGGTAAACTTCCTCTGTCTGGAGCTTGAGACGATGTGTTGCTAACAATTCCCTCTGTCTAGCCAGCTTCACCATTTGCACAGCCTTTGTAAATTGATGCTTGATCCTCTCAATCTCTTTGCCTTTCTCCTCAAGCTGACTGTTTTTCTCCACCAATTGTATATCCTTGGCATCCACTTTTTCTTTTTTGGCCTTAGTATGGTATGTTTGTTGAGGTAGTTGTTCTTGTAAGTAATGAGTAAGTGTACCGGCCTCGACATTTACCTTTTGTGATTTGGATATAGCCTCATCTATTTTGCTGGTAAGCTGATTATTAGAGACTTGTTGACGCTTCAGCTTGTAAAACAACTTCCGGAATTCAATCTCCATACCAAAGAAAACTGAAATGAGCTTCCCATCCTTCCCCCGAAAAGTAGGCCTTGGCAGGGTACCATTTAGTCATCATCTCTGTGGTCTCAATTTTTGGCCATCCTTTGGACATCAAGAGGCTATTAAAGTCCATCATCACCCTTAGTTAAAGCAATCTCATCCATTGATCTTCATCATTGAATCTTAGCCCTTCATTCAAATTTGGATTTTTATAAAAGATACCTATCATTTTCATTTCAACCCTAACCACAACTACCATCTTCAATATTTTGTTGTCATTATCACTAGGCCTATTCTAATGAAGGTGATTCAACCATGGTATAAGAATTATGGTAATATTACTTTGTTATTTTATGTTTCTATATTCATTTGTTTTTCTTTATTGAAGTAGAATCTTTAAGATTTGAATATTATATATTTGATAGTTGATACTATTGATTCATGATTTTACCCTATTTTACAAAATCTTCAAAAATTCTACCATCTATCCTAACCGTTAGGAATAATTAAATCAAAAACACAATTCTTCCCGAAAATGATTGCTATCTTTCTTCTTTTTGAACATACAACTCAGCAAATTTTAAAATTCTATCTTCGGCCATTGAGAGATTATTCGAAGTGTTAACCGACTGATTACTCTGCAATAGAAGGGAAAAAACAAACGAGGAGCAGTCAGAAATAGAAAATGCAGTATTGGTAATATTTGAAAAGGAAAGGTTTCCGCCAAGACAGACCCTGAGATTGCCATACGGATTATTGCATATGCATAGTAAGTAAATTAAATTGTTTTTATCATTCTTTTATGCATAGTAAGTAAATTAAATTGTTTTTATCATTCTTTCTTATTATCCTTTCTTTTAAGTCTCTTTTGAGCATTGTTTCGAGCTCTTTAAAGTCATTAAGTAGCGGAATATTTAGTTTTCTGAGATTGTGCTTCTCTTTCCCCGATTATTTTTTAAGTTCGACACCCCTGACGTCTTCGCACTTTCTGTGATATTGATATTCGCACTTTTAGTAATGCTCTAGTCTAGTCTCTTGTCTGTTCACCAGGACTTTCCCTAATAAGATTTCATACCAATTGATGTTACCTTTCCAGCCTTCGAGATAAAAAAAATAAAAAATTCCACACTTCTTTACAATATAAGCATTCAACGAACATATGTTTTATTGTTTCAGGCTATCTACGAGAGCTGCACAAATCAATATCATTTTGGTTAATCTTATAAGTTAACTTTTGGAGAAAGGAAAATTATTTGAAGCAAGCTTTCTAAGGATTTTTTGCCAATAGTTGTAAGAAAAGGGATAGATTTGATTAAGGGAGTCAAAAATAGCATTGTTATTAGTGAGAGTTTTATTGATTATCTTGGAGTTAATAACTTCTTATTAATAGGGGTGCCATCTCTTCACTTAGATCCTTGAAGCTATCTTTATCTTTGTTACAAATTCTCAGTCAATTTTAATCTTGATTAAAATAGCATTTGAATTGTATGATTTTTATTTTTATTTTTAAATTAGAAAAAATTGTGTATAATTTATTTATGTATCTAATTTTTTCTTTTGTTTTGTTTTGGAAGGTTTAAAAAAGGAAGATGTGAAAGTTCAAGTTGAAGGAGGAGTTATGAATATAACTGGTGAATGTAAGAAGGATGAGCTGGGAAAGAATGAAAAGTGGCATCGTTTGGAGAGATCACATGGCACTTACTTTCGTCGCTTTCGTTTACCAGATAATGTGATGCTGGATCAAGTGAAGGCCAACATCACAAATGGGGTGCTGACTCTGACAGTTCCCAAGACAGCTGAGAGTAAGCCCAAGATCATACCAATCGAAATATCTGAAAATTAACTACACTCTTATTCAATGGTTTTGTGTGGGAAATAAAGCATAGAGGAAATGTTCTCTGGTGCAATTAAAACAAGATTTCAGCTATTTCAATGTGTGAGCTAAAAACTGCTTATTTTGACCAAGGTCTTTATTAATATTTGTTGAGTTTGATATCGAATACATATGTGCATGCAAAATATTTTGAGAATAATAGATGTAACCACTGTCAACTGCTCAGAGGTATGTTTCAAACAGACATTTTTCTGCCTTCTCTACTAAGCTTTGAAGCCCTCCTGCCCTATATACTACCATTATTGCTTTCCTTATTTTGTTGCTTCCTGGTATACTCGCATTCAATGAATGAAAGTAATAGTTTGAATATTTGCAATAATTAATGATAATGCCATTCCCTATACCACATTTCTGCTAATTACGTTTCTGCTAGGGTTTGGAACTTCTCCTACTTGTATACTCTGATTGTTTATTGCTTCTAGATATCCGGTCTCATGTATCAACCAGCACAGTGAATTCTAATTTTCGAAGCAGACCACTAAAATTTAAATTTACAAAATGTTTACTTTAATTTATTAGAGATGTCTATTATTTCTAATTTTATTTTCTTGAAACGTAAATTGAAGAGATTAGAATTAGTATTTTAAAAATTATATGTAATTTATGAACTGTAAAAAATTAATATCAATTTTTTGATTGACATTTTTTCTTATTTTATAAACAAATATTCTACTTTAGGCTGTTGTCTTCATATTTAATTTATGTGTTCTTATAAATTTGGCATTTTAACATAATTTACTTTTTGTGCAAAGATCATCATACTACTATTTAGTGCACCTAGTTAAGGTCATTATGTCATATATTGATACATGATAATGCTTATGATCTTGAGGGTTTCTCAAATTTTTCTTAATTTCACCTTATTTCATAAAAAAACTGATTGCTCTTACCTTCCTTCCTAATAGGACATACTTTCTGCATTTTTAATTCACCTCATCCTATAAATACATTTCCCACTTTAGCATATTGTCTTCATAAATTTAAAATACTCAACATAATTATCAGATTGCCTTTCCTTGATCCTTAGTCTCATTTTTGTTTATTTGATTTAGTAAAGAACAAAAGCCTAAATCTAGCTCTTCATTGAAGGCTATGAATCTATTTTCCATGAATATAGTGTAGTGTATCAGATTGACTTTCCCTAATCCTTGGTCTCATTTTTGTTTCTTTGATTCAGTAAAGGACAAAAGCCTAAATCTAGCTCTTCAATGAAGTCTATGAATCTATTTTCCATTCATATAGTGTAGTTATAACATGTGAGTTGTGAGTAATGTTTTGAATAGATTATGAGAGAGTGTGAGAAATGCATAGAGAGTCGGGAGAGAGCTAATAGGGAAAAAGAGATAGGAAAGTGAGAGAGATAGATGAGGACAAAGAGAGAGTTAAAGAGAGAGGGGGTCGGAAGAGAGAAAGATATTGAGATATATATATAGTGTGCCACTATCTATATGTAACATTTGTGTAAACACCTAAATATCATTACCATTTTCAATGATTTTTTTCCATTATTAGTTGTTTGGAATCATCCACCTTTTGGTAGGAATAGATTGAGTAGTCTTAAAACCCTAGCATGGTATGTACTAATTGAATAATGTAGCAGCATACTGGATAATCTTTTATAAACCAAAGACAAAGTGAAAGGCTAGAGTATCTATGTTTGTACCCTTGATGGTTTCTCATAGGTGTAATTGTAGAAATCTAATTTGTGTACTTTAATACACTGAGTATGTTTGATTTCAATAATTTTTTTCTTCTCATTCCCATTATATAACATATACTTAGGAATATATCATATTAAGATCATAAAAGTGGTATATCTTTCCTCCCAGCGCACATCAATTGTTGTTGAATCCTATCATATTAGAATACACTCTACCTTTGGATTAGGATGTGTAGGATCCTCCAAAAATCCTCTAATATCACAATCATCTTTTTAGAGCGTCACCACTTTGACTAAAATTAGCATTAGAATTATGATTAAAATAGGATTACTCATAAGGTAAGGTTATAATTAATACTAGGGTTAGAATTAAGGATAAGACTAGAATTAGGATTATGGTTAGAATAAGGGTTATAATTAACCTATTTAAATAGTTGAATAAGATATATATAAAATATTTTTTTAATAAAATCCTCTATAAATATATATTTAATCCTCTAAAATATAGAATTTGCATATACACAATTCAAATTATAATGAAATATTATATTATATTATACTAGATCCTTTATTTATATAATCTTTTGTTATAATTATGTGTAAATTTAGGGTTAGGATTAGTGTTAGGGTTAGAGTTTCACATGTTTAATTTGATATTTAGGATTAGGGTTACAAGTAGTGTTAGAGTTATGGTTAGGGATTGAATTAGGATTATATTTTTCATATCTATCTTTAGAAAATCATATGCTACATGTAGTATTTCATTAATTATCATGATGATAGACTAAAAACTATAGCTTGAAACTCATATTATAACATTAATTTATAAGAAAAGAAAAAGATAAATTTTTTAAGTCTAATTAAGGG
Organism: Sequoia sempervirens; assembly: GCA_007258455.2. Classification (NCBI taxonomy): domain Eukaryota; kingdom Viridiplantae; phylum Streptophyta; class Pinopsida; order Cupressales; family Cupressaceae; genus Sequoia; species Sequoia sempervirens. The sequence goes on from VDFB02058242.1 coordinate 353,932,905, forward strand.
GAGCATTGTGTATATTTTTCTTAGGACGTTTTGTACATTTTTTTTGTAATTTTGATGTAATCACATTGTTTTATATTATTTCATTTATTAAACTATAAATTTGACATATGTTATTTTAGGATTTAGAATTTTTTTTTTTTACTTTAGAACTATTTAATAAAATTTCATAAAGTGATTTTTGCATTATTTTTATTTGTATTTATTTTTAGAGTTTAGAAATAATTTAGATCACTTTATAAGTATGAAATGACTCTTTTTTCTTAAAATAAAAAATAAAAAATAATTTTTAACCATTCTCTCTTCCATGATTTCTATTGACCAATTAAAGTATAGAATAATTGAATTGTATTATAAAATGTTATATATCTATATGTATAACAAGTAAAGTAAACCTCTATGTTTCCATTCATATGAATCCATGCATATGAACCTCTATGTTTCCATTCATATCTAGATTATTAATATTTTACAATCATTCATATTGAGGACAATAACTTGGAGATTTGCTGAATTGTCTTGGTCAGAAAATAAATCAACATAGAAATTATTTACTAGGTTGATGTCTTTCTTTTAGAAAGTGTGAATCTTATAGCGCTCTTGAAGAGTTGAAACTTTCATTGTTGGCTCTCCAATTTCACTTTTAAAATTGATGGGAGATTATTATTACATCAAAATAAATTAAAATAGAGTTGAAGCATTTATCCATAAAAGAAAATTTAATAACCTTTAATTCTATTTATAATTTTCAAAATAATTTCATATTATAGATATTGAAGAGCAATCAAATCTAATGAACCTTTAATAATATCTTCAACTAAGATCCTACAAGGACCATATCTCCTATATCATTTCCCAATCTTATCACATAGATTTATTAACCTATCTCTCCAACTATTTAGTTATATTCCTTTAACAACTAAAAAAAGCATTACAAGTCAAGCCAGTTAAAAGTAAGATTGCTTCTCACATTTTGAATTTGACAATTGAATATGTTGCCTAAATACGATTTAGGAGGGGACAATTATTTATGTTTTGAGTTATGCTAAATAGACATCTTAAATTTTAAAATTTATTTTTATAGAATATATACATCTTTTCATTAAATCATTTTAATACAAATGATATTCTTTCAACTTTAAAAAGTTTTAAGCTAGAATTCAGAAACTAATTTACATGTACTAAAACTATTTTGTGAAAAATAGAATTACAATTGTTAGAGTCTGCATGCTTTCAATTAATTATGCATCAACTTATTGGGCTTTTGAAGGTCATGGTTTACAGGTTTGAATCTCTCTATATATGTTAAAATAATACTCCTGCTTATAGAAATATCTAAAGTCATATGGTACTTGCATATTTGGCATTTCTAAACTCTCTTTTGATTTAAAATACAGTGGACTTAAGGGGACAATTACGAAGTTTCAATCATTTTTATTGACTTTGGGTAATACTATAAATCGATAGCAGTTTAAGGAGTTGTTAATTATATTATTAGAGACTTAATAATAATTTATACATAGACCAAAGTTAACAACTCTGGCATTGCCCTGCAAAAAAAATTCGATCATGAAGAACTACTATGGATTTTACTGAGATAATATCGGTCCAACTTAACAAGAATTTACATACGAAATAATAACTAAGTTCATATCTACTACACCCGAATATAATGCGAACAATATAGCGTTGGATTGTGGGCTCTATATAGTTCAATAGGTGTGTATAAATATACGATATTGCTGGGGAAATTGCTGCAATAGTGCATAGAAATGCAACAAAAATGATATGATCAATACATTTCATATAATATGAGTATCTAAGTAGTAATATAAAACATCATCAAATATTATATAAATATCAAGTAAATGAATTACATCATATGGTGGAAGCATAAGCATCTATGAACATTAAATGAATGAAAGGATTTAATGCATGAGCTAATGAAATAATGCCATCTTCTAAAAAAGTTAGCCTGGGAGAGGAATATTTGAAATAAGGTCCATCTTCTAGGTCAGGTCATGTAGCCCAATCCATGAACATGGTTGTGAAACATATTGGTGTCTTATTGTAATCCATATTGTAAAATGTACCAAATATAGTTCTTAACTATTGAATAAGTGACATAAGGCTAGTACACCATGTATAGACATGGATATATATAATTCACTTAAGGATTGATAATGGATGCATATATATTTAGATTTGTAGTTTATATTGCTATGCACACAATAAAATTGTAATACACATAAATAATGAAGAAAATAGTAGAAGACACTCTTATACATACCTCATAATTGCAATGATTTTGGGATCCATATTATATTTTTCTTATGGTTAATATAAACCTTGTCTAGGTCCAAGAACTATAAGAAATGTAGGTAAATACTATCAAAAAAGCTCTGAATAGATCAAGGTAACAGGGCAGAAAAAACAGCCCACAAAACCCCGCACACTCACTACCCAATTCCTAGCTACACAACTACATCAAACTCTTTGACCAACCATATAGGTCACTTGATAATCACTTATTATTTGAAATTCTACACTAATCCCCCTCAACCCATAACTTATTTCATTCCTTCTACCTTGCAGTCATTAGACCCCACAATACAGCATGAGTACCAGATTATTGGACTCAAACCCATTGCATAAAGAAAAAAACCAACAAGATGCCCATTATTATCTATAAACACCCCCCCACCGCAAACAATAGCAGGATTATTTTTTTCTAAACCATGAAAGTTGAACTTAATCGAGCCTTCCACTGGAGGGAGTCAAACCATAGGATCAGAAATGAGGGGAGCAGAAAAGAGGGAGGGATCCAACCATTGAAATCTCAGCCAAGCCATCTCCCACACCCATTCATGATCCAAAATGACTCAGCTATTGCCTTTGTAAATTTCCCCCAACTCAACAATGAGCTTTCGATTAAATCCCAAACTCTGCCAATTGTTAGGAATAAAGCATTTTAAAATAAAAAGATAAAAATGGAAAAAAAAAAAGTGTCTCAATCTTGCATAGACATAAAAATAACACAAGCCAAGAATAGAAGATTTTGTGATAGGTGAAAAGTGGCTATTTTGAGAAGTATCTCTTGTATGAAGATAGAGATAAGTTTTTATTAGATGTTTTTGAAAGAAATTCTTTATCTCTAGAAGTTTCTTATATGCAATGTTATACTATATATTGATACTTTGAGACAGTCATTTTTTAGAGAGAGATGTGTGAGAGTTAGTTTGCAAGTTTGTATGTTGTCAGAATGCTAATAAAATCCCTCTAAATTGAGTTGAGCCAAAGACTCCTATAAGAACTTGCATTGCAAGTGTGTTGTAATCTGTTTCAAGATTTGATAATGCATTGTGTAGGTTTTGGAGTGTGGGGTTTTTCTCTCGAAAGGGTTTTCCCCACGTAAATCACTAAGTTATGGTTTTATTAGTATTATGAATTTTTTTGAATCTCTACAATGTTTTATATGAACTTTGCATAACCCTCCTCTCAAGGTTAGCATAGGAAGCGTTTCCGCACACATTTGCTTCCTTACAAGTGGTATCAGAGCCTAGCCAATTTTGATTCTATTTGTTGGGTACAGGGTTTTTTGAGCTAATCAAGTTTGAGTGGGACCTTGTGCAAAGTATTACATATTTTGTATTGCAGGATAATAAAGATGGGGAGCACATCTAGGAGGATTGAAGTAGAGAAATTTTTTGGTATGAATTTTGAGACATGGAAGCTGAAGATGGGAGATCTGTTAATTGATTGGGATCTATGCGATGCAGTGGATGAAAATTTCCAAAGGCCTACGAATCAAAATTTGGCTACAAATATGATGTAATGGATAGAAAAGCTAAAGGTTTCATTAGACTATGTCTTGCAGATTCAATCCTGATAAATTTCCTAGAAGAACTCACTTCAAACAATCTCTGAAAGAAGTTGGGTGAGTTATACCAAGCGAAATCTCTAGTAAATAAGATTTTCTTGAGGAAGGAATTGTATTCCTTGAGAATGGAAGGTGGAAAATTTTCCGAGAATCTCAAAACATTTAAAATGTTGGTGACTTAATTGACCTCAGTTGGGGTTAAGATGGACAAAGAAGAAAGGTGTCAAACTTTGTTGTGCTCACTGCCGGACTCATGGGACAGCTTAGTCATGGCCATTGGAAACACTTTTGTCATCTTGAAGATGGAGGATGTTGTTGGTTCTCTACTCTCTGAAGAGATGAGAAGGAACGTCTCTTTGAATGCCAAAAAGGCCTTGAGTGTTTGAGGAAGACCAAAAGAACAAGGCAAAGATGAGAAGCAACATGGTCATTCCAAGTCCAAAAATAATGAGAGATCAAAATCTCCTGGTAAGTCCAAGGTAATATGTTGGAACTTTAGAAAACCTAAACAGTTCCAAAAGGACTGTAAAGAAGACAAGAAGAAGAAGAAGAAGAAGCAAGATTTTGATTCTAAGTCTGGAAAGGAAGGTGGAGATGCCTTTATTGAAGCCTTGGCTACTCGTGCAAGTGATAATATATGGTTGATATACTCAAGTGCATCTTTCCACATGACTCCTAACAAAAATTGGTTTAGTAAGTATGAAAACTATGATGGTGATAAGGTGTATTTGGGTGACGATTCTTTCCTTGATATTGTTAGTCGTGGAAATATTCATGTGAATTTTTTTGATGGTAGAGTTAGAGAATTTGATGGTGTCTTGAATATCTTAGGACTAGAAAGAAATTTATTATTTGTTAGCAAGCTTTAAATAGATGCGGGTGTGCTTGTACATTTTTTTTAAGTAGGTGTGGTGGCTTCTATGTACCCAAGGGTGCTCTGTCTACTAAATCAAAGTTACCAGCAGAGAAGACCATGTTATGGAGCCAAAGGCTTGTCAACATTGGAGAGAAGGGTTTAAAAGCCCTAAAAAATAAGAACCTCATTGAGGGTTTAAATGATTGCGATCAAGAGTTTGATTTTTGTGAACATTGTATTTATAGAAAATAGAACCACGTTTATTTTTACTCGTCTTCTCATAAGTCTTCATGTATCTTGGAGCTGATTCATTCTGATGTATTTGGTCCTATTGATGTTTCTTCTATTGGTAAATCAATTTATTATGTCACTTTTATTGATGGTTTTAGTACAAGAACATGGTTATATTTTTTAAAGAGTAAATCTAAATTTTTTAGTCATTTTAAGAAATTCAAGGCTACGGTAGAAACTCAGACTAGAAAGAAAATTAATTTTTTCTGCACTAGCAATTGTGGTGATTATTGTTCTACAAACTTTGATAGATTCTATATAGATTTTAGATTAAAAGATAAAAGACAACTCTGTATTCTTCGTAGCAGAATGAAGTTGTAGAAAGAATGAACAAAACATTGATGCAGAAGGCTAGGAGCATGTTTAGTGGAGCTAGTCTAGAAAAAAAGTATTGGGCTGAAGTTATTGTCACTGCTTGTTATTTAATAAATAGATCTACATCAACGCTTGTTGATAAAATTCCAATGGAGGCATGGTCTGGGAAAAATCCTTCACTTAGACATCTGATAAAAAGTGATAAAAAAATTTAAAAATTGAAGGAATGTTTAGTGGATATTAAACACACCTTTGGGTTTCATGACACTAGTCTAGGGGTCTATTGGAACTAAATAGCTTACATGGAATAATTCATAGAAATTATTCTAGCATCTAGTTATTGTGGTGCATTATATGTTTGACAATACAAAGATGAAGATCATGTTGGAAAAAAAAAATTCATGATAATTCTTTTTGTGGTAATATGAAAGGACAAGGATATATTATTTCATAGTATGAAAGGGAGACAATAAAATTTATTGCATAATATTGAGCTTCACACAATGAAGGATAACAAGTTATGAAAGATAAAATATGGATAGTGTGGATTACTTTGAGTTTCTTAAAATAGTTCAAGTGAGAATTAGAATAAAGGGCACACCTAAAAAAATCACTATAGGGGATTATTAGGGATAGGAACACCTTATGCAAATAGTTGATTTATTGTACAATTTTTCTTCTCAATATGAGGTATGATATTGTAGTTTTACTGACTTTATTTTAACACATGTTTATCTACAACATCAAATAACCATGCCAAGCTTTGTTCATTCCCAAATATTCATATGGAAAAAAGGAAAAGGGTGGTTAGACATATATTTTCTAGTCTAAGATGATTTTGGAGTCCCAAATGAAGAACCATCTTATAAATGGAAGATTCTTAAGAATGGAAAGGGTTCCTTCATCATAGAAAGGATTAAAAGGGCAAGAAAAATGGATATCAAATAATGATCATTGACCAACTATTGTAATCTCTCAAGAAAGAAGAGAGTGGAATTACAATAAATTGGAAGAATTTCCAAGTTTAAAAGGAAATAATTCAACATAACATGAAGGGGGAAGGTACTATCTAAAAATATTAAATAAAAAAAATTATTTGGAGATCTTACTAATCTCCATGTAGAGGAATCCTAATTTCATTTGATTAGGAATACTAAGAAATGTAAAGAGTTTTTTTTCCTCATAGTATGTTGATTGGTAGTATTCTCTTTGAGGTTTTTTAAAATCTTACAGTTTTTTTTTACAACACTATAGGTTTCATGATAGTTTGTTTCTTGTTAGTACTTAGTTGAAGGTTGTTTGATTTCAAAAGAGTGAACATTTTTTCATCTTTACATTTTTGTTGTTAGATGTTATGGGATGCTTTCATAACCATTATATTTATCTTCATTTAAAAAAATCCATATCAATCATATTCAAATTCTTTATATGTTTAAAATTTAAACCTTATTATCTATTTATCTACTTATTTATGTGTTCATGAAACTATTTAGTAGTTTAGATAGATATTAAAAATGACACATATATGGAAAATAAAATAAAATTTTGGAAGTAAAAATTAAAATGGATCATAGAAAACATGATCAAAATTTTCAAAAAATTGAATGAAAATAAATGATTTATTTTAGTTTCTGATCTTTTTTACTTTTGCCAAAAAATAAGTAAATAAATCATTCATTTTCATTCAAATTTTTCAAAATTTGATCATGTTTTGATGATCTATTTCATCACTATTAACAAATAAAATATCCTTCAATTAAAATGAAAAATTAAATACACACACCCTAAGATTGACATTTCTAAGCACCTTTTAGATAGATCTATTTAAGATATATTTGGTAGTTAGTTTATCATTCCTACATATATTTGTAGGATTTATTTTTGAACATATTTATTTATTATGTAAGTAGAAGCAAGGGGTGGAGTGTAATGGTGTGAGTTTGTTAAGAAAACGATTAAAGAGCCTACATACAAAAATAAAATAAAAACTAAAGCACATATTGATAAAAATAAATAAAAACTATAAAATAATTCATAAATTAAACTACCATACCTATCTTCTTAATATATATATATATATATATATATATATAATAGCAACATATTCAACTTAGAACCACTTATTCAACTTTATTCAACCAAGAAGCCACAATGAAAGTCCAAGAGCACCACTTGGAATTCCAACTTAAGATGTCACTTATGGGGATTTAAATAGGGATCTCTACCTTGAGAACCATATGGCCTTGCCATTTAAGCACAACCCCATTGAAAAATATAATGTTAATTTTTAATTATTTATTGTATTAATATTAAAAATAAAATAACTCTTCAAAATAAATAATATCAAAAAAATTATTAAGTAAAAGTTAAAATAAATAAATGTTTCACTTCTATGAGCATCACATAGATGCAATGAGTGCTAAATGGACCATAGATTATCCTAAGAGATGGATTTTAGTGAACCACTACTCATGAAACATGGATCAATAAGTTTGACCTAAAAGACTACATGATTGAATCCTCAAAGTGATATCATATTTTGACACACTATGGAAAATAACTCCTTCTTATCGACTGATGAGCTAAAAAGGGCTCTATAATTAGTGGTTCATAAGGCGCAATGATTGTCGAAGGTTTTGCAAATGGGGTTGCAAGCTTTGTTGGTTTAACCTTGGGGAAACTCCATGGTTAAACATACTTGAGTTGGAGTAGTACTGTGATGAGTGACCTCCCCTCCGGCCTAATGCTTCCCCAATGTGAGCATCACCTAGATGCCATCAGTGCTAAGTGGACCATTCATTACCATGAGAGATGGGTTCTTGTGATTTATTTATAAAGTGTATTGTTTATTACATTATTATTGAAATATATAAGTATTTACTATTTTATTTATCAATTTATATAATAATTTTAATTAATTTTTTAGTTATTTTTATTTATTATAATAGTGAAAGTCTTTAGTAAATAAGAAAGAACAATATAAATAAATATAAATAATTCTTAAATAATTGTAAAGTAGAGCTATTATACATATCTTTAGAAAAAAGTATATATATAGATTGAACCAATAATTAATCATTCCTTTTTATTTATATTTTAAAAAATCCTAAACACACCACTACGAATCCCTCTACCTTAAAATATCAAATACCAAGTCCATTAGTTTATAGACATCCCTATCTAATTATCAATCATATTCCTCATTGATGTTTGTTAAATGTAATGTATGCTCCTTTAGAATTCCAACGAATATACATAGAAAGTAGTAGAAACGTGTACCATTACCAAAAAACCACCTGAAAAACAATACTTCTCTACATATTATACATAGATTGAACTGATAATTAATAATTTCTTTTTATTTATATTTTAAAAAACCCTAAACACACCACCACTAATCCCTCTGCCCTAAAATATCAAATACCAAATCATGAATTTATAGACATCCCTATCTAATTGCCAATCATATTCCTCATTCATATTTGTTAAACGTAACATATGCTCCTTTGGAGTTCCAACGAGTATACAAAAGGAATAATAGAAACACGTGCCATTACCATAACGGTTCACTGAGAAAGCCCTAGAAGTTTCCAGACGCTTAGCCTCCCACTTCAAACCACTATATATACATCATCGCAGCCAGAAGCAAATAGCCCGCTTTCGGCAGCTTGCTTTGGTAGGTTAACTTGCAATTTCTGTAAGTTATCTAGTTTCCATTTTTAAGATACGATTGTTAAGACCGGTTATGTTTTACGGTATTTTTGTTTGCAGTGAGTCAGAGGAGGGGGTTGATTATATGCCAGCATGTCTTCAACACAGTGGAATGGGGATAGGACAGATGGGGTGATGATGGATCCATTCAACCTTGATGCGTGGAACCCAAATCCTCTTAGAGGGGAAATGTATAATGACTCCGGGGACAACACAGTCACTATTCATATTCCTGTGGATTGGCTTGAAACTGATGATACCCACATCTTCAAAGCTAGTTTACCTGGTATTGTTAATTAATTTATGTGCGTTTTAATAAGTTGTGATAATTTAGATGGTATTCTTTTTAGTTGTAGGATGTTTTTATTAAGATTTAGTTGTGTAGTTCTCAGTAATTTTTTCTGTTTTTTTTTATTTAAATATAAGTGGTGAATCAATTTACATTAATGCCCATGCATTATCGGGTATATACTGCTCACAGTTGTAAGAAGTGATAAAAAAAACCTACGGTGTTCCAGGTCTGTTGCTTTAATGCATACGAGGCTGAGCTTACAGTTATATAGTAGATACATGACTGAGTTTATAGTTATATATGTACATACATAGTTACACAACATCTTACTCATATGGGTATATAAAACATTATGACAAAACAGCTATTAGTGAGAGTTTTATAGATTATCTTGGAGTTAATCTTATTAATAGCGGTGCCATCTCTCCACTTAAGATCCTTGAAGCTATCAGCTTTATCTTTGTTATAGATTCTCAGTCAGTTTTTATTAAATCATATCATTTTTTGATTTGATACTGATAAAATAGCATTTGAATTGTATGATTATTTTTTTTAAGTAAATTTTTAGAAAAAAGTGTGTATAATTTATTTATGTATATATTTTTTTTTGTGTTTTGTTTTGGAAGGTTTAAAAAAGGAAGATGTGAAAGTTCAAGTTGAAGGAGGAGTTATGAATATAACTGGTGAATGTAAGAAGGATGAGCTGGGAAAGAATGAAAAGTGGCATCGTTTGGAGAGATCACATGGCACTTACTTTCGTCGCTTTCGTCTACCAGAGAATGTGATCTTTGATCAAGTGAAGGCCAACATGACAAATGGGGTGCTGACTCTGACAGTTCCCAAGACAGCTGAGAGTAAGCCCAAGATCATACAAATCGAAATATCTGAAAATTAACTACTCTTATTCAATGGTTTTGTGTGGGAAATAAAGCATAGAGGAAATGTTCTCTGATGCAATTAAAACAAGATTTCAGCTATTTCAATGTGTGAGCTAAAAATTGCTTATTTTGACCAAGGTCTTTATTAATATTTGTTTTGAGTTTGACATCGAATACATGTAACTACTGTCAGCTCAGAGGTATGTTTCAAACAGACATTTTTCTCCCTTCTCTACTAAGGTTTGAAGCCCTCCTGCCCTATATACTACCATTATTGCTTTCCTCATTATGTTGCTTCTGGTATACCCGCATTCAATGAATGAAAGTAATAGTTTGAATATTTGAAATAATTAATGATAATGCCATTCCCTATACCACATTTCTGCTAGGGTTTGGAAGTTCTCCTACTTGTATACTCTGATTGTTTATTGCTTCTAGTTATCCGGTCCCATGTATCAACCAGCACAGTGAATTCAAATTTTCGAAACAGACCACTAAAATTTAAACTTCCAAAAATTTTACTTTAATTTAGAGAGATGTCTATTATTTCTAATTTTATTTTCTTGAAACGTGAATTGAAGAGATTAGAATTAGTATTTTAAAAATTATATGTAATTTATGAACTGTGAAAAATTAATATCAATTTTTTTATTGAAATTTTTTCTTATTTTATGTACAAATATTCTAGTTTAGTCTACTGTCTTCATATTTATTTTTTTGTTCTTATAAATTTGACATTTTCATATAATTTACTTTTTATGCAAAGATTATCATACCACTATTTAGTGCATCTAGTTAAGGTCATTATATCATATATTGCTGCAAGGTCTAATTCTTTCCTCAAATGTCATATATTAATACATCATAATGCTTATGATGTTGAGGGTTTCTCAAAATTTTCTTAATTTCACCTTATTTTATAAAAAACTGATTGCATTTACCTTTCTTCTTAATAGCACATACTTTCTGTATTTTTAATTCACCTCATCCTATAAATAGATTTCCCATATTGTCTTCATGAATTCAAAATACTCAACATAATTATAGATTGCCTTTCCCTGATTCTTGGTCTCATTTTTGTTTATTTGATTTAGTAAAGGACTAAATCCTAAATCTAGCTCTTCATTGAAGGCTATGAATCTATTTTCCATGCATATAGTGTAGTTATAACACGAGTTGTGAGTAATGTGATGAATAGATTTTGAGAGAGTGTGAGAAATGCATAGAGAGTCGGGAGAGATAATAGGGAAAGAGGGATAGGCAAGTGAGAGTCATAGATGAGGATAAAGAGAGAGTTAAATAGAGAGGGCGTTGGAAGACAAAAAGATCTTGAGATAGATATATAGCATGCCACTATCTATATGTAACATTTGTGTTAACACCTAAATATCATTACCATTCTTAATGATTTTTTTTCATTATTAGTTGTTTGGAATCATCCACTTTTTGTATGAATAGATTGAGTAGTCTTAAAACCATAGCATGGTATGTACTAATTGAATAATGGAGCAGCATAATGGATAATCTTCTATAAACTAAAAAGAAAGTGAAAGGCTAGAGTATCTATGTTTGTACCCTTGATGGTTTCTCATAGGTGTAATTGTAGAGATCTAATTTGTGTACTTGAATACACTGATTATGTTTGATTTCAATGTTTTTTTTCTTCTCATTCCCATTCAATTCAAAAAAATATAATCTCCATACTATTAAATGAGTTGTATTAGGTGTTTCATTATGTGATTTATTATTTTAATCATATAATCTACAATTTTAAATGTGAGGAGATAATAAGGAGTATTGAATATAGTATTTTTAAGTAGGGCATATGTGTTTATCCTTATTATGCTTAGGAATATATAACATATACTTAGGAATATATCATATTAAGATCATAAAAGTGGTATCTCTTTCCTCCTAGCATTCACACATCAATTATAGTTGAATCCTATCATATTAGATTACACTCTACCTTTGGATTAGGATATGTAGGATCCTCCAAACATCCTCTAATATCACAATCATCTTTTTAGAGCGTCACCACTTTGACTAAAATTAGCATTAGAATTATGATTAAAATATGGTTACTGATAAGGTATGGTTATAATTAATACTAGGGTTAGAACTAAGGATAAGACTGGAATTAGGATTATGGTTAGAATAAGGGTTATAATTAACCTATTTAAATAGTTGGATAAGATATATATAAAACATCTTTTTTTTATAAAATCCTTTATAAATATATATTTAATCCTCTAAAATATAAGAATTTACATATATACAATTCAAGTTATAATGAAATATTATATTGTATACTAGATCCTTTATTTATATAATCCTTTGTTATAATTATGTGTAATTTTAGGGTTAGGATTAGTGTTAGGGTTAGAGTTTCGTATGTTTAATTTGATCTTTAGGATTAGGGTTACAAGTAGTGTTAGAGTTATGGTTACAATTAAGATTAGGGTTAGGGATTAAATTAGGATTATATTTTTCAATTCTATCTCTAGAAAAATATATGCTACATCCTATTCTAAACTAGTTAAATTCAGCATGATTTATCTATTCATATGAATCCATGCATATGAACCTCTATATTTCCATTCATATCTAGATTACTACACCTAGATTAGTAATATTTTACAATAATTCACATTGTGAACAATAACTTGGAGATTACAATAATTCACATTGTGAACAATAACGTGGAGATTTGCTGAATTGTCTTGGTCAGACAATAAATCAACATAGACATTATTACTAGGTTGATGTCTTTCTTTTAGAAAATGTGAACCTTATAGTGCTCTTGGAGAGTTGAAAGTAAGATTGCTTCTCACATATCAAATTTGACAATTGAATATGTTGTCTGAATATGATTTAGGAGGCTATGATTATTTAAGTTTTGAGTTATGCTAAATAGACATCTTAATTTTTTTTTTATAAAAATCTATAATATTTCCATCTTTTCGTTAAATCATTTTAATACAAATGATATTCTTTCAATTTTGAAAAGTTTAAGGTATAATTTAAAAACTAATTTACTTGTACTAAAACTATTTTGTGAAAATAAAATTACAATTGTTAGAGTCTGCAGGCTTTCAATCTATAAAAAAATGCAATCAATTATTCATCAACTTATTGGTCTTTTGAATGTCATGGTTTACAGGTTTGAATCTCTATATATGTTAAAATAATACTCCTGCTTATAGAAATATCTTAAGTCATATGGTATTTGCATATTTGGCATTTCTAAACTCTCTTTTGATTTACAATACAGTGGACTTAAGGAGACAAGTACTAAGTTTCAATCATTTTTATTGAGTTTGGGTAATACTATAAATAGATAGCACTTAAACAATTGTTGATTATATTATTAGAGACTTAATAATAATTTATACATAGACCAAAGTTAATACCTCTAGCAATGCCCGCAAAAAAAAAAATCGATCATGCAGAATTACTATGGATTTTACTGAAATAATATCGGTCCAACTTAACAAGAATTTACGTACGAAATAATAACTAAGTTCATATCTAATACACCTGAATATAATGCGAACAATATAGCGTTGGATTGTGGGCTCTATATAGTTCAATAGGTGTGTGTAATATACCATATTTCTGGGGAAATTGCTGCAATAGTGCATAGAAATGCAACAAAAATGATATGATCAATACATTTCATATAATATGAGTATCTAAGTAGCAATATAAAACATCATCAAATATTATACAAATATCTAGTAAATGAATTACATCATATGGTGGAAGCATAAGCATCTATGAGCATTAAAGGAATGAAAGGATTTAATGCATGAGCTAATGAAATAATGCCATCTTCTGAAAAGTTGCCCTGGGAGAGGAATATTTGAAATAAGGTCCATCTTCTAGGTCAGGTCATGTAGCTCAATCCATAAACATGGTTGTGAAACATATTGGTGTCTTATTGTAATCCATATTGTAAAATGTACCAAATATAGTTCTTAACTATTGAATAAGTGACATAAGGCTAGTATGTCATGTATAGACATGGATATATATAATTCACTTAGGGATCGATAATGGATGCATATATATTTAGATTTGTAGTTTATATTACTATGCACACAATAATATTTTAATATGCATAAATAAAGAAGAAAATAGTAGAAGATACTCTTATATATACCTCATAATTGCAATGATTTTGGGATCCATATTATATTTTTCTTATGGTTAATATAAACCTTGTTTAGGTCCAAGAACTATAAAAAATGTAGGTAAATACTATCAAAAAAGCTCAGAATAGATCGAGGTAACAGGTCAGAAAAAATAGCCCACAAAACCCCGCACACTCACTACACAACCAGACCAAGCAAGAAATGAACCGCACAACCAATTCAAACAAAAATACACCTCCAAGCATAACATTGACGATGAACTCCATGCCCAGACATGAGCCATACAACCTATCCATTAGCTACTTGAAATTCTATGATATCTTCCTGCATCAATCTGATTGCACTGAAAGGGAAATTACTCAACCGACATCATACTTCAAGATAAAACCAGTGTTAGCAGCCCAATCAGTTACCCAATTCCTAGCTCCAAAAATACATCAAACTCTTTGACCAACCATATAGGTCACTTGATAATCACTTATAATTTGGAATTCTACACTAATCCCCCTCAACCCATAACTTATTTCATCCCTTCTACCTTGCAGTCATTAGACCCCACAATAGAACACGAGTATTAGCCAGATTATTGCAATCAAACCCGTGGCATAAAGAAAAAGAACCAACAGGATGCCCATTATTATCTGTAAACACCCCCCCACCACAAATAATAGCAGGATTATTTTTTTCTAAACGATGAAAGTTGAACTTAATCAAGCCTTCCACTAGAGGGAGTCAAACCATACAATCAAAAATGAGGAGAGAAGGAAAGAGGGAGAGATCCAACCATTGAAATCTCAGCCAAGCCATCTCCCACA
Organism: Sequoia sempervirens; assembly: GCA_007258455.2. Taxonomy (NCBI): domain Eukaryota; kingdom Viridiplantae; phylum Streptophyta; class Pinopsida; order Cupressales; family Cupressaceae; genus Sequoia; species Sequoia sempervirens. Next base: position 353,948,097 of record VDFB02058242.1, read on the forward strand.
CCCATTCATGATCCAAAATGACTCAGCTATTCACTTTGTAAATCTCCTCGAGCTCAACAATGAGCTTTGAACTAAATCCCAAACTCTGCCAATTATTAGGAATAAAGCATTTTAAAATAAAAAGATAAAAATGAAAAAAAAAGAGGAAAGTATCTCAACCTTGCATGGACATAAAAATAAAGCAAGCCAAGAATAGAATATTTTGTGATAGGTGAAAAGCGGCTATTTTGAGAAGTATCTCTTATATCGAGATAGAAATAAGTTTTTATTAGATGTTTATGAAAGAAATGTTGTATCTCTAGAAGGTTCTTATATGCAATGTAATACTATATATTGATACTTTCAAATAGTCAATTATGAGAGAGAAATGTGTGAGAGTTAGTTTGCAAGTTTGTATGTTGCAGGAATGCTGCTGAAATCCCTCTAAATTGAGTTGAGGCGAAGACTCCTGTAAGAACTTGCATTGCAAGTGTGTTGTAATTTGTTTTAAGATTTGATACTACATTCTGCAGGTTTTGGAGTGTGGGGTTTTTCTCTCGAAGGCTTTTCCCACATAAATCACTAAGTTATGGTTTTATTAGTATTATGAATTTCTCTGAATCTCTATAATATTTTATTTGAAATTTTCATAACCCTCCTCTCAAGGTTAGCATAGGAAGCGTTTCCACACACATTTTCTTCCTTACAAGTGGTATCAAAGACTGGCCAGTTTTGGTTCTATTTGTTGGGTACAAGGTTTTTTGAGCTAATCAAGTTTGAGTGGGACCTTGTGCAAAGTATTACATATTTTGTATTGCAGGATAATAAAGATGGGGAGCACATCTAGGAGGATTGAAGTAGAGAAAAATTTTGGCACGAATTTTGAAATGTGGAAGCTGAAGATGGAATATCTGTTGATTGATTGGGATCTATGCGATGTAGTGGATGAAAATTTCAAAAGGCCTACAGATCAAAATTTGGCTACAAAATATAATGTAATCAATAGAAAATCTAAAGGTTTCATTAGACTATGTCTTCCAGATTCAATCCTGATAAATATCCATGAAGAAATCACTTTGAACAATCTCTAGAAGAAGTTGGGTGAGATATACCAAGCCAAATCTCTAGTAAATAAGATTTTCTTGAGGAAGAAATTGTATTCTTTGAGAATGGAAGAAGGTGGAAAATTTTCTGAGCATCTGGAACATTTAAAATGTTGGTGACTCAGTTGACCTTAGTTGGGGTTAAGATGGAAAAAGAAGAAATGTGTCAAATTTTTTTGTGCTCACTGCCAGACTCATGAGACAACTTAGTCATGGCCATTGGGAACACTTTTTTCATCTTGAAGATGGAGGACGTTGTTTTTTCTCTACTATCTGAAGAGATGAGAAGGAAGGTCTCTCTGAGTGCCGAAAAGGCCTTGAGTGTTTGAGGAAGACCAAAAGAACAAGGCAAAGATGAGAAGCAATGTGGTCGTTCCAAGTCAAAAAATAAGGATAGATCAAAATCTCCTAGTAACTCTGAGGAAATATGTTGGAACTATGGAAAAGCTGAGCACTTCCAAAAGGATTGTAAAGAAGATAAGAAAAAGAAGAAGAAGAAGCAAGTTTTTGATTCTAAGTCTGAAAAGGAAGATGGAGATGACTTTATTGAAGCCTTGGCTACTCGTGCAAGTGATAATATATGGTTGATAGACTCAAGTGCATCTTTCCACATGACTCCTAACAAAAATTGGTTTAGTAAGTATGAAAAATATGATGGTGGTAAGGTGTATTCGGGTGATGATTCTTTCCTCGATATTGTTAGCTGTGGTAATATTCATGTGAATTTTTTGCATGGTAAAGTTACACAATTTGATGGTGTCTTGCATATCTTAGGACTAGCAAGAAATTTATTATTTTTTAGCAAGCGAATAGATGCGGGTGTGCATGTACAGTTTTCTAAAGCAAGTTTTAAAATGGTGAGAGGTGCTATGGTGATAACGAGAGGAAGTAGATTGGGTACATTGTACTAGTAAGATGCATGCACAGTGGAATCCAATAGCACTTATGATAAGATTAAACCAAAAACTACTTTTCTAAAAAAGGGGATGGTTTCCTCTTCTCCAGATGGTCATGGATTCTATGTACCCAAGGGTGATCTATCTAGTGAATCAAAGTTGCCTACAAAGAATACCATGTTATGGCACCAAAGGCTTGGCCAAATTGGAGAGAAGGGTTTAAAAGCCTTGAAAAAAAAGAACCTCATTAAGGGTTTGAATGATTGCAATCTAGAGTTTGATTTTTGTGAACATTGTATTTATGGAAAATAGAACCACATTCAGTTTTACTCATCTTCTCATAAGTCTTCATGTATCTTGGATCTAATTCATTTTGACATATTTCATCCTATTGATGTTTCTTCTATTGCTAAATCAATTTATTATGTCACTTTTATTGATGGTTTTAGGAGGAGAACATCGGTATATTTTTTAAAGAGTAAATCTAAAGTTTTTAGTCATTTTAAGGAGTTCAAGTCTATGGTAGAAACTCAAACTAGAAAGAAAATTAAATGTTTGTGGTCTAACAAAGGTGGTGAGTATTCTTCTACAAAATTTCACAGATTCTATATAGATTATGAGATTAAAAGACAAAAGATAACTTTTTATTCTTCGCAACAGAATGGAGTTGCAGAAAGAATGAACATAACATTGGTGGAGAAGGCTAGGACCATGTTGAGTGGAGCTAGTCTAGAAAAAAAAGTTTTGGTCTAAATATATTGTCACTACTTGTTATTTAATAAATGGATCTCCTACATCAACACTTGTTGATAAAATGCCAATGGAGGCATGGTCGAGGAAAAATCCTTCACTTAGACATCTAAGATTTTTTGATTGTGAGGCATCTAAACATATGCCTAATGAGAAGAGAACAAAATTATATTCTAAGGCTATCAAATGTATCTTCATCGGCTACAATTATGGTGTGAAATGATACAAGCTTTGGGACACTATTACACAAAATGTAATTTATTCTAGAAGTGTTATTTTTAGAGAATAAATCTTCTCCTGTTAATTTTCAGCCAGAACAACATAAAGAAATTGAACAAAAAAAATATGTGGTTCAAATTCCTTCTATGCCTGAGAAAGTTGAATCGATACCCCAAAATAGACAAGAAGTTGAGGATAGCTCATCAACCTCTAAATCTTCAAAAGAGGAGGAAGAATTGGAAGAACCTCCACCTCAACTTGTTCGATGGTCTACAAGGAAAAGGAAACCACCTCAAAGGTATGGATATTCACTTGATGATTGGAAGTGTATATTTTCTTTGAGTACTAACATTGATGAACTGAGATTTGTGCAAGAAGCTTTGGGTAGGAATGATGCAAAGTCCTAGAAAATAGCCATGGATGAAGAGATGGTAACTCTTAAAAGGAATGATACATGGGACCTTGTACCATTGCCTAAAGGTTGAAAACCTATTGGATGTAAATGGGTGTTTAAGAAAAAGATTGGTTCAAATGGAAATGTTGCAAAGTATAAGGCACAGTTGGTTGCAAAGGGATACTCTTAGGTTGAGGGTATTGATTACAGTGAGATATTCTCTCTTGTTGCTAAAATGGAATCCATTTATTTTTTATTATCTATTGCAACAACTTATAATCTAGAGGTGGAATTAATGGATGTGAAAACTGCATTCCTTCATGGTGATTTCGAGGAAAAGATTTATATGACATAGACATAGCACTATGTGGTAAAAGGTAAAAGAAAGTTGGTTTGTAAGTTAAAGAAATATTTGTATGGCCTGAAACAAAGTCTTAGGATGTGGTACCAGAATTTTGATTTATATGTGTTGAGTTTGGGATTTGTGCAGTCTAAATCTGATCACTATGTATATTTTAAATCTAATGGCAATTATTTCCTCATAATTGCTTTATATGTTGATGACATGTTGTTTGTTGGGAAAGGAAAAGGTTTCATTGCAAAATTAAAATCTCAAATCTTTGTGAAATTTGAAATGAAAGACCTTGGTGCAGCAAAACACATACTTGGGATGGAGATCAGAAGAGATCATGAGAATAGAAAGCTATGGCTTAGCAAGAGGAAGTATGGTTTTTTTGTTTTAAAAAGGTTTAACATCGGGTGATCCCACAATAATGGGTTATAGTTTTTCGCCAAACTTGACATTAAAATCAAGATTTTTCACAAAAATATTCACTTCTATAGCAGCTAAACCATTATTAATTTGAAGATAAATCAAACTAGTTATTTGTTAAATCTTTTGTGTAGATTCTAATTATATATTTTTTAAAAAAATTAAAAAAATAAATTGTGAATAATTTTATGTAATTTTCAATAACTTATTTTTCTACTAATCAACATTTTAAAAATTGATGTTTACTTCGGACTACATAGCATTTTTGTATACAAGATACAATTCTAATTTTTAAAATACAAAATTTTCACACCAATATCTATTGCATGGATATATTTTCATAATTTTTTGTTGCATAATTTTTTTTAATTAATTTTCCAAGTCAAAGTAATTATAATCTGGACAGAGGTGTACTTCGGCCCGTATAACTATTTTGTATTCATTTGAATTAATTTTTTTTGTTGTTGGAATAAGGACATTGATACCTAGTGCACATGTATTTTGTAGAAATTTTTTTCTCTATTTTTCTATTTTTTTCGTATGTGTGAAGTAAAGAACTTGATCTTCATTGAAAATCCTACATTCACGAGAAATAAAAAATAAATATAATAATCAAATTAAACATATTTAAAATTATAATTTTTGGGAAGCTTATAATAAGGGCTACATGATTACAAAACATAAATTTTAAATGAATTTATTTGATCACCCAAATGGTAAATCAAAAATGGTTGTTTACCATAATTTTGATAGGTGTAGAGGAGACTCGATTATAGGTATGGATTAAATCTAATAAGTATCTATCCAAGGGGATTTGATCTAAGGGGGGTCTAATCAATCCCTCTTTAATTAAAATTATTTAAATAGAACCTTTAAAGTCTTAAATCATTGTATTTTCTAAAAATATGTGAGTTTAGGAAAAAATAAAGATGTCCCAAAAAGTGTAACCCATTATTGTGTCAACACACATGCAGGATTGTAAACCACTTTTGTTCTTGTTGCATTGGGAACAAAGCTCTCTATTTGAAAATGTCCTACTTCCCCATCGGAGATTGAAGACATGAGAAAAGTGCCCTAACAGAGTGCATTCAAAATCTTAATGTATGCTATCATCTGTACAAGACCAAACATTGCCCAAGTAATGGGAGTTCTTTATCATTTTATGTCTAATCTTGGAAAAGTCCATTGGGATGCAGTTAAGAGGGTCTTTAGATATTTACGGGGTACATTTGATAACTCTATATTTTTTCATGGTACAAGATATCAATGTTCCCTGAGTATTCATGGTTTTGTGGATTTAGATTGAGCTAGTGATGTCGATAGCAGAAGATCCACCAATGCATATGTGTTCACTCTTTATGGTGGTGCAATCAGTTGGATGAGAAAGAGACAGCTTGTGGTCACTTTGTCCACTATTGAGGAAGAGTACATGGTTGCTACTCATGCTTGTAAAGAATCCATTTGGCTAAAGCATTTTTGTTCAAATATTGGATTAAAACATGAAGTAGTTACAGTCTATTGTGACAGTCAAAGTGCAATCTCCCTTGCAAAGAACCTAACTTTTCATGCCAGGACCAAACAAATTGATTTTTAGTATCACTTCATTAGAGATATGGTTAAAGATAGCAAGGTGAAGTTGAAAAGGTAGAGACTGTGGAAAATTTTGCAAATTCATTAACAAATCATATGAGCATAGAGAGGTTTATATGGTGTTCTGAATTAATGGGCCTTTCGGCCCCCAACAATTAACTACCTATTTTGTATTGGCTCATGAAAGGTGTTCAACAAGTGGGAGAATGTTAGGAATAATTTTTTTTAAAACAAGAAGAAAAAAATGAAAAAAAAAGTGTCTCAAGCTTACATGGAAATAAAAATAAAGCAATCCAAGAATATAAGATTTTGTGATTGGTGACAAGTGGCTATTTTGAGAAGTATCTTTTCTATGGAGATAGATATAAGTTTTTATTAGATGGTTTTAATGAAATCATTTATCTCTAGAAGGTTCTCATATGTAATGTAATACTATATATTGTTACTTTGAGATAGTCATTTTTTAGAGAGAGATGTGTGAGAGTTAGTTTGCAAGTCTGTATGTTGTTGAAATGTTGTTGAAATCCCTCTAAATTGAGTTAAGATGAAGACTCCTGTGAGAACTTGCATTGAAAATGTGTTGTAATCTATTTCAAGATTTGATAATACATTGTGCAGGTTTTGGAGTGTGGGGTTTTTCTCCCAAAATGGTTTTCCCCACATAAATCACTGAGTTACATGGTTTTATTGTTATTATGTTTATGGTATTATGAATTTCTTCAAATATTTCTAATATTTTATTTAAAATTTGCATAACCCTCCTCTCAAGGTTAGTGTAGGAATTTTTTATGCACACCTTTTCTTCCTTATATCAATCAATTTCTTGGAATCTTGAAAGAATCTCTAATTCATCTCCAACTAGTTGGTTTAGACAATAAAAGTAGGAACCACACTCCAAATAAACTTGAGGCCAAGGCTATAGAATTTGATAACCCAACTATCTAAAAGCATAGGAATACTCTTAGGGAGGGCCAAGGATACCCCCCATCTAGCAAGGAAGCTACACCAAATGTTCCAATAAAAACTACAATGCAAGAAAATATGCTCATTTCCTTGTTCCATAGCATCACGTAAGACACATATCAAAGGTCCAGATATACCATACACTCTAAACCTATCCCATCTAAGATCTCTTCTCGTCCATATGATCCAATGAAAACAATGCATCTTTCCTAAAGACCTTGTTTGAAGGAAAATTTGTTTACTACCCCACCAACATTGGCCATACTACTAAAATATTTGTAGATATCCTTCTTCAACATTACTTGGCCTGACCCCTTATCACCCTACACTAACCTGCCATCTTCATCAGGCCCACAAATAGACCATTTATCCAACTCAGCCTTCAAGTCATTACAGGCTTTCTTAAGCTCTAGAAAGGTCGAACAATGAGATCTTTCTAGCATCTGTTATGACCAACCCTCCACATGATCAAGAAATTTAACACAAAAAAAATCCAAAAAGTTTGAGAATAAGGTTTTGAACCATGGAAAATTCTTAAGAGGACCATAATCAAGCCAATTTTCACTCCAAAAATCAATTTTCCTACTATTACCAATGTGCTTCCTTACATCAAGCATAATGATATCTATACAATGGCTAACAAAATTCCAAATGGTGGATCCCATAGGAAGGGTAGATTGGTTCTCGAACAATAGATCTAAGTTATTTTAAAGGTATTTAGCCTGAATTATCTTACTCTAATTTTTTCTTGTCCTCATAAACTCTCCATATCAGCTTGGTTCCCAACACACAATTCATTTCCTTACACTCGCAGATCCCTAGACCACCCACATCAATAGGCTTGCAAATAGCATCCCATTTAACTAGAAAAAATTGAATTTATCCTCACATCCAAGCCAATGAAAACATCTCTTCACTTCCTCAAGCAACTTAGCTACCTTATTAAATAGTTTGATTTCTTTAATGTAATGAGATGAAATGTTTATGAAAGTGGGTAAATTAGCCTGATTAAATGTGTTAGATTAATAGACAAAAATGGTGCAATTAACTAAATAGCTAGGCTAATTTAATCAATTAAGAGAAAAGGGGACAGGTTCCGAGAGGAAATGATGTTAGTATACCTTATTTGAGTGTATGATATCATTTAAAACACTTTTTAGTGTCTAGTTTTCCCCTCTTTGAAGCGAGGTACCTATTGCTTTGGTTCAAAGACTTATGTTGTTTGAGTTAAAACTACTGCATAAATCAAAAAATAAAAAAAATTCTAATTTTTTAGATGCCCAAATGGAAGGATAAAATTGATTCCTTGCCCCCTCGAGAAATCGAGCAAAAATTTTGAATTTTGGGTTGATTTCTTGATAAAGGTGAAAATTTTCCCCAAGGGTTGAGAAAGGCTCCAGGATGCAAAAATTATGTGAAAAATGAAAAAAAGATGCAAACTACACTCCAGTTTGGCAAAATCTATGAAAATGATGATAAACCCTATCTTCAAGGTGAAATTAGGGAAAAAAACCCTAAATTTCTAACATAAGTAAGCTAAGAAGGTTCACTTTCAATTCATTTTTGCATTCACTCCTTAAGGAATTCATGTGATTTGAGCTCTGACTCTCTAAAGATATGGTGTGACAAGAGTTACCACAACACATTTCTGATCGAGTTCAAGAGTACCAGTGGATTCCATGCTCAGGACCATTGATATGTAACTCAAAACTCAATTTGAAATTTGACTATTTGATGCATTTATTGCACGTTCAAATTTAAAATTTGGTAGTGTCACTATATAGCGACGCTCATTTCAGAATTGGAAATGCTAAAATTATTTATAGCAATGCACTTCATCATTTAAAATTAGGGTTTCCAATCTTGAATTATGATGCATATGTATATAGTGACACACTTCCCAATTTCAAAATTAGGATTAGGGTTTCAAGTTTAAATCACAACACATGTCTTTAGCGATGTGATTTGTGATTTGCAATTTGAAATACCTTTAGCTTTTGCAATATGGAATTTGAAATATAGTGACGCTATTGCAAATAGTGACACTAATGTAATTTTTGTGCTAAAATTCTAAACAAAGTCAATTTTTTCTTTTCTTTTTACATCGCGAGCTTCATGGATGTAGGAGGTCATTCCACGACTAATGTTGCATGAGCACCAACCCACAGATTTGGAGAGACTGGGTAGTTTATCTGAGTTGCACCAGGAGCATCTAGGAGAGATTGGGTTATGGTACATCACATATGTTGCCGTTGTCCAAACTTATTTAGCTATGATGACCACATTGTGTGAGCAATGGCATAGTGAGACTTCATCATTTCACCTTCCCACCAGTGAGGAGATGGTGACCTTAATGAATGTATGGTGGATTATGCATTTTCTGATACATGGCAAGTGAGTGATTTTCAGTGTCGACACCAGATATGATGCCTATCACGAGGGGATGGAGATGGAGACCATTATTCTCATCACTTGTCGGATTGACCTTGAGTCATACAGAGGTCACGTACCCACATTTCGATTGATCATAACATCCATTATTTTAGGTTTGGTTGTTCCTAACCGATGGTGCAAAGGGTTCAACCTAGGATTGGGCTTATCATGACACAGAATGCTCCATTGGAGGACTCTATTTGCATGGGCGTCAGTGATGTTGGACTAGTTATATCATGACATACATAACTTTTTCTATTGTGATGGCATAGCCATTGGTGTAGGGGTTACCATGCTTCATATTTAGGCATGGGAGCATATCTTCATGCTCTGATTGATAGTGCAGATGGTTGATGTTGATCCAAATGATCCTGTGGTTTGGGGGTATAGAGGTGCCATCACCTTATGACACACTAGGAAGATTGGGATCCTTTACTAGCGGTGGGTACTAAATGACATGACAGTGTTTAGATGACGACCCTGGCTATAGATGTCAGGGTGGTATCATGATGCTCAGTAGTTATTTTTTGCCAGATAAACTTGGTACATGCAGGGTTGGGAGCATACGATTATGAAGAGATACTTTCCAGACAGAGTGGCATGACAGTTTGGTCAGCAATAGGACAGGCTAGATGATGCTTATAAAGCCATTTTTTTGAGTTCAGCTTGAGAGGTTCCCACATGGGGACCCACTATTGCAACTTTGGAGGTAGTGGACAGTTTCAAATAATTAGTAGCTCAACTATGGGCCTATGACCAGGGCCAGACAGTCGCATAGACAATACCTACTTATGTTGCATAGTTCACACCTCCTTAGAGATTGACAAATCCAATGGGTGCTCCTCCGTGAGGGAGACCCAAAGGCTAGGGATTAGGTAGGGGTAGAGGTAGAGGCCAAGATAGCCATGACAACCATGATGGGAAGATTTTAGGGGCTCCACTAGATGTACAACAACCTCCTCAACAACTTCTTATTCAGTAGTAGCCCATATAACAGTAACCTGTACAACAACCTGTACAAGCACCACCACCACCTAATGCAAGAGATATTCAAATTCAACAATTGTAGTAGTAGTTGAAGGTTCTAATAGGTTAGTGGGATTAGGCCCAATAGAAAATTTTGGTTATTACTTCTAAGCAAGACGAGACCAAATAGCAATTTGAGGCCATTACAACAAAGAGAGATCATGCCAAATAGTATGTTCAAGCTATGACTATTCAGAGGGACCAATAGATCGGGTGGTAGTAGTAGTTAGAGGCCCTTATAGGAACTACCCAGTGTAGGATTGTATCTACAAGATTATAGAGAGGTTGTGACTGAGGTGTTGTATTATAACATGCATTACCACTGAGATGTGCTAGTGCCACTCAAATAGCCCAGATATTCAGAGAGGGGTGATGCACAACCTAGGACTAAGGATCAACCAGAGAGGCTGACCAAAGAGGGGAGCAACCATTAGGGCTAGCTCAAATGTAAAGACACTTTTTTATTTTTTTCCCATTCTTTGATATTGATATACATTCATGGGCTCATTTTTGATAGCCTCATGGATATTGTATTTATGATTGATATTGTAGACATGCAAAATTAACATTCTACATTTGATCAGATTCATTCATCAACTGAACTAGATTTCGCATTAGGTCCATTCATAGATTGATCAGATTCACCTTCATTCATTTAGCAGGTGTGTTGATGTTTTTATGAGTATTCAAATTGAAAACAAAACACAAAATGAAACATTAAACTAAAGAAAACTAAATGAATTAAAATCAAATGAAGCAAACAAAGTTTCTTCAGAGCCGTTTCATTTTCCTCTATCTCCAGGAATTCAAAGCTGCTGCTCTCAGATTTTGTGTAAGCTCTGCTTCTCCGAATGGCAACCTGTAGAATGAGTTATGCAAAAGGAAATTCTATATGCTATGTGCTAATTGAAATTGCTGATACTAACGGATATGGACAGGGGCTATGGATTATGCACAGGGGCTATGAATGGAAAATGTCATGATTCTATGCTATGATTACTATGATTCTATGCTATGAAAGTACTGTGAATTCTATGAATGCTATGAATGCTTATAATTTGACTATAATTTAATTGCTTAAAACTTCTATATGATTTGGAGTTCCCGGCAGTCATATTTATAGATTTTTGCAGGCACAATCACGGCTGGCAAGAATCTACGGCTATGAGATTGTCTAGTAGGATTGAAAGGTGAGAGATGGAGAGGTTGAGAAGAAGATGGAAGAGGTTGAGAGGTTGGAGAGAAGGATGGATTCTTGTCTTCATCCCACGGGAACAAGCCTGCACAGAAATAGAGAAAATTAAATTTTCCGTTTTGACCGTTTGCTTCCCGGATGTTGAAGATAAATCCCAAAATTAATTAAATAAATAAATTTATTTAATTTATTTATTGAATTTTGATTTTTGATTTTTAAACTATGGAAGATTTAATTAAATATTTTAGAATATTTAATCATGATGTGACTTTAGAAGAATATGAAATATTAGAAGAATTAATTAAATATTTTGGAATATTTAATTATGAATGAATATTAGAATCGAATTAGAGAAATTAATTAAATATTTGAAATATTTAATTATAAATGATATTTAGAAGAAAAGAAGAATATTTTAATCTTTATTTGAATAAAATATTCAAACTAAGATTTATATGATAATTAATATAAATAAACCATAATATTTATTTAATTAATTAAGAAATGAATACAAAGAGATGATTAAATAAACTTATTTATTTAATCAAAATGAAATAATGGATAATATAAATAAATTATTTAAATTTATTTATACATAGATGAAATTCGAAGATTTAATTAAATATTAAAAATATTTAATTAATTACCAGACAATGTGATGTGACCATTTTTAGGTGTATACAGCAGGTAATTTCATTAATCTCCATTTCCCAAGGTAATTTAAAATCAAAAAAACATTATCATCAACCTTTTAATAAATCAAACATCCATTTAAATCAAATCCAAAATCATATTCCATCCTTTTCTGAATTAAATAAATCAAGTATTTAAGTCCTAAAAGGTCAAATCAGCCTAATCTTCATTAATTTAATCTAACCATGATTAAATGCTAATCCCATCCCACTTGCATTCTCTAGATATCTCCACTTGCACAAATAAATCAATTTTATTGATTTATTAAAAACCCTCATTTTCCCTCAACATGACAAGTTGATTTGTCCCTCCAACATTGCATTTATTGTTGTTTTTCTTGTCCCCCTCTCAAAATTTATTGCAAAATTTGACTTCAAATTGGCCCTCTCATGGGAACTCTTCCCAAATCTTGCAGAACCATTGGCCTATCATCACTTGACATGTTTCCAAGTCTTTCATTGGTCCAATCTTAGTCCCACATTCACCCTCTTGGCCAATCTCTCATCAAGAAAATCTATAAAATAAGGCTTCCATTCTCATTCATGGATCCATAAATTTTATGCAAGGTTACTCTCTTAATTTGAGAACTCATCTTGCTCATCATCTCCATTTGCATTTCATCATCTTGAGCTTTGATCAAGGATTGGGAAAGGGTCACTAGCACATGTGACACCAATCAACTATGGAATAGGTAATTGTAGTTGTTTTCATAATGCTTATAGCTTTCTTTTATCCTTTATTGCATTTTTGAAGAATTTGCAAGGTATTTCATAGGAGTTTACTTTGGTAGATTTGTAAAATTCTAACCCTTGTATGAAGTTTAGTGCTTTTGCAGATTTTTAAAAAAGTATGATCATAGTTTGGTGCTAGAAGGAGGGTTGTTGGTTGATTGTTTTATGTAGCCTATTTTAATAATTAATTGTAGATTTATACCAGGTTTCTTTTTCTCTATTATTTGCAGGTTGGTTCAAATTGGTGTGGGTTTTCTTCATCATGCATAGATTAATATCTTTCTATCTATTTGTTCTCTACATTGTACTTCATTTGCTTCAGGCTTTTTCTTCCTTTATTTGTTTAGCCACGTATGTTAAAATTTCCTTTTCAAAAATCTACGGCAGGGGGTAAATATCGGTCAATGTCATAATCAAACTCAGCAAGGTGGAATTTCTTTTGTTTTTTTTCATTAAAATTTACTGCTTGAACACAAATGTCAGAGAATTCTATTCAACAAAAGGTGCATAATTCTGAACATGAATGGTAATGATCATTACAAAATCATTTTTTGTCGAACTTGTATGTATATTGCAGCTAAGTTGTAAGTTATCTTTACTTCAAATGTAAATCTTGACTAAACTAGAAAATCTAGCTTCGTTTAATTTCTACCACGTCCTTCACATCTGAATCTACTTTTTCTTTGGCTGTGAAATGTTTTGAATTGTGTATCTACTTTTTCTTTGGCTATGTCCTTCACACAATTATTTGCACATTGTGGCGAATTCAAATCCATGAGTCTTCATCCTTGTCCTAGCTTCAAAACAATATCCTAGGCGATGTATGCTCTGGCTGTGGAAGTGAGAAAGATCAATTAATGAATGGTAGTCTGGCATTTAAATGAATGGAAATTTTAAACTAGAAAGTTTGGTCCTATTTGGTCCTATTTGGGCATGGTACGACTCTCTTTTTGAATCCTAATTTTACTGCAGGCATGATCATTAAACAATACAGCGAACATTTATATGCAGAAACATCTTTGTCAGATGTCTTTTTATATAGGAAGAAGGAACAGTTAATGACTATCCTGCAATCGTGGTAGTCCATGAGTCCACTTTTCTTTGACGCATTTTGTCAAACTGTACACATGTTTTGTCTATGCTTCCACATTTTGCATACGGGTCTTCCTGGGCACTTGCAACTACAACATCTGACAAAATTCCTCTACCCTTTATATTTCGATGGATGTCCATACCTTGTCTGAGAGTTGTGCGGTAGCATGAGTTGAAAATATGCTGGTAAAGGTTGGGTGTTGCCACAATAATGGGTTACACTTTTTGGGACATCCTGATTTTTCCCTGAAATCACATATTTTTAGAAAATACAATGATTTAAGACTTTAAAGGTTCTATTTAAATTATTTTAATTAAAGAGGGATTGATCAAACCCCCTTAGATCAAACCCCCTTGGATAGAACCTTGTTAGATTTAAACCATACCTATAATTGAGTCTCCTCTACACCTATCAAAATGCTGATAAAAAACCACTTTTGATTTACCTTTTGGGTGATCAAATGAATTCATTTAAAATTTATGTTGTAGCCTCTATCCCTTATAATAATCTTCTCAAAAAGTATAATTTTAAATATGTTTAATTTGATTATTATATTTATTTTTTATTTCTTGTGAATGTAGGATTTTCAATGAACATCAAGTTCTTTATTTCACACATACTAAAAAAAATAGAAAAATAGAGAAAAAAAATTCTAAAAAATGCATGTGCATCTAGGTATTGATGTCCTTATTCCAACAAAAAAATAATAAGTTAATTCAAATGAATACAAAAAGTTATGTGGCCAAAGTACACCTCTATCCAAATTATAATTACCTGACTTGGAAAATTAATTAAAAAAAATGTAACAAAAAATTATGAAAAAATATCCATGCCCTAGATATTGGTGTGAAAAATTTGTATTTTAAAAATTAGAATTGTATCCTATCTATAAAAAAAGTTACGTGGTTCGAAGTAAACATCACTTTTTAAAAATGTTGATTAGTAGAAAAAATAAGTTATTAAAAATTACATAAAATGATTCACAATTTATTTTTTAATTTTTTTTAAAAATATAATTAGAATCTACACAAAATATCTAACAAATAACTAGTTTGATTCATCTTCAAAACCTTAATGGTTTAGCTGCTATAGGTGTAAGAAAGTGAATGTCTGGTGAAAAATCCTGATTTTAATGTCAAGTTTGGCCAAAAATTGTAACCTATTATTGTGAGATCACCCAGTTGTGACATTTTCTTTCATACCTGCAGATTACATTCCATGAGACCAGATTTCCATGAGCCATTCTGATAAACAGTCCACGGGCCTTGTCTGTGCTTCAACAGTAACCTGTCAAAAATTTCATGCACTTTGTCTATGCTGCTAGATAGTCAAACAATCCACATGTCTTGTCTATGCTTTTACAACTTGGTTTTGTATGAAAGTTTATGAAACTTCTTCTTTCAAATTTGCTCCCGCCAAGTGCATTTGCTCGAATCTGCATTCCATGAAATTAATCCACCTTGAAATACTTGCTCATGCACATTTATTACTACTATGGCTGCATTTACTTATTCATGCGCATTTATTTCTGTTGTTGCTACTTTTACTTGATTCCTACGCAATTACTTGTTTCTGGTTTATATGCATTTTGTTGTCTTTTAGTGTACATCAGTCCCTGCGTATTTGTTTCTAGCTATGGGTGGCATTGATAGGATATATTTGGATTGTTTTCTTTTATCAAACTAATTGTGTGCTATGCTGATTTTGAAATCTAGATTTAAAGCTGCTAACAATTATTTTGCATTGGATTATCAATCAAGTCTATTTGAAGTCGAAGCAATAGGAAAAAGATGAAATGGTGATTAGGACATATGAACTATTGAATGGAATGTCTTAAAGGAAAGCTAAAATGTGTCATCTATGAATTCAAATGATTACGATACATGCTAAAGGTGTCATTTGGGTTTTACACAAGGTTTTGAAATTCAGTTGTTCCTTTATAAAAGTGGGGGTAAAATTAACAATTTTATTGACATTTACATCATAAGGAGCTCATGTGCTTTTTGTCAAAATAATTTTATTTTTATTCCTCTCTTTAAAAGGTTTGTTCAAATTATTGACGTATCTTGTGTATACTTTTACAAATACATACATAACTCTTGTTTGTAATATGGAATAGGTACAAATGAACAACAAAGGCACAAGGTACAAAGCTGAAAATCAACAAAGGTACAAGAAAAGTGAAAAGTCAACAAAGGTACAATGTGAAAACAAAGGAAAGCAAGGTGAAGGCACAAGGAAAACGAAAGGAGGAGGATTTTTTTTGAAAACTCAAACTGTTTTTAAACGCTTTAAATGTTTGTTCAACACTTCTTTAAAAAATTGTTACCTTTTCGCTCCTAGGAAACTAATTTTTGTTTGGGTCTAAAAAGAACAATTTGACTTTTTCCATTCGCAAAAGGTTAAAATTCAAGCTTAGACACTTACTAGATTTCGTTTTGGGCTAAAAATTGGACAAGCAATCTTCATATTTCATTTGGTGCTTAAAACGAATCAAACAATTGCTTTGGAAGGATAAAAAGAATGTGTGTTTGCCTTGTTTTGTGGTTACTTACTTAAACTAAAGTCATTGAAAAGGATGTATGCGCTTCTCTCGCACTTCCAAGCATTAGAATTATGATTAAAATAGGATTACTCATAAGGTAAGGTTATAATTAGCCGATAGGCTTTATATGTGGGGGAACCCCACCGGCGTGTCCCCCAGTCTGACGCCGGTGGGAACCCCACGAACACCCAGAAATAGTGTTGTCGTGCTCTATTTCATTTATAGTCAAATTTGTATTAAATTTTCTATGGCCTTGAGCGTTGTGCATTAAATATCGCGTCCTCATCCATCTCCATCAGGTATGGCTCATAGCAGCTGTGCCATTTCCATGCTTTCCTTGCGATTTACTAGCCCACCAAAGCTTGCTCGATGCAATAAATGTGAACCAGCGTTGAGCAATGTTAAATGGCTGTAAGGGGGATGACATCATTTGTGTTTGAGCAGTCTGTGTAGCGAAGGAATGGGTGGAACCAGAGCATATTTGCCACAGCAAGGTAACTCCCTATCAATCTTCTGACCCTTTTCCATGCAATGTGCTCTAATTATCTTTTATTCTTCTTTGAAGCCTGCAAAAGTGGGATTCAAATTTCCTGTGATTGCACCATTTATTCATATATGTGGTAAGCCACATGTCGTAGATCTCCAAATTGTTTCCTTGCTATGGATTAGCTAGGATTTGTGGCACATCATTAGGCTATAAATGGAATAGGGAATTTGGAGAAAATCTACGCAAGAGATAAACTATTCATTTTTCTATTTACGATTTCTACCAGCCCCCGTTTCAGTAATGGACAATGATAATACAATTTCTTCCTTTGCTATTTGATGGAAGCAGTAGGTATAACAACTTTTTGAATTTTTCTCGTTGGAATAAATTTTTATAAATTATGAAATGCTGGGAATTAGTTTTTTATTTAGTGGATTCATCAATTTCTTGCTCTGGATCTACGTAAAACACAAATGGCGTGGTGTTTTATTCTTGCATCATCCATATCGCATTTTTGATTTTGTAGATTAGGCTTCGGAGAAATTTTAAAAAAATTCATATTAAAGGGTTTTTATCGAGGTATGAAGAGTGCCCACTCTGAGATATATTGAAATATGCTTAGCTTGAATTTTCTGACAAATAAACAGCCTCGGTAGGAATTATTGGGCACTCTATTCTAGGTAACTATTAATTGGGGAGGGCAAACCCTAATTTGGATATGCAGAGCAGCAGAGGTGAGACTATTATACCGATTTTTATTACTTGGCGAGATCTAACTGCTTTGCATTTTGTTTTAAGACTATTGGTTTGTATTAACCACTAAATAATTATTGAGGAAGAATTTATTCTGGTAAGTTTTTGCATTTTTTGCAGTCTGGTGTTTGTGTGCATTTTACACGATTTACTTACAGTATAAGGTCCTAAAAAATAAGTTCCATACAAAAAGTTTGTTTTATTTCTCGTTGAGACTCAAATTCAAATTATTTGGTTTTGAGTTTGGAATTTAAGATGAAAAATATCAGATAGTCTGCCCAATCAATTGCCAATCTCTCTTTAGTAGTTAAAATCGATCACTACTAGTAGTTAATCAAACAACTAACTTTTTTATTTTCTTTTTCAATTTTTTAAAATGCATGACATTATTTTAAATTTATGAAGCTCATCTATGTTTTTCAGTTTCAAATTTCAGGGCTTATATTTGATGGCCGTGTGACCATATTTAGAAATTTTTTGTCGTAAAATACAATCAAAATTTTAAGAAGATTGTATCAAATGAAAGGAGAGATCTTGGATAGACTGTCAAAATTTGTATAGAATTGTAATGATATATATATTTTATTTGTATATAATTTTACTTACACTAAGGTATATAATAATGTTTTAAAGGCACCTTTGAATAGATAACCGTCATTAAAAAAATTGTTGACAGGCAAGGTGGACCATCAAATTTAAGCCCTAGGTTCAATGTTAATTGAAATAAAATGATTAAATTTATATACACATGCATAGTATAGCTGGTCAAGTTATTTTAGTTAACAAAGTCAATCCTCCTACCATCTGTCCAAACACCATAGTTGCGTTGGAATAAATATAAAAGAGGTAACGGTTAGGAAATACATGTTTCTATTTAATAGGTTGATGTAATTGAGTAAGTTCCAAGGAAATACGCATTTCTATTTAATAGGCTAATGTGATCAAGTTAACTATTTAAAAAAAAAAATGGGTGAAACTAAATGTTAATTATGATAAGTATAACATATATTGCACAGATAAATCTCAAATCCCAATTGCTACTATGCAAGGCCTTACCTCATGGTTTGCTTATATTTTTAGGAGAATAGTTGTTCTCGCAAATTTAATATAGAAGATATAAAAAATTTGGATTGAAATGATATCTGGTTTGAAATGATATCTTCACTTTTTAATTAACAATTTTAGGTTTTCTTCCTTTGCCCTTTAAATGTTTTTTTCAACATATATCCAAAAAAAATACATATATTTATTATTAATTTACTTTTGATATTTTTAAAAATTTGAATAATAGTAGAAATTGATATCAAATTTAAGAAACATGTTTTGTCTTTATCATTATTTCATTTTGTTAATGAACATTTTCATTTTATGTTGTGCATAGTCATTTTTTGGTTTAATTTCACACTAAATCTTATGATTATGAAGATACTACTTTGATTGTTTATTCCTAAATATTCATATATTATGAAGTCAAGTCCTCATAAGACTCATATAACCTCACAGCCATCTAATGATTAATCACATTCTAAAGTGAATTAAGAATATATTTGAATTTCTATTCAATAACCATATTATGTTTAATTTAATCTAAATTGTTTTATTCCATCCATACATTATTTACAAATTTAATTATATTTATTAACTAGAATGTATATTTTTTAAATATTACAAAATAATATTAAATTAATTTACTATATATTATTTAATACAATTTAAATAATTTCTTATATTAATTAATAATTTAAAAGTCTTACACTTTCACTCTATAGTTGTATGAATACCATTAAAGTTTTTATTTCATTTAAAAATAGTCCATCAAAACAAAAATTCATAGAGCCTCTTAGAAATATTTAAAAATTTGATAGAAAATTTTAAAAATTCGTAAAAATTAAAAACCAAAAGTTGTGAGAAATTTAAGTTTTTTCATCTTTCATAATAATTTATTATAATTACAAAATAATATTATATTATTATTTACAAATTTAATTATATTTATTAACTAGAATGTATATTTTTAAATAATTACAAAATAATATTATATTAATTTACTATATAGTATTTAATACAATTGAAATATTTATAATATTATATTAATTTACTATATAGTATTTATAATATTTTATTTATGTAAATATAACTATTATGTTTATTTCAAATTGTCATATCAATAAATATATTTAGTCAATAGGCTTTTTTAATGATAATTACAAAATAATATAATGTTAATTGATATATAATATTGTAATTACAAAAAACTATTCATATTACTTTATTATGATTACAAAATTAATATTATATTAATTAATCATATAATATTAAAGAAAATTAGACTTTCGCTCTCCAGTTGTTTGAATATGCTAAAGTTTTTTATTCATTTAAAAATAGTCCATCCAAAAAAAAAATCATAGAACATTTTAGACTTATTTATGCTTGTAGTTTGGGTCTTAGTCAATACCTGTGCCCTTGTTAATGACAATTTTTTTTTAATATTAGTATCACTATTCATAATAATGTATTATAATTACAGAATAATATTACATTAATTTATTATATAATATTAAAGGAAATTACACCTTCACTCTCCATTTGTATGAATACGTTAAAGTTTTTACTCATTTTAAAATAGTCCATCAAAAAAGAAAATTCATACAACATTTTATACTTATTTATGCTTGTAGTTTGGGTCTTAGTCAATACCTATGCCCTTGTTAATAACAATTGTTTTTAATATTAGCATCTCTATTTTGAATTATAGTTTCAGGATATGGCTAATGCACGAGTACTTGAAGATGTTATTACTATTTCAAGCAGTGGTTCTACTTCCAATGCACCCTCACCACAAACCCATGAGTTACCTCTATCAGCAACTGACTCAACATCTGTGGATTGGTTGGGTTTCCCCCACCATAATGTTGATGCTCTTTCAAACAATGTCTTGACAAGTTTTCGTGAAATTTTTGAAGACGCTATGCAACTGACTCAACATCTATGGATTGGTTGGGTTTCCCCCACCATAATGTTGATGCTCTTTCAAACAATTTCTTGACAAGTTGTCATGAAATTTTTGAAGACGCTATGCAGACAAGCCAAGATCTAAGCGATGTGGAGGATCATGAAGTTGAATTGGTGCAAGAAGTTGTCCAAAAATTCCATGCGACCTATGAAGCTCTAGAGCTATTTTATGGTTTCCTACGTGAATTGAAGTATTGTCAATATTATGGAGTGGCCAATGCATTTGAACTAAAGCGTGAATTCCAAGATTTATTGAGTGATATATGGTCTAAGAAGTTCAACTAACTTCTTGGAAGGTAGTTACTTTTTCAATATGTCGATCAAGATTACTAGTATGATACATATTAGATGTTTTTTTGTGAAACTAAATGAGGATCTCAAAATAGCTATATGTGGAGTGAAATGGATTTAGTAGTCGACCTTATATTTGAACCCTTAGTTGTTATATATTAAGTTTACATTGCAATGCCATTGTACATATTGATCTTTATAGTTCTAATTTTAATGAATATAACTTATTCTAATATTTGTGTCCCCTTATTTTGAATATTATCTTGAACTATAACCTTGAGTCTACCAAATATATATTGGAATGCTACTCAAAATGATGATATATTTGATCATTATTGTAAATATTCAATCTTGCAACACTTAGCTATGTGAAGTACCATAGTCATATATATGCTTCTTTCAAACCCTTTGAAATATTCAATGTTGAATATAGTTATATATTATGTTTACATTGTAGCACCCTTGTGCATATTGATCTTCATAGCACTAATTTTATTGAATATATCTTATAGTACATATTGAGGAAAAATATTCCTCCTCACATTTTTCCTTTTTTTTTGCAAATGATGTGCTCCACTTGTGTATTCTTATGCTCAACATTATGTTGAGTTCTATGCTTTCTAAAACAAGAACCCCTTCCAATTGTATGCAAACACTATCTTACATGTAATGTATTTTTGCAGGGTTAGTCAACTTCCATAGACCATGGCTACAATATTAACCACAGATGCAATTAAACTTATCCATGATGGGAATGAAGGGTTCAAACCTAATGTGCAAATTTTGTCTATTTCAAACTTCGGCCATGGCCATGAATGTAACAACTGCTACAAGGTAGAAATATCTGATGGGGCCTACAAACAAAAAGCATCTTTTCCTCATAAATACAATCATTGCATAGAATCTGGTGAAATTATAGTTGGATCCATAATATGAATGACAAAATATAGTTGCCCCAGACCAAGCGGGTCTCAGTGAGTAAAGGAATCCAAAATTTCCCATAACAAAATAATTATTAACTTTTTAGCTTCTTCCTTGTATTAGTAATTCTTACTCTTGTCTTCCAAATGTATAGGTGGATTGTCATTGTGAACCTTGAGATTGTTTGTACAAACCAGGCTATAATCGGTCATCCTACTTCATTTTATATGGAACCAGAGCACCATATAGAAAAGGAAATGGGAAAATCTATAGAGCCACATGCAAAGCCTGATACAATTAGCGCTGCTAGAGTATCAACTCATGTGAGAAGATTATTTGGTGTGAATCCTTCTAGGAGTAGAATGGAAGCACCAGCCACAATTACGCCTATTAAAAGTTTGAATCCTTTTCAACCAAGATGGACTGTTAAAGGTCGTGTGACTACAAAAAAGGATATCGCAGGTACAATACCCAAAAAGGTACTGGTCAAGTTTTCACCTTTGACATCATTGACAGAGAAGGGACTAAAACACGTGTGACTTGTTTCAATGAAGTTGTTGATCTTCATTATCAAAATATTACTGTTGGGAAAACCTATACATTTTCTGGTGGTGCAGTAAAGGTTGCTAATAAGCTTTACAATAGGTTAAATAGTGGGCTAGAAATTTCCTTTTCGGTAGAGTCAAAGGTCACTCCTTGTGAAGATGACAACTCTATTCCAAAACACGTATTCTCATTTACACCTATCAATGAACTTGCAAAGAAGAGTAGCAACTCAACTATGATGTTATTGGAGTTGTCACTTGTGTTAGCCCAAGCTCCATAGTAAGGAGAAGAGATGGGACAGAGGTCCTAAGGCGCACAATATCCTTGTTGGACACGACTGGGGCAACTATAGATATCACTCTATGGGGCACAATGGCAGAGAAGGAAGGTGGTCATCTTCAAGACAAGTATCACCTACAAGAAACAACTGTTCTCGCTATTAAAAATGGATGAGTTTACGAGTACAATGGAAAGGTGTTGAGTACATCAAGCAATACAAATTTATTTATAGACCTTGACATACAAGAGACACAACAACTACAAACTTGGTTCAAACAAAGTGGGGCTAATATTCTATCACCTTCAACAAAGTTTAGCAGCCCATCTATGCTTGTCACTACAATAACAATCAGGGATGTTCAAGAACAAATTCCTCATAGAGTGCACCATCTCCAATGTACAATAAATGCAACATTGTTGTCCATCAAATCTAAATCATTCTACTATCTGGCATGCCCTAATGAATTATCAGGAAAACAGTGCAAGAAAAGATTGGTGCAGACTGAAGATGGAAAGTGGTTTTGCTCAAAGTGTCACATAGCATGTACCTCTTGTAATTATAGGTACATACTACAAATAACGTTCTAGGACCACACAGATATGCTATGGGCAATTGTATTCGACGAAGCAGCAACAGAACTCATGGGAATGTCTGCGGAAAAGCTATACTCTCTACAGTTTGAGGATGACATAGAAAGGGATACTCAACAAGTAATTAGAGACGTGTTGAACAAAAAATACTTGTTCACTTTGACATGTAGAAATGAAACATACAATAATGAAGAACACTTGAAGGCAACTATCACAAAGGTTGAGCAAGTTGACTTCATTGCAGAGAGCAACATCTTACTTTCCAAGATCAAAGAAATGTGTAGTGACTCTTATAAAATTATAGTTGATCTAAGCTGCTAAGTTTACATTTCCCAACACGTCTTGTATATGACTCTTATAAAATTATAGTTGATAGTTTTGTTCAGGCAAAAGAATGTATTCAAATATTTAACCACATGTGCCATGTCTACCTACAGATAGAAATATATAAGTTGCTAGGTTTACATTTCCCAATTCATTTCATGTATATGACTCTTATAAAATTATATTTCCACTCCAAGCTTCAATACTACGTGTTTCAACTATAACTGTAACAATAATATCTCAATAAAACAAATGTAACAATTTGTATCTATTTGCTTATGTCTATATATATGTGGAGTCTACTCCTAGCATTGCAGCACTCATGAATCTACTTGCTTATATCTATTTACTCATGTCTATATATATGTGGAATCTACAACTATCTTAAAACTACACTTTAATAGAGATTAGTTCTATAAATTATGACTTGAATATGTCATTTTTTTATTTTTTATTTTTTGTTTTAACATATGTAGATACATGAATTTTAAACATTCTTTCAGCATTGTAAGCTTTAGATATGTTGTGTTCATCTCACATATAGTTGTTTGAGTATGTTTGTGCTTCTCTTATAATTCAGCCTTGCACTCCCACTGTACAGATGGACAACCCCCCCCCATAGACAAGTCAAGCTAGATTGAAACAAGTAGAGATTAGAAGATAGCAGACCCGAAAAAGAAATCAAGATTACTATGCTAGGCATAAAGAAGCAATTGCCACCCGAAGATAGATTAAAAAGTTGCACACCATCCATATCGACCCCCGCCAAATAGAAGCACAGAGACTACGAGATCGTGAGAGAAACCGTGATTACTATGCTTATCATAGAGAGGAAATAACTACAAAGAAACGCATTAAACGTTTGGAGAAACAAGCATGGAAAGCTCCACTATTGCAAATAGAACAGGACCTAGAAGATCGAACATCATTCAACAAAACTACTAGCTTGATTAAAATAATGAAAGTATTTCAACAAAAGATAGATGCACTTTCCAATAGGAAAACATGCATTATATGCAAGGAAAACTACCCAGGGATGATTCTTCATTCATCCGGCCCCCATGCTACTTGCAAAATATGTTTTAATGAGAGAGGTATACATCGATTCTCCTCACTCAACAACATGGACCCAGGAGAACAACCTGATGTGCTCAGAAGACTGACCCAAGTGGAGGAAATGCTCATTGCTAGAGTTAACTCAGTACTATAAGTAGCCCATGCACCTAGAGGGAAATATAAATATAGTGGTCACACACTTAGCTTCCCACAAGATATCAAAAACATTGCAAAATTTCTCCCTCGAAGGATAGAAGACTTGGATATGCTCATAGTTCGAAGACTACATACAAAAGGCCATTTCTATGATTGTTATGTAAGTAGACTTCACATCATAGATGCATTGCAATACAAAGTGAAATATGACCCATACTATAATGATGTTTCCATAAGTGTTGATGGTTTGGCTCAAATTCCTGAAGCTAGCACGGATATTTCAAGCATGTTGCACACCATTGAAACTAACGAGTGTGCAGGGGTGCCAAATAATTGGAACACCATTGATGAAGATGAAATTGAGGATAACATAGTACACACATCATCATTCATGGCTAAGTTTCCAAATAGACCTCATGAACTAGAAATTATTAATCAAGCACTAGACCTTGAGGACAATACAAATAGCACTATAGATTGGCCTGAAATGAACTCATCACCAATAAATGAATACAATACTGAAGGCTTGCTTGATATGGCATTCCCAACCCTCTTCCCCAATGGGGTTGCACTACAAATGCAACTGCGGAGTAGGGAAGTCTGAATGCATGAGTATGCACTACACTTGATAAGGTTCCATGACCAGAGGTTTGGAAGGCATCCAAGGTTTCGATATTTTATGTTCAATCTTATGTTGCGACATCATAGCCAAGGGCTTGCAGCAATTTTCATTAAAAAAAATGCAAAAGAAAACATCCCAACAACTATTGAAAGCCTTCGTTCACACTTGAAAAGCCTCCCTAACACACAATTAGCTGAAGAACTCATGCACTTTGGCTCTTCAATGCGAGGCACAAGACCATATTGGAACAAGAGTCATTATGAGCTAACCAATATGATTAACCAAATAGGGTCTCCCACTCTATTTTTCACATTGAGTGCAGCAGACACAAAGTGGCCGGACCTACAACGATTGCTTTCAGATGACACGGCAATGGAGATGCAGACAAATAAACAATGTCTTGACAATGTAATCAATAATCCCCACACCACATCATTATATCTCCACCAACGATTTACAATCTTCTGTGAAGAGGTCATCCAAAATCTTTTTGGTGTAAAAGATTATTGGTATAGATATGAATGGCAGCATCGAGGAACTACACATGTGCATGGATTCCTTTGGCTTGAAAATGCACTAGACATGGATAAACTTGATTGGGAGAACAACACAGAAGTTGAATAGGCAAGGAAATTCTTCGACAGGTATGTAAGTGCTTGGAACCCTCGTCCTACTTCACATAGAAACAACCTTGTCTATCGTCCCCAACACGATGACCCATGCTTGCTAGACACAGCTCAGATATTAGCTATAGATCCCTCTCATGACTATGAGGAGATAATCAACCGTGTATAGAGGCACACAAAATGCAGAGAGGGGACATGCTTACACAAAAAGGGGAAACAACTACAAAGTTGATACAAAGCTCCATGGAAAGAACAAGTTGTATCTACCTTGTCATGTGACGATAATGGCAAAAAAGAATATGGACCTGCAAGGAATGATGATAGGCTAAACATACACAATCCAGAAATGCTTTTGATATGGAGAGCCAACATAGATTGCCAACCAGTTATCACACGAGCACTTGTACTAAAATACATTGCAAAGTATGCATCAAAAGCAGAAAGAACATCTGAGTCTTGTATTGATATGTTATCAAGAATATCTACATGCCAGAGAACAAATGACCCAGCTATCATAGCATATCAAAAATTTATGACAGAGCTTGTTGCAGAGTGTGATATAGAAGCACAAGAAACATGTCATATGCTTCAAAAACTGCCGCTTGTTGTTTGTAATAGGCCATTCACATCTTTGAATGTTGGCCAAAAAGTGTTCCAACGAATAACAAGACAACCGGATGAAATACACCTCCACACAAGCTACCTGCATTCCTACATTAATTGGCCTCAAGAAATAGAAACAATAACGCTACTTGAATCTGCAAGATCTTTCTCCTATTCTGCAAGGTGCAAAGGATGCAAATGGAAAGAGAGAGAGGTAAAAGCGATAGTTAATGTTTTCCCAAAGTTCTATACCATCCCAAATGAGGACTCAGACAACTTTGAAACTTTTTGCTGGAGTGAGCTACTATTATACAAACATTTTCGAAGCATAGAAGGTGAAGTAGGACTTGCTAAGGATACAATAATTGCAAAGTGGAAGCAAATGAACACAACCAAATATGATGTATGGCATCTTAATCGCACAATCAAAATAGAAGCACCCACTGAAGAAGAAGATGAGAGCGATACAGAGATTGCCACAAGGGACACAACAAAACTTAATGAATGGGAATTGTTTTCACAGATGGGTCCCTTAAACAATGTCGGCCTAAATGAACTTGAGATGCTTGGTAGGCATGAGTTTGACAACAACAATAGATGGGATCAACTACCAGTACCCCAAGATCTTCATGAAATTGCTATCCACTTCATCCCAATGAAAAAGGCATGTAGCCAAGAAGACACTATTGTAAGCAACTTGGATGTGCCAGAGTATACACTATCATCGCAACAAAAACTAGCACTCACAATTATCATTGACCATAGTAAATGCTCCTCAGAAAAACTGTTGCACATGATTGTTCAAGGAACAGCAGACACAGGAAAATCGTACCTAATTGCTCTCATAAGAAAAGCTCTCACAAGTAAGAGCCCACAACAAAAAAGTGAACTACTCACATTAGCTCCTATAGGGGTGGCTGCATATAATATACATGCATCAACTATATATTCAATGCTCCGGATCCCTATTAAAGACATGCACCCACTACAAGGACAGGCATTAACAACATTTCAAGAAGATATGAAATATATAAGATATATTTTGATTGATGAGATGAACTTCATATGTCCAAAGTTGCTACTAAAAATAGACAGAAGGCTACATGAGGCTTTCCCACACCGACAACATCTACACTTTGGTGGATTTTCTATAATATTAATTGGTGACCTCGCCCAACTTCCACCTGTCATGGACAAACCTATGTACATAGCACACTCAACTACAAAAACATTGTGGAACCAATTTACAACTGTTGTCACCTTACAAATAGTCTTTCGTCATCAAGGTGAGACTCCATCACAACAGAGATTTCGTCAAGTATTGCAAAACATACGAAATGCAAAAGCAACAAAAGCAGATTAGCAACTCTTAATGACGTACACAGACAATCAACTCACATCAAGAGAAAAAGAAGAGTTCGATAGCTCAATGCACTTGTTTGCTACCAATGATTTAGTTAGACTACACAATAGAAGAATGTTGAAATCATTGAACAGTCCAATTGCAATTAGTGTTGCGACA
This sequence comes from Sequoia sempervirens, assembly GCA_007258455.2. Lineage (NCBI taxonomy): Eukaryota > Viridiplantae > Streptophyta > Pinopsida > Cupressales > Cupressaceae > Sequoia > Sequoia sempervirens. The sequence goes on from VDFB02058242.1 coordinate 353,976,268, forward strand.
AGTACCAAGCATGGAATAGATAGTGCAACTGATGATGAACAGCTTGAAAAAGAAGTATTGCTTTGTAAAGAGCAACACATCATGCTCACATCCAACATATGGACACAAGCAGGCCTGGTGAATGGAGCTCTTGGCGAAGTTGTTGAAATCATTTATAGCCCTAGTTCCAAACCACCAGATGTTCCCATGTATGTTGTTACAAGGTTCAATACCAACAGTGGACCCCCATGGAATGACCATGACCCTAAGAGCATACCAATCATACCTATTCCCTTGGGCAATAGAAGGCAAATACTGCTTACGATGGCGTGGGCTATTACCATACACAAAGCTCAAGGACTAACATTGCAAAAGGCAACAATTGATATTGGTAAAATAGATAGGCAGAGACTAACATTTACAGCCATATCTAGAGTTAAATCATTAAATGATCTTCGCATTCAACCACCATTCTCTTTTGAAAAATATTCCAAAATGAAAACCAATCTATTTGCAACCATAAGGAAGCGAGAGGAGGAACTCTTACAACAACTATGTCTCTCCTAAAACAAGGTATGCAACTCTCCTCCCTATCCATTCAATATCTCTCCCCAATTCCCATGGTGCTTAAAATTGCTTCTACAACTTGACTTCATCAATGCCTATTCTACGCACCTAACCACCCCATTCCTTTTCTTGTATAGGTCTTCAAGACAAATCACATAGACCACATAAGCTCATCCCCAAAAAAAATTGCACTGCTCCTACATGTTCAGAATATAATACCAAAGTGTATCAGACTATCGGCGTAACCATTGCACCTCATTGGGGTGCAAGTGCTAGTTAATACTAGGGTTAGAATTAAGGATAAGACTAGAATTAGGATTATGGTTAGAATAAGGGTTATAATTAACCTATTTAAATAGTTGGATAAGATATATATAAAATATTTTTTTATAAAATCCTCTATAAATATATATTTAATCCTCTAAAATATAGAATTTACATATACACAATTCAAATTATAATGAAATATTATATTATATTATACTAGATCCTTTATTTATATAATCTTTTGTTATAATTATGTGTAAATTTAGGGTTAGGATTAGTGTTAGGGTTAGAGTTTCACATGTTTAATTTCATATTTAGGATTAGGGTTACAAGTAGTGTTAGAGTTATGGTTAGGGATTGAATTAGGATTATATTTTTCATATCTATCTTTAGAAAAATATATGCTACATGTAGTATTTCATTAATTATCATGACGATAGACTAAAAACTATAGCTTGAAACTCCTATTATAACATTAATTTATAAGAAAAGAAAAAGATAAATTTTTAAAGTCTAATTAAGGGGAGCATTGTGTATATTTTTCTTAGGACGTTTTGTACATTTTTTTGTAATTTTGATGTAAGCACATTGTTTTATATTATTTCATTTATTAAACTATAAATTTGACATATGTTATTTTAGGGTTTAGAATTTTTTTTTTTACTTTAGAACTATTTAATAAAATTTCATAAAGTGATTTTTGTATTATTTTTATTTGTATTTATTTTTAGAGTTTAGAAGACATTTAGATCACTTTATAAGTATGAAATGACTCTTTTTTCTTAAAATAAAAAATAAAATATAATTTTTAACCATTTTCTCTTCCATGATTTCTATTGACCAATTAAAGTATAGAATAATTGAATTGTATTATAAAATGTTATATATATATATATAGTAAAGTAAACATTACATCCTATTCTAAGCTAGTTAAATTAAGCATGATTTATCTATTCATATGAATCCATGCATAAATTAAGCACATTGTTTTATATTATTTCATTTATTAAACTTTAAATTTGACATATGTTATTGTAGGGTTTAGAATTATTTTCTTTTACTTTAGAACTATTTAATAAAATTTCATAAAGTGATTTTTGTATTATTTTTATTTGTATTTATTTTTAGAGTTTAGAAATAATTTAGATCACTTTATAAGTATGAAATGACTCTCTTTTCTTACAATAAAAAATAAAAAATAATTTTTAACCATTTTCTCTTCCAAGATTTCTATTGACGAATTAAAGTATAGAATAATTGAATTGTATTATAAAATGTAAAGTAAACATTACATCCTATTCTAAGCTAGTTAAATTAAGCATGATTTATCTATTCATATGAATCCATGCATATGAACCTCTATGTTTCCATTCATATCTAGATTAGTAATATGTTACAATCATTCATATTGAGGACAATAACTTAGAGATTTGTTGAATTGTCTTGGTCAGACAATAAATCAACATAGACATTATTTACTAGGTTGATGTTGTAAAATGTCCCTATGAAATACCTTACAAATGCTTCAAAAATGCAGAAAAGGATGAAAGAAAACTAAAAACATTATGAAAGTAATAACAAGTTACCTATCCCATAGTGGATTGGTGTCACATGTGCTAGTAACCTTTTCCCAATCCTCGATGAAAGCTTAAGATGATGTAAATGCAATGGAGATAATGAGCAAGATGAGTTCTCAAATCAATAGAGTAACCTTGCATAAGAGTTATGGATGGATGAATAAGGATTAAGGCCTTCTTTTATAGATATTATTGATGGGAGATTGGCCAAGAGGGTGAATGTGGGACTAAAGATCCACCAATGAGAAGATGACACTTGTCAAGTGGTGATAGGCCAATGGATGTGCAAGATTTGGAAAGTGTGCCCATGAGAGGGAGAATTTGAATTCAAATTTTGCAATAAATTTAGAGAGGGGGACAAGAAAAAGAGCAATAAAATTTGGAGGGACAAATCAACTTGCCATGTTTAGTGAAAATGGTGATTTAAGTAAATCAATAAAGGGATTTATTTGTGCAAGTGGCATAATCTAGAGAATGCAAGTGGGTAATATTAGTATTTAATCATGGTTAGATTAAATTAATGATGATTAGGATGTTTTGACCTTTTTGAGATAAATATTTGATTTATTTAAATCAGAAAGGATGGAAATGCATTATGATGGATGTTTGATTTATATGATTAAAAGTTTCATGATAATGTTTATTTGATTTTAAATAAATGACCTTAGGAGATTAATGAGATTACCCAATGAATGGATGAAGGTGAACCTAATTAACTGAATGAGTGGATGCCCGTGAAGCTTGCTTTACTTGATGAATGCATAATATTAATTTTGCATGTCTACAGATGTCTTTCTTTTAGAAAGTGTGAATCTTATAGTGCTCTTGGAGAGTTGAAACTTTCATTGTTGGCTCTCCAATTTCACTTTTAAAATTGATGGGAAATTATTATTACATCAAAAGGAATTAAAATAGAGTTGAAGCATTTATCCATAAAAGAAAATTTAATAACCTTTAATTCTATTTATAATTTTCAAAATAATTTCATATTATAGATATTGAAGAGCAATCAAATCTAATGAACCTTTAAGAATATCTTCAACTAAGATCCTACAAGGACCATATCTCCTATATCATTTCCCAATCTTATCACATAGATTTATCAACCTATCTCTCCAACTGTTTAGTTATATACCTTTAACAACTAAAAAAAGCATTACAATTCAAGCCAACTTAACAAAATTTGCTTGGAAGAAGATAATGCCCTTTTCAATTACTTTAGTTTAAGTAAGTAACCACAAGATCGCTTGGAAGTGCGAGAGAAGCACATACGCCCTTTCAATGACTTTAGTTTAAGTAAGTAACTAGAAAACAAGGCAAACACACATTCTTTTTATCCTTCCAAAGCAATTGTTTGATTCATTTTAAGCACCAAATGAAATATGAAGATTGCTTGTCCAATTTTTAGCCCAAAAGGAAATAATGCCATCTTCTTAAAAAGTTAGCCTAGGAGAGGAATATTTGAAATAAGGTCCATCTTCTAGGTCAAGTCATGTAGCCCAATCCATGAACATGGCTGTGAAACATATTGGTGTCTTATTGTAATCCATATTGTAAAATGTACCAAATATAGTTCTTAACTATTGAATAAGTGACATAAGGCTAGTACATGCCATGTATAGACATGGATATATATAATTCAATTAGGGATCGATAATGGATGCATATATATTTAGATTTGTATTTTATATTACTATGCACACAATAATATTGTAATATGCATAAATAACGAAGAAAATAGTAGAAGATACTCTTATATATACCTCATAATTGCAATGATTTTGGGATCCATATTATATTTTTCTTATGGTTAATATAAACCTTGTTTAGGTCCAAGAACTGTAAGAAATGTAGGTAAATACTATCAAAAAAGCTTAGAATAGATCAAGGTAATAGGGCAGAAAAAATAGCCCACAAAACCCAGCACACTCACTACACAACAAGACCAGGCAAGAAATGAACTGCACAACCAAATCAAACAAAAATACACCTCCAAGCATAACATAGCTGATGAACTCCATGCCCAGACATGGGCAATACAACCTATCTATTAGCTACTTGAAATTCTATGATATCTTCCCGCATCAATCTGATTGCACTCAAAGGGAAATTATTCAACCAACATCATAGTTCAAGATAAAACCAATATTAGCAGCACAATCAGTTATCCAATTACTAGCTCCAAAACTACGTCAAAATCTTTGAGCAACCATATAGGTCGCTTGATAATCACTTATAATTTGAAATTCTACACTAATCCCCCTCAACCCATAACTTATTTCATCCCTCCTACCTTGCAATCATTAGACCCCACAATAGAGCACAAGTACTAGATTATATGACTCAAACCCATGGCATAAAGAAAAAGAACCAACAAGATGCCCATTATTATCTGTAAACACCCCCCCACCGCAAACAATAGCAAGATTTATTTTTTCTAAACCATGAAAATTGAACTTAATCAATCCTTCCACTAGAGGGAGTCAAACCATACAATCATAAATGAGGGGAGTAGGAAAGAGCCTAGCCAATTTTGATTCTATTTGTTGGGTACAGGGTTTTTTGAGCTAATCAAGTTTGAGTGGGACCTTGTGCAAAGTATTACATATCTTGTATTGCAGGATAATAAAGATGGGGAGCACATCTAGGAGGATTGAAGTAGATAAATTTTTTGGGAAGAATTTTGAGACGTGGAAGCTGAAGATGGAAGATCTATTGATTGATTGGGATCTATGCTAAAGGTTTCATTAGACTATGTCTTGTAGATTCAATCCTGATAAATTTCCATTGAGAATTCACTTCAAACAATCTCTGGAAGAAGTTGGGTGAGATATACTAAGCCAAATCTTTAGTAAATAAGATTTTCTTGAGGAAGAAATTGTATTCCTTGAGAATGGAAGAAGGTGGACAAATTTCTGAGCATCTGGAAACATTTAAAATGTTGGTGACTCAGTTGACCTCAGTTGGGGTTAAGATTGACAAAGAAGAAAGGTGTCAAACTTTGTTGTGCTTGCTGCCAAACTCATGGGACAGCTTAGTCATGGCCATTGGGAACACTTTTGTCATCTTGAAGATGGAGGACATTGTTGGTTCTCTACTCTCTGAAGAGATGACAAGGAAGGTCTCTCTAAGTTCCAAAGAGGCTTTGAGTGTTTGAGGAAGACCAATAGAATGAGGCAAAGATGACAAGCAACGAGGTCGTTCCACGTCCAAAAATAAGGAGAGATCAAAATCTCCTAGTAAGTCCAAGGAAATATGTTGGAATTGTGGAAAACCTGAACACTTCCAAAAGGACTATAAAGAAGACAAGAAAAAGAAGAAGAAGAAGCAAGATTTTGATTTTTATTCTGAAAAGGAAGATGGAGATTCCTTTATTAAAGCCTTGGCTACTCGTGCAGGTGATAATATATGGTTGATAGACTCAAGTGCATCTTTCCACATGAATCCTAACAAAAATTGGTTTAGTAAGTATGAAAACTATGATGGTGGTAAGGTGTATTTCGACGATGATTCTTTCCTTGATATTGTTAGTTGTGGCAATATTCATGTTAATTTTTTTGATGGTGTCTTGCATATCTTAGGACTAGCAAGAAATTTATTATTTGTTAGCAAGCTTTAAATAGATGCGGGTGTGAATGTACATTTTTCTGAAGCGGGTGTGAAAATGGTGAGAGGTGCTATGGTGATAATGAGAGGAAGTAGATTGGGTACATTGTACTAGTGATATGCATGCATAGTGGAATGCAATAGCACTTATGATAAGATTAAGCCAAAAACTACTTCGCTGAAAAATTGGATGTTTTCCTCTTCACTAGATGGTAGTGGCTTCTATGTACCTAAGTGCTCTATCTACTGAATCAAAGTTGCCAGCAGAGAAGACCATGTTATGGAACCAAAGGCTTGGTGACATTGGAGAGAAGGGTTTAAAATCCCTAAAAAACAAGAACATCATTGAGGGTTTAAATGATTGCGATCTAGAGTTTGATTTTTGTGAACATTATATTTATGGAAAATAGAACCATGTTCAATTTTACTCGTCTTCTCATAAGTCTTCATGTATCTTGGATCTGATTCATTCTGATGTATTTGGTCCTATTGATGTTTCTTCTAATGGTAAATTAAGTTATTATGTCACTTTTATTGATGGTCTTAGTACAAGAACATGGGTATATTTTTTAAAGAGTAAATCTAATGTTTTTAGTCATTTTAAGAAGTTCAAGGCTACGGTAGAAACTCAGACTAGAAATAAAATTAAATCTTTGTGGACTAAAAATCGTGGTGATTATTGTTCTAAAAAATTTGATAGATTCTATATAAATTATGAGATTAAAAGACAAAAGACAACTCTGTATTCTTCGAAGCAGAATGAAGTTCTAGAAAGAATGAACAAAATGATGATGGAGAAGGCTAGGAGCATGTTGAGTGGAGCTAGTCTAGAAAAAATATTTGGCCTGAAGTTATTGTCACTGCTTGTCATTTAATAAATATATCTCCTACATCAACGCTTGTTGATAAAATGCCAATGGAGGCATGGTCGGGGAAAAATCCTTCACCTAGACATCTGAGAATTTTTGGTTGTGATACATCTACACATATGCCTAATGATAAGAGAACAAAATTAGATTCTAAGGCTGTCAAATGTATCTTCATTGGCTACAACTATGGTGTGAAAGGATACAAGCTTTGGGACCCTGTTGCACAAAATGTAATTTATTCTAGAAGTGTTATTTTTAGAGACTAAATCTTCTCCTGTTAATTTTCAACTAGAACAACATAAAGAAATTGAACAAAAAAAAAGATGTGGTTCAAATTCCTTCTATGCCTAAGGAAGTTGAATCAATACCCCAAAACAGACAAGAAGTTGAGGATAGCTCATCAACCTCTAAATCTTCAAAAGAGGAGGAAGAATTGGAAGAACCTCCACCTCAACTTGTTCGATGGTCTACAAGGAAAAGGAAACCACATCAAACGTATGGATATTCACCTGATGATTGGAAGTGTATATTTTCTTTGAGTACTAACATTGATGAACTGAGATTTGTGCAAGAAGCTTTGGGTATGAATGGTGCAGAGTCCTGGAAAATAGCCATGATGAATAGATGGAAACTCTTAAAAGGAATGATACATGGGACCTTCTACCATTTCCTGAAGGTTGAAAACAGATTGGATGTAAATGGGTGTTTAAGAAAAAGATTGGTTCAAATGGAAATGTTGCAAAGTATAAGGCACAGTTGGTTACGAGGGATACTCTTAGCTTGAGGGTATTGATTACAGTGAGATCTTCTCTCATATTGCTAAAATGGAATCCATTCAATTTTTATTATCTATTGCAACAACTTATAATCTAGAGGTGGAATTAATGGATGTGAAAACTGCATTCCTTCATTGTGATTTGGAGGAAGAGATTTATACGACACAGCCAGAGCACTATGTGGTAAAAGGTAAAAGCAAGTTGGTTTGTAAGTTAAAGAAATCTTTTTATGGCCTGAAACAAAGTCTTAGGATGTGGTACTAGAAGTTTGATTCATATGTGTTGAGTTTGGGATTTGTGCAGTCTAAATCTGATCACTATGTATATTTTAAATTTGATGGCAATTATTTCCTTGTAATTGCTTTATATGTTGATGACATGTTGTTTGTTGGGAAAGGAAAAGGTTTCATTGTAGAATTAAAATCTCAACTCTTTGTGAAATTTGAAATTTGGTCAAACTTGACATTAAAATCAAGATTTTTCACAGAAATATTCAGTTCTATAGCAGCTAAACCATTAAGAATTTGAAGATTAATCAAACTAGTTATTTGTTAAATCTTTTGTGTAGATTCTAATTATATATATATTTTTTAAATTAAAAAGATAAATTGTGAATAATTTTATGTAATTTTCAATAACTTATTTTTTCTACTAATCAACATTTTAAAAATTGATGTTTACTTCAGACTACATAGCTTTTTTGTATACAAGATACTATTCTAATTTTTAAAATACAAAATTTTCACCCCAATATCTATTGCATGGATATTTTTTCATAAAATTTTCCTGCATAATTTTTTTTTAATTAATTTTCCAAGTCAAAGTAATTATAATTTGGGCAGATGTGTACTTCGGCCCATATAACTTTTTTTTATTCATTTGGATTAACTTTTTTTCTTTTGGAATAAGGACATCAATACCTAGTGTACATGTATTTTTTAGAAAAAAAATTCTCTATTGTTCTATTTTTTTCATCTGTGAAGTAAAGAACTTGATGTTCATTGAAAATCCTACATTCATGAGAAATAAAAAATAAATATAATAATCAAATTAAACATATTTAAAATTATAATTTTTGGGAAGCTTATAATAAGGGCTACATGATTACAAAACATAAATTTTGAATGAATTTATTTGATCACCCAAAAGGTAAATCAAAAATGGTTTTGTACTATAATTTTTATAGGTGTAGAGGAGACTTGATTATAGGTATTGATTAAATCTAACAAGTATCTATCCAAGGGGGTTTTATATAAGGGGGTTTGATCAATCCCTCTTTAATTAAAATACTTTAAATGGAACCTTTAAAGTCTTAAATCATTGTATTTTCTAAAAATATGTGCTTTCAGGCAAAAATCAAGATGTCCCAAAAAGTGTAACCCATTATTGTGGCAACACCCCATGGAAGATTGTAAACCACTTTGTGTTCCTGTTACATTGGGAACAAAGATCTCTATTTCACAATGGCCTACATCCCCATCGAAGATGGAAGACATGAGAAAAGTTCCCTAACAGAGTGCATTCAAAATCTTAATGTATGCTATGGTCTGTACAAGACCAAACATTTCCCAAGCAATGGGAGTTCTTTCTCATTCTATGTCTAACCCTGGAAAAGTGCATTAGGATGGATTTAAGAGGGTCTTTAGATATTTGTGGGGTACATTACATAACTCTATATTTTTTCATGGTACAGGAGATCAATGTTCCCTGATTATTCATGGTTTTGTGGATTTAGATTGAGCTAGTGATGTTGATAGCAGAAGATCCACCAATGCATATGTGTTCACTCTTAATGGTGGCACAATCAGTTGGATGAGAAAGAGACAAGTTGTGGTCACTTTTTCCACTACTGAGGAAGAGTACATGGTTGCTACTCATGCTTGTAAAGAAGCCATTTGGCTAAAGATTTCGTGTTCAAATATTGGATTAAAATACGAAGTAGTTCCAGTCTATTATGACAGTCAGAGTGCAATCTCCCTTGCAAAGAGCCTAACTTTTAATGTCAAGACCAAACACGTTGATGTTTAGTATCACTTTGTTAGAGATATGGTCAATGATAGAAAGGTGAAGTTGAAAAGGTAAAGACTATGGCAAATTTTGCAAATTCATTAACAAATCTTGTGAGCATGGAGAGGTTTATATGGTGTTCTGAATTAATGGGCCTTTTGGCCCCCAACAATTAACTAACTATTTTCTATTGGCTCATGAAAGGTGTTCAACAAGTTGGAGAATGTTAGGAATAAATTGTTTTAAAACAAGAAGATAAAAACTAAAAAAAAAGTGTCTCAACCTTACATGGAAATAAAAAATAAAGCAATCCAAGAATATAAGATTTTGTGATAGGTGAAAAGCGGCTATTTTGAGAAGTATCTTTTATATGGAGATACAAATAAGTTTTTATTAGATGTTTTTAATGAAATTATTTATCTCTAGAAGGTTCTCATATGTAATGTAATACTATATATTGATACTTTGAGATAGTCATTTTTGAGAGAGAGATGTGTGAGAGTTAGTTTGCAAGTCTGTATGCTGTCGGAATGCTGTTGAAATCCCTCTAAATTGAGTTAAGATGAAGACTCTTATGAGAACTTGCATTGCAAATGTGTTGTAATCTATTTCAAGATTTGATAATACATTGTGCAGATTTTGGAGTGTGGGTTTTTTCTCTCGAAATGGTTTTCCCCACATAAATCACTAAGTTACATGGTTTTATTATTATTATGTTTATGGTATTATGAATTTCTTCAAATATTTGTAATATTTTATTTTAAATTTTCATAACCCTCCTCTCAAGGTTAGTGTAGGAATTGTTTCCACACACCTTTGCTTCCTTACATCAATCAATTTCTTTGAATCCTGAAAGACTCTTTGATTCCTCTCCAACTAGTTGTTTTAGACAATAAAAGCAGGAACCACACTCTAGATAAGCTTGATGCCAAGGCTATAGAATTTGATAACCCAACTATCTAAAATCATAGGAATAATCTTAGGGAGGGCCATAGATACCCTCCATCTATCAAGGAAACTACACCAAATGTGCCAATAAAAACTACAATGCAAGAAAATATTCTCATTTCCTTGTTCCATAGCATCACATAAGACACATATCAAAGGTCCAGATATACCATACACTTTAAACCTATCCCATCTAAGATCTCTTCTCATCCACATGATCCAATGAAAATAATGCATCTTTCCTAAAGACCTTGTTTGAACCAAAATTTGTTTACTACCCCACCAACATTATCCATACTACTAAAATATTTGTAGAAATCCTTCTTCAACATTACTTGGCCTAACCCCTTATCACCCCACACTAACCTGCCATCTTCATCAGGCCCACAAATAGACCATTTATCCAACTCAGCCTTCAAGTCATTGCAGGCTTTCTTAAGCTCCAGAAAGGTCAAACAATGAGATCTTTCTAGCATCTGTTATGACCAAACCTCCACATGATTAACAAATTTAACACAAAAAATATCCAAAAAGTTTGAGAATAAGGTTTTGGACCATGGAAAATCCTTAAGAGGACCACAATCAAGCCAGTTATCACTCCAAAAATCAATTTTCCTACTATTACCAATGTGCTTCCTTACATCAAGCATAATGATATCTCTACAATGGCTGAGAAAATTCCAAATGGTGGATCCCATAGGAAGGGTAGAGTAGTTCTTGAACAACAAATCTAAGTTATTTTAAAGGTATTTAGCCTGAATTATCTTACTCTAATTTTTTCTTGTCCTCATAAACTCTCCATATCAGCTTGGTTCCCAACACACAATTCATTTCCTTACACTCACAGATCCCTAGACCACCCACATCAATAGGCTTGCAAATAGCATCCCATTTAACTTAAAAAAATTGAATTTATCCTCACATCCAGGCCAACGAAAAAATCTCTTCACTTGCTCAAGCAACTTAGCTACCTTATTAAATAGTTTGATTTCTTTAATGTAATGAGATGAAATATTAGTGTGAAAGGGGGTAAATTAGCTTGATTAAATGTGTTAGGTTAATAGACAAAAATGATGCAATTAACTAAATAGCTAGGCTAATTTAATCAATTAAGAGAAAAGGGGATAGGTTTCAAGAGGAAATGATGTTAGTATACCTTATTCGAGTGTATGATATCATTTAAGACACTTTTTAGTGTCTAGTTTGCCCCTCTTTGAAGCGAGGTACCCGTTGCTTTGGTTCAAATACTGATGTTGTTTGAGTTAAAACTACTGCTTAAATCAAAAACTAAAAAATTTCTAATTTTTTAGATGCCCAAATGGAAGGATAAAGTGGATTCCTTTCCCCCTCGAGAAATTGGGCAATTTTTTTGAATTTGGGGTTGATTTCTTGATAAAGGTGAAAATTTTCCCCAAGGGTCGAGAAAGGCTCTAGGATGCAAGAATTGTGTGAAAAATGCAAAAAAGATGGAAACTACACTCGAGTTTGGAAAAATCCATGAAAATGATGATAAACCCTATCTTTAAGGTGAAATTAGGGCAAAAAACCCTAAATTTCTAACATAAATAAGCCAAGAAGGGTCACTTTCAATTCATTTTTGCATTCACTCCTTAACAAATTCATGTGATTTGAGCTCTAACTCTCTAAAGATATGGCATGACAAGAGCTTTAGCAACACATTTCTAATCGAGTTCAAGAGTACCAGTGGATTCCATGCTCAGGACCATCGATATGTAACTCAAAACTCAATTTGATATTTGACTATTTGATGCATTTATTGCATGTTCAAATTTAAAATTTGGTAGTGTCACTATATAGCAACACTCATTTGACAATCAGAAATGCTAAAATGATTTATAGCAATGCAGTTCATGATTTAAAATTAGGGTTTCCAATTTTGAATTACGATGCATATGTATATAGTGACACACTTCCCAATTTGAAAATTAGGATTAGGGTTTCCAAAGTTTAAATCATGACACATGTCTTTAGCGATGTGATTTGTGATTTTCAATTTGAAATACCTTCAGGTGTTGCAATATGGAATTTTAAATATAGTGACGCTATTGCAAATAGTGACACTACTGTAATTTTTGTGCTAAAATTCTGAACAGAGTCAATTTTTTCTTTTCATTTTACATCGTGTGCTTGATGGATCTAGGAGGTCATTCCACCACTGATGTCACATGAGCGCCGACCCACAAAATTGGAGAGACTGGGTGGTTTATCTAAGCTGCACCAAGAGCATCTAGGAGAGATTGGGTTATGGTACATCATGTATGTGCCCATTGTCCAAACTTATTTAGCTATGATGACAGCATTGTGTGAGCAATGGCACAGTGAGACTTCTTCATTTCACCTTCCCACTGGTGAGGAGATGGTGACCTTAGTGAATGTATGGTGGATTATGCATTTGTTGATACATGGCGAGTGAGTGATTTTTAGTGTCGACACC